>JASEVX010000001.1:42278429-42615929 GCA_031761405.1 Serripes groenlandicus | reverse complement strand
CGGCCCAATTTATTAATCTCGCCCGACAGTCTGATAAGGTCCTATATCGATAGTTGATTTTATTGGGTGTAATTATCTGCCATAAAGATCCAATTATCAGCCCCACGTCGATCCGCAAAGCTCTTGTCAAGTAAATGGAAAACTGAGCACTCGATAAAACTACTGGTTCAAACTGCCTTACATTATTTACTGATAAACTTATTCAAACCAACAAACCGGAAGCAGACGAGTTTAAGAATCTTTTCAACATTCTGAAGAAGTCTCAAAATGCGTCTGTTAGTTGGAAAGGGGTTAACCCTTTCAGCGCCGAATTGTTTAAAGTAAACTCTTCCGTGCTCAAAATCGGGTGTGTCCATTTCTCAATTTATGAAAGTTTTGGACTATTTTGGTAACTAAAAGACAAACAATGCTGATTTCAGGTGAGACAGCTCGTTACGAGCTGACTCACCGGAATCTGCATTGTTTGCAAAAACCTCAATATTGCCTTTGGCGCTGAAAGAGTTAAATAGATCGTTAGGGAAATCGTCGTGTAAGACTTTTAATAAATGGAGTCGGTCAGCTCTTGTCGCCCACTCACCAAGCATTCTAAAGCCATTCTGATTTGATGAATATTACTAATTTAAAAATATGTTATTGATGGCTCGAATTTAAAGAGATATCTCAAATTTCAATAACTATCTTTTTACATAGATTTATCTTCCTGTTTTATAGAGATATCTCTTTGTAAAGATATATATTCCCATTGTATAGGGATATCTCTTATCATTTATTACAGACATTTGTCCATGTTTTGTTGAAATATCTCTTTAAATAGATAGATATTTTATAGAGATATCTGTTATAACAGACCTATTTCCCTGTTATAAAGATATATCTCACTGTTGTATATGGATATCTGTCTAACTCACAGAGAGATATCTCAAAGTTAGAGAGATATCTCTTTACGAATAGCTAGTAAGAGGGATTGCCCTAAAGTGCGAGTCTATCTCGATGGTCAGAAGTTGTTAACCCTACCCGATATACGCGACTTTAACCCTCACCCATCTATAAGACGTCAGCAGCAGACGACTTTTAAAAACACTGTGGCAAAGGTGAAATTGCTCACGATGAGCAATTTCACCACTTGCCACAATGTTTTCAACTCTATTTAATAATTAAACTGTCAATAATGGAGATTTTTCACATTTTTAAAAAAGAAGTTTTCAAAGTTGTCTATTTGTTGGATGTGGGAAAGGGTTTAAAACACAAGTTTTGTCCGCCGTAGTGTAAGCACTTCTAACTATAGTTACGAACAATGTAGTCCAAGATCGGCCTTCACATTCGTGCAGATTCAACTTGGCCTTCACTGTTTGTTTCTAGTTGATAAATGTATAGCAAAGACAATTCAATAAATATATACGTATTTTTTTTAACCTTTCCCTCATACGACAATTCTGCAGCAGACGACTTTGAACGTATTTTGTCAAACATAGAAAATCTCCATAATTGAAAGGATAACCTATGACAAAAAGTGGAAAACCATTGTGGCAAATGGAGAAATTGCACGTTTTGTGCAATTTCTTCTTTTGTCACTATGTTTTCAAAGAGCCGTCTGCTGCAGAGGCGTCAGAAAGCGTCTATATGAGGGAAAGGGTTAAACCAATGGTGATGAGACTTGTCGAAGGAATACAGCGGGATAAGGGTTAGTTAAAGTTGAGTGTATTCGTAGTGGCAAGGTGAACATTCTGCGGTAGGTAGAAGAAACGGTTAGCTGTTTAACTTTCATTCCCGCTGATATCAGTTTTAATCAAAACGGCGAGAAACTTAATAGGATATCAGTTTTATAGAAAGTTACCAGTGAAAAGATTATGAACGCTGATAGAGGAGGTTTTAATGAAGGTTTGTGAAAAGTGATATTGTGTTGTTATAGGACGCTCTCTCATCTCTCTCTCTCTCTCTCTCTCTCTCACTCCTCTCTCTCTCTCTCTCTCTCTCTCTCCTATCTCTCTCTCTCTCTCTCTCTCTCTCTCTCTCTCTCTTTCCTCTCTCTCTCTCTCTCCTCTATCTCTCTCTCTCTCTCTCTCTCTCTCTCTCTTCTCTCTCTCTCTCTCTCTCTCTCTCTCTCTCTCTCTCTCTCTCCTCTCTCTCTCTCTCTCTCTCTCTCTCCCCCCCTTCCCTATTCTCTCCCCCTTCCCTATATCTCTCCCCCTAGCTGTGCTTGTTGAAATGATGTAACTAAATGATACTGTAATACAGATAACTTCAATATATTTATATATGAATAACTTTAACTTTATGTGTCTCAATGAGAATATTACAACATTCCTCGGAGGTTAATTTATTAATCGCAATATTTTAAGTATGATACTAAGGTTTCAGTTGATAAAGAGCGGACTGAAGATCAAACAAAAAGATCTGTTCTAATCTATATTGTCTACAAAACAGTTAGATGTCCTGTGTTGGCTTTCACATTAAACCCTTTCCTATATACAGCAAATCTGCAGCAGACGACTCGAAAATCATTTAGGCAATGATTATGGAAAATCTCTAGAAAGATATCATTGAATTGAGCTTAAAACATTGTGACAAAAGGAGAAATTTCTCTGTATGAGCACTTTCTCCTTTTGCTATAATGTTTTTAAAACCGTTTGTCGCATATGCCTGAAAGTGCGTCTTTAGGAAGAGGAGGGGTGGTGGGGGGGGGGGGGGGGGGGGGGGTGTAAACCACCCCTCAATGAATGACTCAAAAGGGGCAATTACTCATTTTGCCACCATGTTTTCAACTTCTTTCAGTAATTATTCCTACATTATAGAGATCTTCCATATGTTGAGTAGACATTTTCAAAGTCGTCTGCTGTAGATTTGCTGTATGTGTGAAAAGATAAGACCGTCTCCAGGGAAATCAATCGTAAGGTTCTTTGTGACTCTTGTAAACCAGCTTAGTCTGCACATCCATGCGGTCTGATCTGGATATGAATCGTTCAAATTGAATCACAGAAGTATTTGGGAAAATTCTGACAAACAACATATAACATAGGGTGCGTTTCAACTCTATTCGACAAAAAAACTTTCATTTATATTTTGTTTTCATATGTTGCCTTGATGCTTGCATAGTCGTCTGCTTCAGATTTGTAAATTGTAAAGAGTTTAATGCACACACTTATTTTAATAGACTGTATAATATTAAAACAACCTATGAGCCGTTCCACGAGAAAACTTTACTCAAGGTCGACAATGTTGGGACGGCTCCCATTGCTTCTGTGAATATAATGCTAAAAAACGAAAACAATCTTCTTATCCCAAGATATTTCGAACTCTATGCAAAAATCCCTACAATTTTCAAGAGTACATATTTAGATAAGATGGTTCAAAGCTGCCATCCTTAAAACCCTAAATTGTCAAGAGCACATATTTAGATCAGATGGTTCAAAGCTGCCATCCTTAAAACCCTTTTCCCACATACAACAAATCTGCATCAGCCAACTTTAAAAACCGTGATAGTATGCACAAACATTGTAATTCTCTAAAAAAAAAAATACATAGTTTTTTTGTATATCAGGGTTGCCAGCATTGTGACAAAAGGAAAGAGGAGAGATTGCTCACCATTAGCAAATCTCCTTTTGTCACAATGTTTTCAAACGTCGTCTACTGCAGAGGCTTCAGAAAGCGTTTGAATTTCCAATATTAAAATCCCTCCAATTTTCAAGATTATATAGTTAGATTAGATGGTTTCAAAGCTGCCACCCTAAACCCTTACCCACAAACAAATCTGCAGCAGCCGACTTTAAAAACATAAATGCAAAAACAATGTAATTCTCTCTCTAAAAAAAGGGTGTTTTTTTGTTGTAGTCAGGGTTGAGATTGCTCATCATTATCAATCTGGTTTTGCCACAATGTCTGCAATAGTCGTTTACCGCAGAGGCGTCAAAAAGCGTCTGAATGAGAGAAATGGGTTAACTATCATATACGGTACACATTCAATATTCAATGTAACCCTTTCGGCGCCAAATTGTTTAAAGTAGACTCTTCTATGTTCAAAATCAGACGACTCTATTTTCATGTTATAGGATTTTTGGAATATTTCATAACTCACAGTCAAACAATGCAGATTTCAGGTTAGACAGCTCGTTACGAGCTGACTCACCTGAATCTGCATTGTTTGCAAAAGGCTCAATATTGCCTTTGGCGCTGAAAGTGTTAATGAAAGGATGAAAGACATAATGGACTATTATTAACCGTAAAAATGGCAAAAGGCCATTAAAATAGTAAAAATGTTAACGTATAATTTTCACCAAAATGGTTGATGAAAAGTGAATAGAAATAATATTAATTTTCGATGTCATATTTGTTCATTTAAAATCATTGATCGTCATTCTTGGTGTGCTATTCAGATTTTCTTAAAGCATTCATACGCTATAATTTTCAAGGCTTTCCCATTGCGCAGTGTATGGGTATGTTCGAGTAACTCATGTCAACCTAAACCCTTTCCCACCCACAGACGCATTTTAACGCATCCGCATCAGGACGTTTGAACACATTTGGTTAAAGGAAAACATTTGGCTAAAGAAAAACATTGCTCATGATGGGCAATTTCCCCTTTCTGTCAAACTATTTTTAATCCTTATGTTTTCATTTATAAAGATATTCCATAGATATGTTTTTTTCATTTATAAAGATATTCCATAGATATGTTTTTCATTTATAAAGATATTCCATAGATATATTTTTCATTTATAAAGATATTCCATAGATATGTTTTTTCATTTATAATGATATTCCATAGATATATTTTTCATTTATAAAGATATTCCATAGATATGTTTTTTCATTTATAATGATATTCCATAGATATGTTTTTCAAAGTCTTCTGATGCTGATTTATTGTATGTGATGAAGGGTTAAGTTACGAAGATAATCATTTCTGTCTGTTAGGCTGCTACCCTGGTAGAACTCGATCTGCTGTTCTACCATTCTGCACGTATCGTGGTATCAATGTTTCTCTAAAAAAACATGTTTAACCCTTCCTTCATATGACAGACGACTTTGAACATATTTTGTAAAAAAAATAGAAAATCTCTATAATTGAACCTATGACCAAAATATTGTGGCAAAAGGAGAAATTGCTCGTTTTGAGCAATTTCTTCTTTTGTCTCTATGTTTTCAAAAAGCCGTCTGCTGCAGAGGCGCCAGAAAGCGTCCATATGAGGGAAAGGGTTAACAAATAGGCAAACATTTTGAAACGTTGTTATTTATAGAGAACGAGACTTTGGTTAGTTTTCGCTGATCTTAATAGTGTATTCGTTTTAACATTTTCTCACCCACAGCAAATCTGTATCAGACGACTTTGAAAACATTAAGTCAAAAATATGACACTCTCTTTAAATGAAAGAACATTTATTGTATAACGGTGACAAAAGGAGAAATTGTTCATTAGGATAAATTTCACCTTTTGTCACAGTGTTTTAAAAACTCGTCTGCTGCAGAGTCGTCAGATGCATGTGGGAAAGAGTTTACACCCGATGGTCGTTTTTCGCGTGGCCCCTGACTGGTTACATAGTAATGGTATTTCTGATCCCTGCAAGGTTTTTCTGTTTGTGATTTCTCTCCTATTTCAGACGTCCCGGGGTGACGGGCACAAAGCGTGAAAATTGCCCTTTTTTAATACCCACAAAAGCCCAGCACTTGCGAATAAATAACCACCGTATAATCAAACGACATTTAACGCTCTAGGGACGCAGGACTGCATAGAACTGTGATTTATCAACAAAATGTGATTTTTTTTTACAAAGAGGTTCTTTATCTGAAACGTTTAAGCTTATATAGTAAATCATAATAAGAAGTCTCATCTGATCCAACACTCTCCGACACGCAGACGTTTTGGACACATATTAAGCATTGAAAACAATCGCAGACATTTCTCACAAAGAACAATTTCTCCTTTTGTCACAATGATTTTAACTCTATGGACAAATCATACTTGTCTTTATAGAAATGTTCATATTTTTGTCTGGATGTTTTTATGTCATTTGCTACACAGATTTGTTCTACAGAGGGAAAGGGTAATCAAAATGTGATTTAATATGGTCCATTTTATATGGAGATTTTCTATCTTTACCATTTTATCTGCTTCGTAAATGAAGCCATATTTTAACACATCTTGCTTTCATTTATAATAAAGAGGTTTTTTTCCATTTGTGCATGAATGTTTTTAAAATCGCCTGCTAGTGTGTTGTATGTAGAAAAGGTTTAACACATTATGTTATGGAGTTTCCCTGTCTTAACCGTCGTATCTAATAATATGTAAGGAAAAGTATCTGTATCTAATAATATGTAAGGAAAAGTATCGGTTTCATATATATGCGAGCAATATTGAAAAATCTAGATAAGTAAGTCATTATCATTAAAATCTCATTTTTCCTTAATTTTTTTTTTCAAAGGTTGCCTGCAGTAGATGCTTCATAACTGAGCCGTCTCGCGGGACGGCTCATATTTCGTCAGTATTAAATACAATTTCGGTAGCATATAGATGTACACGAAGTATGCTTGCTCTTTCCCATAAGCAATTCGAAATGTTACACGCGTGTAGCAGACGAATTGTCACAATATTGTTGTAAAATAATTGTTTTTGAATAGGAGAAATGTTCTATCATTTTTCAGTAAACATACTTTCATTAACCCTTTCCCTCATACGACAATTCTGCAGCAGACGACTTTGAACGTATTTTGTCAAAACATAGAAAATCTCCATAATTGAATGGATAACCTATGACAAAAAGTGGAAAACATTGTGGCAAAAGGAGAAATTGCACGTTTTGTGCAATTTCTTCTTTTGTCACTATGTTTTCAAAAAGCCGTCTGCTACAGAAGCGTCAGAAAGCGTCTACATGAAGGAAAAGGTTAAAACAGAGATTTTCCATATTTGTTTCTAGACATTTTTCAAAGTCGTCTGTTGCAGATGTTTTGGTAAGCATGAACTGATTATACTATTCTCCCATAGTTATGCCTTTATAAAGATTGATAATTAGAAAACGTTTTTTATTTTTAATTCATAAGATTCAATTAATTCATTTTGGTCTTAGATATGTACGCGGCCCGCATATTGTGTAATTATCTTCCTGTTCAATACAGACGACCTTGGTCGCCTCTATCGACAGCGAATTTGGAACATATTTTAGAATAATTACTCATATTGAACCACGTCTCCTTTTCCAACAATGTTTCAAATCTTACTACAACCATGCACTAAGATTCGCCGTGGAACTATAACAACATGTACTTGTATCCTCAGATAAATTGATTTTCAATCTACTGCTTTACAAAGCATCGGAAGATAGAAACGTTAGAAGATTGATTTTCATACAGGCAGAATTAAATGCTAATTGTGGGAAAAGAAGGATTTCTCGTTTTGAGTAATCATTCTTTGCCCAATACTTTTCCAAGAGTCGTCTGATAAGGCTACGTCAGAAACCGTCTGCTGTAGATTAAATTAAAATTCGTTTGCTGCATTTTACTTTAACCCTTTCCCTCATACGACAATTCAGCAGCAGACGACTTTCAACATGTTTTGCCAAAAAATAGAAAATTATCTTTATAATTGAACGGATAACCTATGACTAAAAGTGGAAAACATTGTGGCAAAAGGAGAAATTGCACGTTTTGTGCAATTTCTTCTTTTGTCACTATGTTTTCAAATAGCCGTCTGCTGCAGAGGCGTCAGAAAGCGTCCATGTGAGGGAAAGGGTTAATAGTCGCCTGTATCACGTATAGACGCTTTCTGACACCTCCGGAACAGACGACTTTTGAAAGCGTTGTGGCAAAAGGAGAAATTGGTCATGATAAGCAATTTTTCCTTTTGCCACAATGTTTTAAAATCTATTCTATGGTTAAATTTTCATTTATAGAGATTTTCTACATTTAAGCCTAGATGTTTTTAAAGTCGACTGCTGGTTTTTTCCTGTATGTGGGAAAGGGTTAAATCTTCAAATCGCTAGATGACGCGGTTCCTATATGTGTGCGAGTATATGAAGCCGTTCCATGATATGGCCTCTGCGTAATTGATCGACTCAGATCAGCCTGGGCAGTTCGCGCAGGCTAATCCGGGCCGGCACATTGTGTCTCTGGGAGATTGAGGTATAGAGTAATGATTCCTAAAACAGAAAAACCACATGAGGCGAAAACAGTCTGTCTGGGTTAGTCTGCGCGGCATGCTGGGGCTGATCCTGGTCAAAATTTTACGCCAAGTCCACAGTGTTGGTTTTCTCGTAGTTCGGCTCATATGGAGTTACGGGTTCTGACCGCTGTCTACGTATAGAGTTACTGCGATCTGAACAAAGATGTGGGTTTATGTTACCGGTCGGGACTGATCAGATTGGTGGACGAGGAGAGACCGCCATTGTTTCCAGACCCGACTCGAAGTCAGATCGTAAAATTGATTAATGAGCGAGTCACTGGACTGTATTAACCCTTTCCCACATGCAAGCAGGCGACCTTGAAGATACGTAGCTAAAACTATGGACTATATCTAAACAAAAATTAAGTAGGCGTATTCAATAGAGTAGAAAACAATTCTGGTAAATGGAAAAATTGCTGATCAGGAGCAATTTTCCCTTTGTCACGATTTTATTTTTGTTTCGTCCGTCTTCTGGATGTGTCACTAATCGTATGAATGTGGGAAATGATTCGTATCCAAACCTGATAGTTTAGACTCGTTCAAATGGGGATAAGGTTCTGCGGTAAAGAAATGGATAGAAATAAAAATAGAAATAAAAATAGAAATAGTATAGTATAATTTTGAGATGGAGTAGAAACCCTTGCAGGGAATATAAAATTGACTTTAGCTTAGTTGAATATATTGTGAGAAAAGTAGATATTGTTATTGCTGTGGGAGTTTTTTCAAGTAGGCTAAGTGAGTACACTTTTATACTTGATACATGATACAGGTGACTTTTGTTAGAATAACGACTGACTGGCTGGTGTCAGGTACTGGAAACTTACCCATGAAACGCCGTGGTGATATAAATGAACATATTTTGAAAGCGACGTCGAACACCGTAGAAACACAAAATAAATGGAGCAGAAACGTTGTGGCTAAAGGAAAATGTGCTCATTATCAGTAAATCCTCATTTCGCCACACTGTTTTCAAACGTCGTCTACTACAAACAAACAGATGCGTCAGTATGTGTGAAAGGTTAACTCTTTCAGCGCCGAATTGTTTAAAGTACACTCTTCCATGTTCGAACTCGGACAACTCTATTTTCATGTTATAGGATTTTTTGGAATATTTTTATAACTCACAGCCAAACAATGCAGATTTCAGGTGAGACAGCTCGTTACGAGCTGACTCACCTGAATCTGTATTGTTTGCAAAAAGCTCAATATTGCCTTTGGCGCTGAAAGAGTTAAACAGGTGGTGGGCGGTTGGCATGTGGTTTTATAGTTCAGTCTAACCCAAAACGTGGAGGGACATTGGATTTATATTTAAAGCGAGTATATGATACCAATCTTGGTGGATTGAAATGATTTTGTTTGTGTGTTAACTCTAGTTAGAAAAGACGACATAATGGGGAGAAAACAAAACGTTATCATATAATATATCTGAAGTTACGATTAAATTAAGCAGTTAATTACGATGTGTTTTCAGTTGGGAGATATACTTATATGAAAGGAAGACAACGTTATTCCATTCGTGTTTACGGTAAGAATTGTTGTTTAATTAGCATTGTTACTGTTTTACGACTTTATAGACAATTCGAACACCAACGTGCGGTATTTTGAGACCAACGATGCACCTGATCAGACTGCGTTGAGTCCATGTTCGTCATTCTCTTTCTGTACTTTAAACATGCTAAGGATATAATGAAGTTTGATTGTTGCCATATATATGAAGATTTGTGAGCAGTGCTCCGAGAATGTATTGATACTTTTGGCCTGTATGGGCATGACAGATAACAAACATACATCAACACATTGAACAATAATATATGAAAACATAGTATATGAATCGAATTTACAGCAAACAGATGACAATATATACAACAAAAACACTGTTCGCTTTGAACTCATAGAGAACATATAAGGAAGATGACTCAATCAGCATTTAGCATCATTGATTTAGCAAATAGCGCTAGTTTTAACAACATTTCTGTATCAGGACCGACCTTATTGCAATTAATACACGTGTAGATGAGCGGTGCTCCAAGAAACCAAAGCAAACTCTAACGTCGTTATTACACGTGAAGAAAAGCGGACCTCTGTCGGAACATTCGTGCTAAGGATCCAATTTAATATTGCTTTACAGACAGACAAACTGACACACACACACACAGAATAACATAGTAACTTATATAGTCTTCTTCCCTCGAAATTTCGTATAACGCCACTCGGATAATTATGACAGACAAACTGACACACACACACAGATAACATAGTAACTTATAAAGTCTTCTTTCCTCGAAATGTCGTATTACGTCGCTCCGATAATTATGACAGACAGACAGACATACGGACGTACTGACACACACATAATCACATGTTACATTATATAGTCTTCTTACCTCAAAATTCTGTATTATGCCGCTTGGATAAATATGACAGACAGACAGACCGACACACACAGAGAGAAAAACATGATACCTAGTATAGTCTTCTACCCTCGAAGTTTCGTATTTAGCCGCTCAGATAATGATGACAGTGACCTGTAGACAGCGTAGACTCAGATCAGCCTGTCTGATCAGAATGGCAATCAAGAAGAACAAACACCCTGGTAGCCTCTGAAGAACCGTCCTTGTGATGTTGTGTTTAGAGCTTCCGCCTCCGGAGGCCAGCGTTCGATCCCCAGTCGGGTCACACCAAATGATAGTAATGGTTTCCCTCCTTTGCGCTCAGGGTTTCAGAGATAGCAGTACGGCTGAAACAGTGACGTCAGGATTAATAACAATAGTAGCACTGGTAATTTACCCATGAATCGCTATTGAAAGCGACATCAAATACCATTCAAAATAACTTTAAAGATTCTTGAGAACGTTTATACAAAATAGAACCTTATGTCGACCAACTGTAATCCCTTTCCAACATACGCATTTTGATACATTTAGTAGACAACTTTTGAATGACAAAGTGAGGAATTATTGATAATGAGCAATCCTTTTGCCTCAACGTTGTCTACTCCATTCAATGATTATATGCTTTTGTTTTAGAGACATTCTACGTAGACATTTTCAAAGTCGTCTGCAGCAACTGTGTTGTGTTTGCATCTACAGGTTTGCCATTTGATCGTTATTAGCCTCGTTTATCAATCCGCGCCGAAGGTCTGTTTTCGTGTGACACGGCTGGTAATAGAGTGATAAGAGCCCATCCATAGGAAAACGTAAATGTTGGCTTTTTGTGAAAAGTGTCAACTCCATTGAGCCTGTGCATCCGCAAATTCTGATTAAAATCAAAGCTCAATTCTTATTATCAAAGCAAACCCTATGTTGTGGGTACTCAAAAGAGTCGTCTCAGTGAGACAATTCCTTTTGAGTACACACAACATAGGGTTTTCATTAATAATAAGAGAGAAATTGTGGAAAAAAGAGCTGAAAACCTCTCCTTATCTAAACCTCTGTTAAAAATATACACTATTCACCAATAACTTGTGTAAGAAGCTGAATTAGTAATGAGCAATTTCTCCTTTCGTAACAATATTTTCAAAAATCGTCTTCTGTAAATACGTCAATATGCATATATGGCAGGCTGATCTGAACCTACACTATTCAGAAATGCAGACTTGTACCTTTTCCCATATACGGGCTGACATACAGTATTTAATGTATATCATATCATTCGCATGAAGCAAACGTTTTTTCAATAAAAGTTTACGAAATTTAACGTGGCAATTTAATGAGTTATGGTCCACGCGTTTGCTTATGAAATTACAGTATGATAAAATCGATGTAAATGGGGGGAAATAGAAACGTAAATAGATTGACATCTAAGAAAGAGGTACTTAAACACTTTCTTACATGAAGACGCTTTTTGACGCCTCTGTATTAAGCGACTTTTGAAAACATATCATTTCGGATATAAAGGATTTTTCTTTTTCTGTTGGCTATAACAGGGGCACTATATTATTTTGTAATATAGTGTCCCTGGCTATAATCAGTTTTATGTGTTCAATGTCGTCTGCTGCAGACTTGTTGTAGTTGGTACTTCATAGTAGAAATATAAGTTAGCTACCGGTTTTAACGTTATACATAACCAATGTTCTAACTTATTAATGATGAATAAAACAGAAGCACCAGAAGTTTGACAGTATGACATCTCCTAACAATGTTTAATCATTTTTTAAATCCTAATCCCACTGTGTTTCTTAAAGTATGCCCGGATATGCGCTTTTTTCCCCCAAAAAACATTGGATAGCCAGTGTTTCATATTTCTGACGATCCCGTTTTCTTATGGATCAGCTGAAATTAGTTGTTTGATGAGGTATGGAATTGACGAGGGAAATTTATAGTGTCTGTAATATTAAGATATCATCGCATTATTTACACTTTTCCTGATACGTTAGGGGATATTTATTACACAGTGCTTCAGATAACAGATTTGTTTCGTGCTCTTAACCTTTTCCCTCATACGACAATTCTGCAGCAGACGACTTTGAACGTATTTTGTCAAAACATAGAAACTCTCCATAATTGAATGGATAACCTATGACAAAAAGTGGAAAACATTGTGGCAAAAGGAGAAATTGGACGTTTTGTTCAATTTCTTCTTTTGTCACTATGTTTTCAGAAAGCCATCTGCTGCAGAGGTGTCAGAAAGCGTCTATATGAGGGAAAGGGTTAACCTTTTCTCCATATACAACCAATCTGCAGCAGACGACTTTAAGATCATCTAAACAAAAGTATGGAATATCTCCAGAAATGAAAATAATATTACTGAAGAAGTAAGGAGACATTTTGCCACAATGTTTCCAAAAGTCGTCGATTGCAGAGGCGTCAGAAAGCGTCTGTATGTGGGTAAGGGTTAAACCCGTA
Source organism: Serripes groenlandicus (assembly GCA_031761405.1). Lineage (NCBI taxonomy): Eukaryota > Metazoa > Mollusca > Bivalvia > Cardiida > Cardiidae > Serripes > Serripes groenlandicus. The sequence goes on along the minus strand of JASEVX010000001.1, from coordinate 42,602,936 downwards.
TTTTACTTCAAACCTCTATTGTTGAGGGGGGTACTCAAAAGAATCATCTCCCGGAGACGATTGTTTTGAGTACCCACATCATTGGGTTTAATTGCGTAACACTTGAGATATGGTAAGAAATATATTAGTATACTCCACACGTATCTAACACTCTGCCTGATTCACACCTCAGTCTGGCTTAACCCTTCCCCACGTATAGACAATTTCCGATGCCCCTGCAGCAGACGACGTTTTGAAAACATGGTGACAAAAGAAGAAATTCCTCAAAACAAGCAATTTCATCTTTTGCCACCATGTTTTCAACTCTTTTCTAATTAATATTTTTTTCATTTAAAGAAGTTATCCATATTTTTTGCCTAGATTGTTGCAAAGTCGTCTGCAGCAGAATTGTTGTATGTAGAAAACGGTTAAGACGGGTTTTGATTATCTTTACTTTTATTCCAAAAAGAGATAAGCCTACAGGGATACGTGTATTCTAATCCCGGCAATGACAATTTAATCCATCTGCGGGTTTTTTATTCGGCATTGTGCAATATTACACGAAACAGTGTCAGGAGCTTTAAAAATGGGTTTACACTGAACACTGCAAGATAAGGGTGAAATACTGCTGTGAATTTGACGTGCTTAACCTGGAGGAATTTATAGCCCTCCAATTTAAACAAGAAACTCAGCGTATCGCTAAACATTAAAATGTTTCCCACATACAGACGCTTTCTGATGCCTCTGCAGCAGACACCTTTTGAAAACATTGTCGCAAAAGGAGAAATTGCTCATGATGAGCTGTTTCTCTTTTTCCCACCATGTTTCTACTTAATTCAATAATTGTTATTTCAGTTTAAGATAGTTTCCATACTTTTTATTTATTTTTTTCTAAATCGTATGCTGCGGATTTGTTGTACGTGGGAAAGGGTTAATTGTAATTGAAATAGGGAAAATAGTCGTATAATGTTATAACACTCGGGCATTTATGGCATCTTTGTAGATGGTATCTATGCGTGTGTTTTATTATTTTTCCTTGTACATACGTACTTTGAAGACCCTGCAGCAGACAACTTTAGAAAACATGTTGTGGAAAGTAAATTGCTCCAAAACGAGCAATTTCTCTTGTCCCTGCAGTGTTTTCAACTCTGCATTAGATAATATTTCAATACTCCCCAGATTGTTTTCATTTAGCGTACTCTAACCATTCATTCGAGTCATGTCGCACGAGCAATTTCTCCATTTGTCACGATGTTTTCAAAAGTCGTCTGCTGCAGAGGCGTCAGAAAACGTCTTTATGCAGGAAAGAGTTAATCAATAGAAACGTTCCCCAGTTTCACCCAGATAATTTATATAACTAGTCTCTTGTTGATTTATTGTATGACGGAAAGGGTTAATACAGGGTTTCAGAAATATGCCTACTTCAAAACTGGTAGTCATGGTTTCCCTCCTTGGCGTTCTTGGTGGAAGCATTTGTGCCAGGATAGAAAACGGTAGAATTGTTATGTCACCCAGTTAACGCCGTGATATAACTGAAAAACAGTTACACACGTTGTAAAAACACACATTCAAACAAACAATTTAAACGATATGTGATACCCATACCAAACGTTACCATTTCAGCGATAATGGCGATATATTGTGGTTTTTGAAAACTATACCGATTCAAGTAAGTGAGCTGGTAATGAGCTCTCTTGACTGCATATACTACATTCTTATTACAAGAAAAATAGACTCATCCGAATTTCGAACATGGAAGAGTGTAATTCGGCAATTAAAGAGTTATAAAAAAAGGCAGTGGCCATTCTCAATAGGCTTTTTAACCCTTTCCCTCATACAGACGCTTTCTGACGCCTCTGCAGCAGACGGCTTTTGAAAACATTGCGGCAAAAGGATTAGGAGCAATTTCACATTTTGCCACAATGTTTTCCACTTTTAGTCATTGGTGATCCATTCAATTATAGAGATTTTCCATTTTTTGACAAAAAATGATCAAAGTCGTCTGCCGCAGATTTATTGTATGTGGGAAAGGGTTAAAAAATACAATACTGCCTTAATGACATAGTATTGAATGGGAGAGCGATCCGACTATATATGTATACGTGCTGATCTTGGTCTTAACGTTTGTCTTGTCACAACTTCAGCAACATTGGCTATAGAAGTGTAACTTTGGAGACGATAACCATTTTCTTGGTTTGATTAGGTTGTCTGTTTTTAAAATGTCGATGGTTATAGTTTATTTAAAAGAGGATAACGTGTGAAATAGATTTGATACACGCGGCCTTAAAACACTGATGAAAAGATAAATGTATCCTTGTGTCGTTGATTAAACCTATTTCCCACATACAGCAAACCTGTAGCAGATGAATTTGAAAATGTACTCTCAAAGATTTAGACAATCTCTTCAAACCAACGTTTTATTATTGAATTGAGTTAAAAACATTATGGCAAAAGAATAAATTACTCCTTATAATAAATGTCTCCTTTTTCAACGATGTTTTCAATTGTTGCCCGCTGCGAATGCGTTTGTGGGTGAGCCAGAGTTAAAGCGTATCTGATGTCGTCGATATCCGAGGAAAATGTTAATCAGCAGAAGATGAGAGTTATAAAATCTAACACTGAGTATTATTCATAGATATTTCTTCCACAGGTTTCTATCCTCTAGATAAGACTGGAACCAGTATCTAGATAAGGGATTATAGCTGACGAATTTATAAATGATTGTCGGAAAAGGAGGAATTACTCTGTTTTCTTTACATATGGTGTTGCCTCAATAATTAATTACACAAGTAGTCGCCTGCATTTTGAGTCATAATTGGTCGTGAAACTGAAATTTTCAATAAACTTCTGTTAACTTTTTGAAAGGTAAATAATTGGAACGGACATAATGGAGCAATTAAATATGTATCTGCAAACCGAGGCTGCTATTCCCGAAACGCCGCTTATTTGTTTAACCCTTTCCCACCTGCAGACGCATGTTGACGCATCTGCAGCAGACGACTTTTAAGAGCATTGAGCCAAAGGAGAAAGTGCTCCCCATGAGTAATTTCTCCCTTTGACACAATGTTTTCCATTTAACTATATAATCATACTTTCATTTATAGAGTTTGCATATCTTTACTCAGATGTTTTCAATTCTGTCTGCTGTAGATTTGCTGGAAGTGGGAGAGAAGTAAGACATTTGCACTTTATTTACTTACAGGGGTCGATTATTCTAACGTCATCAACACCGCAACCAACAACACAAGGAAACATGCAGCAGACGTACAGCTGTTAAATACCGTGTATAGGGAAGGACGTCATGGGTAGAAAGAAGTCATAAAATACGATCAACTGAAAGTTTTGTGGCAGAGGGGTGCTATAAACTATGAAATCTTAATCATATTTGCAGACGATACAAAATCTCGACGGAAATCTCGCGTGGCAATATCAACTCTCGTACATTATATCAGGGAGTGAGACTGGTAAACTCATTTCAACATTTTCTATGTTCATCTATAATTCATTTCCTATGACAGTCCATTACTCAGAAATGCAAAATTCAGAAAACAGAAGAAAATAGAGTAATGCTTTGGGAGGTTACATAAAACTGGTGTAAAGATCAAACGGCAGTTACATTATTCGAGTTTCACATCAGACGACTTTTACTGAAAGAGATCGTGAGATAAGCACATGGAATAAGGAAATGCGTAACCTGCTGGATATAAGAAAATAAATAATATTACATCTACAGGCACGTATAAATGCGTCGATTTATATATAATTTTATAAAAAATATCTCGGGAAATCATTCAATATGACAATCACCCGTGTAAAAACCTTTAACAGTTATTATCAGTGTATATAGTGTACGGGATAGAAGTGTGTTATTCATTGTCGAACGGCAAGACCATTACATTATGTCATATATATAGTTAACACAATAATAGACGGCCATACCTAATACGGTGGTGATTCTGTTACGATTGCATAAATAACTCAATGACCGCGGACAGATTATTCCGCTGGATTTAATTCAAATACAGCGAATAAACCCCATACCGGGGGATTGTAGACGAAACATACACTGCTGACATAAAATATGGATTTTCGATCAGGTCTACGCTACATTTCTTCTGTATTCACTCGTAAAACTGTACTTTTCTTTCTTGTTCAGCCAATTCTACAGTGCATCGTTTGAGGGAAGACGTTTAGTTGTGTGGTTTAGCTAAAAGGAGTAGTGTATAATCAACCAGTCTATCGTGTGTGCATTATACAATTTGTGTTTATTGAATAGAAACAAAGTTGAACTGATAGTAGAGATAGTACTGACATGATTTCAAGTAGAATGGATATTTGACAATGTTTGACTGTATGGAAGGAAATGAGATGAATCGAACCTGAATAACCCTTCATTGAATTACATCCAAACAGTTATATGTTATAAGTGTACAGAGGCACGCGAAATAACGGACGTATTTATAGTTACTGGGATTTTAAAACCAAGGTGATATATACAGAAACACACGAAATAGCGGACTGTATTGATACTGACAATGATTTTTGAAACAAAATGATTATTTATAAAAGTGATAAGTTGATAATGGATGTTGGATTAGTTGACCATTATTCCAAACATTACGAGAGCATGGATAACACGACAGGTAACGTCGTGCCTGAGATTACCAAAGTATGTATCCACACGGCAACAATGGCAGTATGTACAGTGCTCGTCATGTTTGTCTTGTTTCTCGGCTGTACTGGCAATGGCGTTGTACTATTCAATGCGCTCACAACCAAACGAATGAGACATAACTTTGACCTTTTTGTCATCAATCTTGCAGGAGCAGATTTCATCATGTGCACATGTCTGTCTCCAATTTTCTTGTTTCTGTTGTTCTCGGACTCGGATATACCCATTGTGTTTTGGGGGAGTTTAATGTTTTTAGGAGTCACAAGTGGACTTTTATCGCTATTAAGCATAGTTTGTATCGCCTTCCATAGGTATTGCCGCATGATTGGCCGTTTAAAACAATCCCTCACGCTGTGTCAAACGTCCATGGTAATTCTTCTCGTTTGGATTATCAGTGTAACTGTTGCTTTAGGCGGAACATTCTTCGTGACTTCGTCATGGGACGATACAATGATAAACAAATGTACTAGCATGGCCGCCCAGGACAATGTGAGTGTGGTAACCAGTCATTTCGTGTTATATTTCTTGTCACCGACCACAATGGTCAGTTTAACCATAATAATACTGTCTTATGGATTTATGGCCCGGATCGTCCGGACACAAAGCCGTCATGTGCTCAATGGAACATCGGAGCGGAATGCCGATTATTTGAATGAAACGAATCGCGAACAATTAGCCAGTGACAGTGATTGCTCGAATCACGAGATCGCGAATAATTGCCCACCTCCTGGCGGCGTCGATCCACAAATGGACAATGGGAGTCGGGCCATAACTATGTGCATTGTGGTAAGCATTACCGTGGCTTTGTGCTGGGGTCCATTAGTTATATCACAGTTCATCGAGATGGTTACAGGGGAGTCCATTATATTATATCAAGTGAAGCTGTGTGGAATAGCCCTTATCTTTCTCAATAGCGCACTAGATCCGTACTTGTATGGACAAACAAACAACCGTATCAAACACAAGTATGCAGTTCTCTTATACAGTTTGGCAAGGTGTGAGTGCACGGTACAAAGCCAAGCCCAGACTCAAAGAAACAACAACAACACACCAATATTCGCCGGTCCGGTACAGTCAGTTCCGTTTACACAGGATACCAACTCTGTACTGATTGGCTGTCCAGAATCAGAATGCATGGAATGTTTTATGACGTCACTTCCGTTACGTAAAGGTCGATGTTATCAAAATAATATTTCACAAAGCCTATTGTTAATCAGCTATAATGACGGCGATTTTAATTCAAAGATAGCAAGAAACGATGATTTCAGTGCTAACACGTTTTTGAACTGATTGTTGTTTACCTTTCATAGATTACTTGTCACCATTGGCTGGTCGCACTTACTAGTTGAGGTCTTTATATTTGTCTTATATGTACCGTTTTTATAGTACATATCAGCCGTCCCGCGAGAAAACCAACATTTTGGCCACTGCGTTATGTATCGACCCAGATCAGCCTGCGCAGTCAGCCGAGACTGATCAGGGCAGGCACATTCCGTCTCAGGGGGTAGATGTATAGAGTAATGATTCCTGAAACAGAAAATCCACAGTAGGCGAAAAGTGTATATCCGGGTAAGCCTGCGCGGCATGCTTAGGCTGATCCTGGTCGATACTTTACGCAGAGTCCACAATATGGGTTTTCTCGCGGGACGGTTCATATTGAGATTGATTTATTGGGGGTTACCGTCGTTTTCAACACTTGTCAGTCATAACACGTCTGCCAATTCGCCTACCCGTTTGTTTCCGGGTTTTCTCACACCAGCACTCAACACAACAATCTTTCAAAAGGAATGGTTGCTTTTCCAAATAAACTGCTATCCCATTGGTGGAAGAGGAATGCCGCCTTTCGCAAAGACATTTGTCAAACGTCTGAATGTATGTTGTTCAGACACATAGCCCTTGGATTAACAGTCCGCATCGCTAACGGTTGAGCTACAAATTGAGACCTCAACGAATATGTGTAACTGAACCCTGTGGGTAGCGGATCATCTGGTATCAAGGCTATATAACTCGCAGAACGTTCTGCTAAAAAAGCAATGGTGTGTTCAAATTAAATATTCGTATTGATCAATTCAGAAAATGTATTAGTTTCAAGTTTATAACCCTTTCCTACATATTGCAAATCTGAAGACGACTTAAAAAAATATCTATTTAAAATTATGGAAAATCTGTTAGTATAGAAATAATATCTATATTTGCCTAGAGTTGAAAACATTGTTGAGAAATAATAAATTGCTTATTTACCCTTTCACCTCAATGTTTTCAACATCCGTCTGATTGTTGGAAAGGGACAAGTTATTTACGCAGAGATAACAGCTACGTATTCGCAAATCATTCTTAATTAATTCAGTTTCTGAATTTTAATTTTTATTTTTTTAAGATTTCAAACCAGTTGTTGGCTTTATGCCAATAAAACTCTTTTAATTATCTAAATGATGTTAAGTGTTTTACTGACTTTCTTCCCTTTCGAAGAACTTATATAAAAAGATAACACGGTTTAGTCAAATCGAAATTGGGTGGGTTACTTGGTTAATTAATTGATATTAAGAATGATTCGTGAAAACAGAACTCGATAACCTCATGGGCCTGCAATGCTATCTTAGTCTGTTTCAATTTTAAGGCATCTGTTCAAAGAAATAGAACGTTAAGGTAAATGTATCTTTGAAAAATGTAGATTTGGATAAAAAGAGAAAACATGACGAGAAAGGAATATTGTCCCGAAAGATGAACAAAACGTCGTCAGTTCTAGAAAGATTTGATCAATATGGGTTTGATAAGAGAAAGGAAAGCTTCATTGAATTTAAATTGACGATTGTTCCATCCTTTAATCAATAACTGAGGTGTGTTCTGCGAAAACAAACCCGTTAAAACATTTGCGATAAGTGTAGATCCAGACCAGTCAGCGAATCCGTGCAGTCTGACCTAACTCTGTACCGTTTTCGTGAGTCAGTCATAGAAGGTTTCAGGAACCTTCTGTTAAGCAGTATCCATTAAGAATTGTAGCATGGATGCGCAGGCAGGTCTTTTTCCACAATATTTGCGTAATATTTACGTTACGATTAAATGAGCCGTCCCGCGAGAAAACCAACATTGTGGACTCTGCGTAAAGTATCGATCCGGATCAGCATTAGTATGCCGCGCAGGCTAATCCGGGCAGACACTTTTTGCCTCCTGTAGATTTTCCTTTTTCAGGAATCATTCCTCTATACCTCTATCCCCCTAAGACGGAATGTGTCGGCCCGGATCAGTCTGCGCGGACTGTGCAGGCTGATCTGGGTCGATACATTACGCATATGCCATAATGTTGGTTTTCTCGCGAGACGGCTCATGTGTCTGTTCGCAGGGCGCCACTGACTAACACACAACGTGGCAGGTGATTTGTTAAATATAACAATGTTTTCGCAGGCAGATCTTAGTATACGATGTTCATGTTACTGTCTCGGGATAAAAGTAAATCGGGATAACCCGAAATAAGCTTTGGGTTCCTTTCGACTTCGAGCTATCGAGAGTTGAATATGGCTCAATTTGAAACTTTGTGTCATTTGACCCCTTGACCCAACCATGTATATGCTCCTAAAAAAACACACAAATGTGTTAAAATGCATTAATGTCTTAACTATATATTCAATTCTGCGAAAAGGTCAGCATGTTCGTGTAAAAAGAACAACATATGCTTAAGATAAACGTTTATGTTGTGTATCATATGTTTGTTAATTATTTGTTATTGTGTTCGAATGATTCGCTAAATAAAACCCGCTTCTTTTACATAACTATTTTAGTTATTATTATCACCGTTTATAATGGCAATGACAACATGTCATTGACGTTAGACCTCCGGCCCAAAACAATTATAATGACATCTGATGATCATAGTATATTCAGATGCAGCACATTTTTTAACGATTTGATTCCTTTTCTAACAATGGATTCAAATGTCCTCTGCTACAGAGTTTCTAGATCAGGAAAAGTGATAAGGTTTAGTTATATCAGCAACTTAGACGTGATTCCTCCTTTTCCTACAAGTGTTTCAACGATCGTCTGCAAGAGACGTGTCGAAATGAATTAATGACAGAGATTTAACTGGTTTGACTGATTATTCGAGTGAAATCTAAATGGTCTGCGTCCTGCAATCTGTCTTATTGCCACTCCTATGTTGTCATCCTATAAGTTACATTGAAGTATAACTACTGGGGTTATAATTCTAGTTTTGTCGGAAGATGCATAAAGGTCTATTCAACATATAGGTGGACAGTGCAACGATACTGATGATACTGTACAGATTGACAGTCTCACCCGAGTGTTCACTGTACGCAGATGCAATACGACCCTAAATCACTAACACGGCTCAAATAAAGATACCGGTCATGTTATCCTAGCTGTTAAGGCATCTGCTTTGTGAACGGGCGTTCACAAGTTCGAATCCTAGTGGGACAGTTCAAATATGGCCGTTTGCTTAGCTGCCAGCTAGTTCAATCTTGGTACCAAATGCTAGCGTGTCTGGCTGGTGTCTTACAAAATGTATAGGACTGGGAAGAATACAATATGTTCCGAAAAAGGGTGCCTTATAAGTCAGAAACGAATGGAACTTTCAATAGGAATTACAATATATAATAATAGAACCCATTTTAATTGCATTGATCTGAACAATATTGGTGAATACAACTCAACACGAACCTCCGTGTCTTTTCGAGTGAACACATGTATCGTCAAGCAATATGTCTATAAATGATAGCATGACGGACAGACGATGGAATGTTTGGTCACGCCGCTTTCAACAATTGTTCAGTTATATCAGGGCGTTTCCTTGGTTAGTTGCCCGTACTACTCGTCCATTTACCCCGACACCAGCGAGTCAGTCGTTATGCTACGAAAGAGTTAAAGCCATAACTACCATTTTTAAATTGTTTGGTATGATCCGGTCGGGGATTGAACTCGCGAACAGACGATGGAAAAGTAGGTCCCATGTCTGTATCATTGCCTAGGCAACCGCCAATAAGAGGAATAAAGGGTGCAGTTGTTCACTGTCCCATACCATAGGTTCAGGGTTGGAATCCGTTGATGAGCGGGTTCTGCATTTGAGATATTTACAACAAACGCCACGATTACTGGTAAATGAGCAATTCTTATTTTGCCACAGCGTTTCCAACTCTATCCAATAATTACACTTTCGTACATATGTTGGCTCCATGGGTTTTTAATGTCGTCTGCTGCATATGTGTTGTATGTGGGAAAGGGTTAACCCATATCAATCTGAATTCTTGTGAAAAGTATAATCACAATTGACTTCTATCTCAGTAGTTCTTGCGCACTGATGTAGAAGGGTTTGTTAAGTTTAAATAAACAGGTATGGAGCAGTTCAGACCAAGATAAGACTGCATCAATATGCAGGCTTATCTTGGTATATCTTGTTTGCAAATGTTTAGTAGACATATGTATAATACAATTTGCAAATGTATAAAATAGCACACAGAATGATAAGGGTTAAAATATTTCTAACGCTGCCATCTTACAGACCTGGACACAGTGCACTGGTAGGGCAAATGTATTTATTTGTTTGTAATCTCAGAGTCGACGTGATACAGGTCAAGTACTGGTAAAGTCCGCCTTTCCAAATTGAATTGGAGTTTTTTTGTTTTTTTATTGATTTGGGTTAAACGCGTTTTCCACATGTTTTCAGTCAAATCACGGTAGTCGGTTCACCTACCTATGTGTTTCCTGGTTTTCCCACACTAGTATTCGTCACAAAATGCTTTCCGTTACAACATGCTACTTACATCATGCTACCATTTAACCCAGTGGTGGAATAGGAATGACGATTGTCGCATTGAGTTTTGTCAAACGTCGGAAAACATGCTGGCCTAACTCACCACCTTCGCGAAAAGTGTTATACAAGGGAGATAACCGATAACTTCTGAATGATCACAAGTATTGTAAAACAGAGTGGTTTCCCTCTGACATCAGCTCAGACCGTATCAATCGAATATTAGGCCTTACATTGTTCGGGTCTTTCTTTAGGGCCTATGGAGTCAGGGCCTTCCAAAATCAAAATACCTTAAAGCCTGATTTAAGTATCCATATATAGGTTTTCAGTTAACCATGTATCCTAGAAACTACGAAACCTCCAACCATACTCATGAAACTATTCATCCATAAAATATATCGAGGGCTTGGCGTGAAACGGTTGTAACTAAAAACCTATTTCGAAAACCATGGTTTAGGGGCAATTTTGACCCCTTTGTAAACAATGCAAATTTAGGTGCCATTGCTCAGAACGAGCAATGGCACCTGAATTTCCATTATTTACCAAGAAAAATGATTTAACGCTATTAAAGACTTTATGGCGAGGTGATTAACCTTGGTAATAAAATACCAATTTTAGTTACAACCGTTTCACGCCAAGCCCTCGATATATCTTTAACTCTTTTAGCGTCAAAGGCAATATTGAGTTTTTTGCAAACAATACAGATTCAGGTGAGTCAGCTCGTAACGAGCTGTCTCACCTGAAATCTGCATTGTTTAGCTGTGAGTTATAAAAATATTCCAAAAATCCTATAACATGAAAATAGAGTCGTCCGAGTTTGAACATGGAAGGGTCTACTTTAAACAATTCGGCGCTGAAAGGGTTAAGTTGGAGATAAATATCAAGATTAAGAGCTATCGCCCTGTTTTACAGATACCTTTCTAAGTGATGAATAGAATGTCAAACAGAGTGCCACTGCAATTAAAAGATATATCTGTTTTACAACTAAATAATTAAACGGCTTGCCATATGGAAATGCACATATACGAAGTAGTGGCTAGCGAAGATGTCATGTGCTACTAAAAAACATCGGCGTCTTTATCAGTATTAACAATTTCAGATATCACGGGCTTGGAATTTTCTTCAAAAAATAAAAGCCCTTTCCCAGGTACAGTGACACTTCTGGTGCTCAGTATGGACCATGCTTATTTTTAAGAGAGGCATTGCCAAAGTCGAACAAGTGCTCCTTTCCCACAAAGTCTGTACCAATATGATATCACATATTTGTATGATCTAACCTACTTTTCCTCTAAAGTTACCTAATCAGACAGCTATACCAATATCAGTGGAAGACAGTGGTACAGAGGTAGAGCGTCGGCCTCTCGTATCAAAGGTCCCTGGTTCGAGTCCCGTGATGAGCGGGTCCTGACTTTGGGATTTTTCCACACAAACGGCGCGAGTACTGGTGAAGTCTCCAGGAAGCAGACATCGAGCGTGATTAATCTAAGCCCAAGGCTTGTTTCGCAATCGATGTAAAATAAATAAGTTTAAACTAACTAATACCAATATCACAAAGTCGTAAGATGAGTAAGCATAGCTAATTGAAACTTTCCAATTTTCTTCCAAGCCAATGTTTATGTTGTGAATGTAAATGTTGTCTCATTTAGATTTTTCTGATTTGTAACTACTTCAACCTTTTCAAACATGCAGTCGAATGCTTACGTGTCTGCAGCAGATGACTTCTGAAAACATTGTGGTAGGATAAACACAGATAATCATGTTTTCAAATATATTCAATAATTTAACAAGAGTTGTCGGAGGACAATATAGCTCGCCTATCAGGGCCATCGTCTATCAGGGCCTACTTCAGAACAGTTATAGCATTAGGTAAAGTCACACAGTATCACCTATTGCAAGATAATACACCTTTTCAATACTTCCATGCAAATGTTAACCAAGTCCATACAGGCCTTTTAAATCTGTAAATTGGTTTATATACGATGTATGCCAATAGTGAACATAATACCGAAGACTTACAGTATCAGTATCAGATAAAACCACACACTATTATTTATTGCAAGATATCACAAATTTTCAATACTTGCATGCAAATCTTAACCTGGCAACGCTGATACCAACGCCATACAAGGTCCCCTAATGATCCTGAATAAGTGTGTGAAGTTTCAAAGCAACAGCATACACAGTGTCTGAGAAAAGGCCTTGCACGCAAAGGTTTGACCAAAATTCTAAGTCGAAAAAGGGGCACAATTCAGTCAAAATCCATTCCAGAGTTATGGGACTTGACATACAAGGTCCCCTAATGACCCTGACTAAGTGTGTGAAGTTTGAAAGCAACAGCATACACAGTGTCTGAGAAAAGGCCTTGCACGCAAAGGTTTGACCAAAATTCTAAGTCGAAAAAGGGGCACAATTCAGTCAAAATCCATTCCAGAGTTATGGGACTTGACATACAAGGTTCCCTAATGACCCTGACTAAGAGTGTGAAGTTTGAAAGCAACAGCATACACAGTGTCTGAGAAAAGGCCTTGCACGCAAAGGTTTGACCCAATTTCTAAGTCCAAAAAGGGGCACAATTCAGTCAAAATCCATTCCAGAGTTATGGGACTTGACATACAAGGTCCCCTAATGATCCTGAATAAGTGTGTGAAGTTTCAAAGCAACAGCATACACAGTGTCTGAGAAAAGGCCTTGCACGCAAAGGTTTGACAAAAATTCTAAGTCGAAAAAGGGGCACAATTCAGTTAAAATCCATTCCAGAGTTATGGGACTTGACATACAAGGTCCCCTAATGACCCTGAATAAGTGTGTGAAGTTTGAAAGCAACAGCATACACAGTGTCTGAGAAAAGGTCTTGCACGCAAAGGTTTGACCAAATTTCTAAGTCCAAAAAGGGGCATAATTCAGTCAAAATCCATTCCAGAGTTATGGGACTTGACATACAAGGTTCCCTAATGATCCTGAATAAGTGTGTGAAGTTTCAAAGCAACAGCATACACAATGTCTGAGAAAAGGCCTTGCACGCAAAGGTTTGACCAAGCTGGCAACGCGGACGCCAACGCCAACACCAACGCCAACGCCAACGCCAACGCCAACGCGGACGCCGGGGTGATAACATAAGCTCCCCTATTTCTTCGAATAGGCGAGCTAAAAAGCATTCATTAATAGATATTTCCCATATTGTTTATACTGCATTAAAGTCATCATCTGCAGGTTGTTGTATGAGGGTTAGGATTAAAGTACTGTGTTAAAAGTACTTTCATCCAAAATAAGCAGAAATGATATACAAAATATGAACTTGATTGATCTTAATGATGTTACAAAATGTGACTGACATGAAAAAGAATTATTGATTAATCTATGACTTGTGTTCTGTTGTGATATGATGGTTCCCCGTCGCCCGTCCGTCTTACTGTTTATCGTTAGTTTCATATAAACACGATAAAGAACTGGTTTTTCATATAATTGTTTCTGAAACATACACAGCGTATTTCTATTAAGATAATCAGTAAATGTCCGTTAAGTGTCACAACTTATCTCCCAAACGTTGGTTATTCCAATTATATAATTGAAACAATCACGGTAAATGTTTAGAAACAGCTCGTGACTGACATGTGGCGTGGTAAAAAACACCCACTGTTTACTTAATATTAATTAAACTGACGGATATTGTATGTGTCATTTTGAGCGAAATGCCGTGTGAACATATTTAATTAAAATATTCCCGTTAATTTCTTTAAAACAGTCTGTTTAGTGCTATACACTTTACGTCAAATAATTACTTTAATTGCAAAGGTACTTATCTCATACGTAGAGGCTATCTAAGAAATGAGCCTCGATGCAGGATTACCTGTTATTTGCCACCAGTTCAGAACCAGATCAGTCTTGCCATACGTACAGTATGTTAAGGTGTTACACCATTTGCCTTCAAGTCAATATAACAATACAACGCCTAATGAAGAGTGTTAAAATGGCCATACTGTAGGAAAGTGTTCACTGGTCGTAAAGTACACAATGTTCATATGTATAAAAATCCTTTTCGGAATAGAAGTATCGAAGCGTGACGCCCGGGCTTTCGGGATATGATTTTTTAATTGATGTATGTGTCTGTGTCTATACAATCCAACCGAAAACACTTGCACAATTATCCACGGAACGCCTCGGTGGAACCCACTGTGTTGGTAAAATGCAATTATGACTAGCCTCACTCTTCTTCAATCAAAGAGTTAAAAAGTCTATGTGTGGAGGTCTGTGGAGAATGGTGCAGAGGTAAACCAAAAAAAGGACCACACATTAGGTGAATTGACCGCTGTGATATAACTGAAATACCGCTGAAAACGGCAAACACCCGATGAATACATGAAGCCTATCAGTGCATTACGTGCTTTAATTATCAATATTGAAAAATATGTTTTGTGAAAATAAACTCACCGTGGACAAGGGAATACATTAGTCGGTTCACTGCATTTGAAACTGGGTAGTCACGGTACCATCCGGAATGTTCGTGAGTTGGTCTGCAAACATCGTGACGTTGCGCACGATATTGACTATATGCACCCGTGCATAAGAAAAGGTACAAGTTGGATTAAATTAATAGTATAGAACCAGATCAGCATGTGCATCCGCACAAGATTGTAATGAGCTTTTGACAACATGTGCAGATTGTGATGAGACTGAGCAGGTGGACACGATGATCTGAACATTTACTGTGTATAAATGCCAACTTTTACCTTCACTCATGGCTCATTAGGATGGATATTTATACGATGGCACAGAGTCAAAATGTAGATTGATACATATCATATTATTTGTGTTTGGTTGTTTTCCATGAATATATTGATACATTTTGTATTTTGCTGAAGTAACAAAAATACGCCATGTAAAGATATTTTTCTGTTTGTGTCAATTCCGCATTAAAAGCTACTTGGAAAAATCGCACTGAAAGTTATAGTTTGTCGGACATCTTATGAATTTAACTGATGCATTTAAATACAAGTAACAAACAACAATGAAGAAAACAAATCACCATCAAAAGACAAAAACAGTTTTAGATTGTATACGGAGTGTGCTATAGGCGACGGTAATTGCAATACAGTTAAGACAATTAGTTTTATCACTTAGGCTTAAGTTAAATTATTGATGAAAGACAAAACCCGTGTGAAGGACGAATGTCCAAATATAAAAAAGTAAGTTTTTATAAAGGTATCATTTTAAAAATAATATAAATAATTAAATTTTCGGGTTTATTTCAAATTCAAATTTCAAATTTTTATATGAAAAATGTAGTAGGCGAAGAACTCCAATGTTTCCAATTTCCTTAAAGTGGTAGAGAGACCATTTCCTGGATCGTCTAAACGGAGCCCTGTAACAGACCCACCTACACAAAAAGAAGGTAGGGATCTTTAGGTAGAGTTGGAACAAATAACTAGCCAGGAATCGTACGTACAGGCCATTAAGATGATAAAGAATGGTAAAGCACATTGACCTGATAAGATCCCATCAGTGGCGTATGCAGACACCGCGGCAGACATACTTCAAAATAATACAACACACATGGGATTCAGAAGAACCATGAAGAGTGTAGAATAGGATACATCTTTAAACTCCCAAATAAAGATAGCTTGAGTGAATGTCAGAACCAGGGAGTAATTCGGCAACTATCTTCTACCCAGCAAAGTACTGTCGAGCATTCTATTAGACAGGATCAAGTTAACAAGCAGCTCTAAGGAGAGCAGACAGGCTTTAGATCTGGACAATATTGTGGAGACTAGATGTAGCTACCCATCGCATCATAATTTAACAACCCGTCGAATCTAACTCTTCCCTATATATCAATGTTATCGATTACAGAAAGGCGTTCGATATGTTGGATAGAGATACCATTTGGAAGATGCTGAGGTACTACATCTAAAGCAAAATTGTCAACATCCTTCGAAGTCTGTATAACAGCAATCTGGGCAAAGCTATCCATGACTTTAACCTCTCGACGCCCTTTAAAAAAACGGGCGTCCGACAAGACTGCATTCTTTCTCCCATGACCCTCCCTATGGTAATTGACTATGTACTGAATACCATCCTAGATATACCAAGGATGTAACAATGGACCCCTTTCAAAACATATATAAAACCTCAACTACGCTAATGACCTAGACCTCTTCCAACAGAAGTCACCAAGTTGACAGGGCTAGAAGTCAACATCAACACAAATACCATTTGCTTCCGTGTTAAATGTGACAGCACATCTTTCTAGAAGAACAGCATATATAATTGGGTGACTCCTTCATAGACTAAGGAAGAATAGTCAGTAAGACCGGGGAACCGAGGAAGACATCAAAGCTCGGATCGGAAAAGTACATCATGTTTTGCCACACTTCGGCCTATATGGAATTACAGGAACATTCACCCAAAGACCAAACTCAGACTGATCAATTCGAATGTAAAGATAGTCCTTCTGAAAGGAGCTGAAGCATGAAAACGCACAATAGTGGTTCAAACTGCAGATTTTCTGCAACAAATGCCTTAACCAAATACTACGCTTCAGATGGCCTGACAAAATGTTCAACAAGGAATTGTAAGTGAGTACAACCAATCTTCAATCACAGACGCTATACTACAGAAGAAGTGCTATGGAGTGTACATACGTTACAAAGGCAACAGCCCAGCACAGTGAGAAAAGCCCCGGACTGGAATCTACAAGGCACTAGGAAAAGAGGTAGACCTGTGGTCTTTGAACATCCAACTTAGGAAGAAAGTGATGTCCTGTGTGGACCAAAATGATGTCCTGTGTGAACCAAGTGTGAACCAAAATGATTTCCTGTGTGAACCGAAATGATGTCCTGTGTGAACCAAAATGATGTCCTGTGTGAACAAAAATGATGTCATTTCCTGTGTGAACCAAAATGATTTCCTGTGTGAACCAAAATGATTTCCTGTGTGAACCAAAATGATGTCCTGTGTGAAAAAAAATGATGTCCTGTGTGAACCAAAATGATTTCCTGTGTGAACCAAAATGATTTCCTGTGTGAACCAAAATGATGTCCTGTGTGAACCAAAATGATTTCCTGTGTGAACCAAAATGATTTCCTGTGTGAACCAAAATGATGTCCTGTGTTAACCAAAATGATGTCATTTCCTGTGTGAACCAAAATGATGTCCTGTGTGAACCAAAATGATGTCCTGTGTGAACCAAAATGATGTCATTTCCTGTGTGAACCAAAATGATGTCCTGTGTGAAAAAAAATGATGTCCTGTGTTAACCAAAATGATGTCCTGTGTAAACCAAAATGATTTCCTGTGTGAACCAAAATGATTTCCTGTGTGAACCAAAATGATTTCATGTGTGAACCAAAATGATGTCCTGTGTGAACCAAAAGCCAATGCCGCTGACCGAGCACAGTGGACAAAAAGTAGTGAAAGTCCTTCTGTTTCAACCGAATTGAAGAAGACGTTTATGCATTTCAATTTTAGTGTGTGATTGGCAAATAATGTGTGGTACGTTATCCAGGAAAACAGTTGTTGAAAGCGTGAAACACCATACAAACAACCAAATAGTATTCTGACAAACCATAAAACACGGCATGGGTGAAAACTACATGAACCCCTATCCTGAATAGTATGGCTTCACACACATATAAATGAGCCGTCCCACGACAAAACCAACATTCTGGTCTCGCGTAATGTATCGATCCAGATCAGCCTAAGCATGCCGCGCAGGCTTACCCGGATATACACTTTTCGCCTCCTGTGGATTTTCTGTTTCAGGAATCATTACTCTATACCTCTAACCCCTGAGACGGAATGTGTCGGACCGGATCAGTCTGCGCGAATTGCGCAGGCTGATATGGGTCGATACATTACGCAGATGCCACAATGTTGGTTTTCTAGCCGGACGGCTCAAATATATTATGGCAAGATAAACATGCGTGATCGCGTTTCGTACAAAATATTTGATTATATATAATATAAAATTGCCAAAATCAAACATGATGAAAATATGAGTGATTCAACCATGTACATGTACATGGCTTTAACCCTTTCCCACATACAAAAAGTCTGCAGCAGACGACACTGAAAACATCTTGCGAAACATGTTCAAACTCATAATGAGCAATTTCTCCTTTTGCCACAATGTTTTCAAAAGTCGTTTGCTGTAGAGGCGTAAGAAAGCGTCTACAGGTGGGAAAGTGATCCGTAGAAAATTGAATATTGAAAGAGCTGCCAGGAAGAAAAGCAAAAAAAATTAAGAATGAAAGAAAGTCTGTGAAAAGGAAAAAATAATTCAATGTTCACACAATATCCACAAAAATGTGATCTGCTGAAAACGCATCGTCTTGGTCAGATTAAGGTTTATTAACCCTTCCCCTCATACGACAAGTCTGCAGCTGACAACTTTGAACGTATTTTGTCAAAACATAGAAAATCTCCATAATTGAATGGATAACCTATGACTTAAAGTGGAAAACATTGTGGCAAAAGGAGAAATTGCACGTTTTGTGCAATTTCTTCTTTTGTCACTATGTTTTCAAAAAGCCGTCTGCTGCAGAGGCGTCCGAAAGCGTTTATATGAGGGAAAGGGTTAAAGCAGGAGAAAAGTATGGTAGATAAGCTAGTTAACCATGCTATACATGTTTAAAAAGTGTGATACCCATGCTTTGCGTGTTTTTAAAAATACCAATCAAATGCCGTGTGTGTTTACAATTGTGTATCACTTGCTTTGATTGTTCAGAAAAAAAATATGTAATTCACATGTTTTGGTGAATTAAAATATACAGAACCACATCTTTGCGTGTTTAAAACAATTGTCAATCACATGTTTTGCTTGTTTAATACAATTGTCAATCACATGTTATGCGCGTTTAAAAGATGCGATGTAACATTACATTCGTTCGTATTGATTTACCATTTATCGGTTGGACAAAACCCGTATTCCACTGGTATTGAAAACAACATCATTTGTTTTCCTCGAACGTGAAGAGTCTACTGTCGGATCAATATTCACTGTTCTCGCGGTACAACTCGCATTCACACACTATCTGTTCGTGCAGTCAGAACGGCCAGTAGGGAATAATGGCGGAAAATACGTTAAAAACCAGGAACGAGCTCGAAGAGGTCAGATCACTTTTATTTTATCAATTCTGAATATTGTACACTAGTCTATATATGTAACGAGCTAACAGCTACTGATCATGTACTTATGAAACGATTTACATGAGCTGGCCGCGAACAGTTGTTTCTTTTAACTTTGTCTGTATCTACTAACAGTAGGTAAACATCATTTTGAAGTGATTTCAGCGGATATTTAAGTCTTGTTAACATTCATGGGGAAGGCACATTTTCTTTCCTAGTTTGTTTACCCAGGGATCATGAATGAGTGTTATGTTACCTTGATACAACTGAAATAATAATGTTGAAAACGGCATCAAACTCCAATAAAACATTAAATCTAGTTGTTAACCATCCTTTTCCAACTTGCAGATAACTTTAGAGAACATCTGAGCAAAAGAAGTGAATTTACCATTTGCGCCATTTGCCAGAAAATATTCGATTTTCCAATTTCGTCTGCTAGAGATTGAATGTATATGTCAGAAGGTTTATATGTCAGCACGCACCTACATGTGTGTGTTTGTAACGGGCTTGTAAGTGTTATAGGGTTCATAAATCACAAATCAGCTATATCCAACACATTCGTTTAGCATGAATTGTGTTTGTTATGTGTAAATAATATATATTTATTTATTTACTATATGAGCCGTCCCACGAGAAAACCACCATTGTGGACGCAGGCTAATCCGGGCAGACACTTTTCGCCCCCTGTGGATTTTCTGTTCCAGGAATCATTAGCCTATACCTGTATCCTCCTCGGGTTGAATGTGTCGGTACGGATTAGCCTGCGCAGGCTGACCTGCATCGATACATTACGCAGAGTCCATAATGTGGAACGGCTTATATAGTCCAATACATGACCATGACCCGCTTAACCATTTCCCACGTACGATCGCGTTCTAACGCCTCTGCAGCAGTCGACTTTTGATAACATTGTGGCAAAAGGAGAAATTTAAGGTCATTGTTTGCCTGCAATTGTTGCAAAGGGAGACATTCGTTTTAATAAGTAACTTTTCACTTTGTCACAATTTTTCCATTTTATATGTTTACAAAGTCGTGAGCTACATATTTGCTGTATGTGTGTAATGCTAAAATAACATGTAGATCTATATTACCTGACAATATTAGTCTTTTTCTGACATTTTGCGTAATGGTATTATTCGTTTTAATAGAACTTCAGCATGGTAAACAAACAGTTTACAGTCAAGTATAACCAGCAAGACGTACACAATTCTTTATCGAATCTATAATTTATTAAATACCTACCATTCATGTTTAATATCCATAACAGAAACAATTGGTTGATTGACTGATTGGCTGATTGATTGATTGATTGATTAGGGTTAACGCTGATTTCAACAATGTTCTGCCATATCACGGTGACGAGTTCACCTACGCATGTTATTCTACTGGTAAAGTGACGCAACATTAGATTGATGTACTGTTCTTATTTCTGATCAAAAGATGCATTTGAGTCTATTAACGTACATGAAGACAGACAACGAAGGCTGTGGCGAGACTGTGCGGATATACCAGCACGCCCGAGTCTTGACTGTACGCAGATGCATTACGATCCCCTTATCGCCGGACGCGGCTCAACTGTACATTAACAATTATATTTACACGAAGGCAGGGATGATGTTGATATCGTCGGGTAATACAGGATAAGGTTAAACAGCATTTCATGCTTAGGTAATGATTGTGTAATGACGTTATAAGTCACGTCACGCGTAAATGGTCCGTTGTAGATTTTAACCCTTTCCCACATATAGTCGCTTTCTGATGCCTCTGCAGCAGACGACTTTTAAAAACATTATGGCAAAAGTAGAAACTGCTCAAGACGAGCAATTTCTCTTTTTGCCACAATGTTTTCAACTTTTTTCTGTGTTTTTGTTTAGACGTATCTTAAAGTCGACTGTTGCAGATTAACTGTATGTGGGGAAGGGTTAAAATTAAATTACGTATGTTAAGTTTGTATACCAAAAGGCCCGGCCGGGTAGCTCAATTGGTAGCGTATCTGACTCGTGATCTGGAGGTCACGGGTTCGATACCCGGTTGCGGCGCGTTCTTTCGGGCGATGTTTTCCATTGCCTCTCACCTCTGATCTATGTGAGAAAGTAGTCAGTGGCTTCGGAAGAATGTTGTGTAAGTACTGGTGTGGGAAAGCCAGGAAAACATGGGTAGGTGCACTGACCGCCGTGATATGACCAAAGCTGTTGAAAACGGCGTTAAACTCCAAACAAACAAACAAACAAACAAAGTATACCAAAAGTTTGGTCATGACCGTTTTCCTTGCCGTGGCTTTCTGGATATCAACCCTTTCCCATATACAGCGAATCTGCAGCAGACTGAAAACATCTGTATCAAAATATGGAAATTCTCTGTAATTTAAAGTATATTTATTGCCAAGAGTTGAAAACACTGTGGCAAAGGTAGATATTTCTCATAATGAGCAATTTCTACCTTTGCCACGGTGTTTTCAAAAGTTGTCTCTTTCAGAGGCGTCAGATATCGTCTGTATGTGGGAAAGTGTTAAAATGGAATAAGACATGGCCAACAGAGAAGATCATGATCAAAATGAGCGACGGCTATGCTAAGACACTGCAGGAATATGTCGCCTGATCTGGATTCTAAAAAGTTCGCATTGAATACAATCGTACTCTCTTTATTTTACATCGATTGCGAAACAAGCTTTCAGCTTATATTAATCACGCTCGATATCTGCTTCCTGGACACTTAACCAGTACTCGCGCCGTTTGTATGGAAAAAACCCAAAGTAAAAATCCTCTCATCACGGGACCTTTGGTACGAGAGGCCGACGATTAACCTCTGCACCACTTTCTTCCACTCTCTTTCGGAAACTGATTAATTGTCTATATCCATAGAGGGCTGTCAATCCACCAAAGGGCTTTCAATATATGTGGAAAAGCAGCCAGTGGTTTGGAAAGACCTATGTTGAGTACTGCCGTGATTTGTCTGGAAAAAAAGAGTTGAAAACAATCAATCAATCAATCAATCAATCACTATATCCATATTATATATATTGGGGTATAAGAATATTCATAATAGTAGGGTGATATTAACCCTCGCCATGTTAAAGACAATTAAAGGCCTTTTCAAACAATGCACATTCAGGTAAGATAGCTCGTAACGAGCTGACTGCTGAAATCTGCATTGATTGCCACCTTTACATAAGTGTTACCAAAGTTCTTGTTGACGAAAAAATGGATTGGTTAAGTTTTTCAACATGTAAAAATCGAGTTTGTTAAATTCGACAGTGAAAGAATTAACCCCAAAACAGTTTAATTTAGGGTAGTTGTTAATCTCCAAATTTAAGCAAGCAATGTCCTACACCAAAATGGATGGCAATGTCTTTATATAACCTTTTTCCACATTCAACACATATGCAGATGACGGCTTTGAGAACATCTAAGACATAATAAAATACAGAAAAAATATATATACATTGAAATGTAATTAATGAATACAGTTGAACACATTT
Organism: Serripes groenlandicus; assembly: GCA_031761405.1. NCBI lineage: Eukaryota > Metazoa > Mollusca > Bivalvia > Cardiida > Cardiidae > Serripes > Serripes groenlandicus. Next base: position 42,579,926 of record JASEVX010000001.1, on the reverse strand, counting down.
TGGCAAACAGAGAAATTCGAGGGCTTGGCGTGAAACGGTTGTAACTAAAAAGCTATTTTGAAAACCCTGGTTTAGGGGCAATTTTGACCCCTTTGTAAACAATGCAAATTAAGGTGCCATTGCTCAGAACGAGCAAATTGGCACCTAAATTTCCATTGTTTACCAAGAAAAATGATTTAATGCTTATAAAGACTTTATGGCGAAGTGATTAACATCGTAAAAAAAAAGACAAATTTTAGTTACAACCGTTTCACACCAAGCCCTCGAATTGCTCATGACGATGATTTCAAAAGTCGTCTGAAGAAGATGTGACCAAATGGTGGGAAAGGGATAAACGTTGTTTGAGATATAAATCTTGTTTTACGAGTTTAGCTGTATAGTACAGATTGTAAATATTGCTTTTTTTCCTCAGGCTTTCAAACGATGTACGGCTAGTATTGATTTCCAAGAAGCTCATCTTGAGTTAGCCACAGAGAAACGTAGACCAGCGATAATCGAGTTCTTGAAAATACATTTTTACCCGGATGAAACCCTGTGTAAATCATTACAGATCGACTTCGACGACGAACTTTATCAAACTTGGTGGAAGTTGTTACGAGATGACCTTTCGGTGATATTGATCTCCGATACCACCCAGGAGGTCATTGGTGTCCGAATCATCGGACTGGACCGGCGAGAGGACACCACATTTGATCCCTCGAAGTTTGCCAACAAAAAGTTTATAGCTATACACCAATTTTTGAGCCACAAATCAAAAGAAATGGACGTTTTTAAGAAGTACGATATCGAAACAGCTGTTCATTTTTTAGCACTTTGTGTTCATAAAGACTTAAGAGGCCAGGGAGCGGCCTCCAAATTGATGAAAGCAGCGTTAGGGTTCTCTAAAGAATTAGGATTGGACCCCGCATGCGTGACCGGTGAAGGAACGTCGAACTCTTCCCAGCGTATTTACGACAAGTTTGATTTCGAGACCCTCCACAAGATTCTATATAGCGATTATAAAATTAACGGTAGTGCCGTTTTTACCAATACAGGCGATAATTTATCAACGAAAATTTACGCAAAACGGCTATAAAATATTCAACGTGCCTTGACAGAAAAATGAGCCGGGACCCAGAAAAGCCAACCATAGGGCATCGATGATGACAAATGAACTTAAAGTATGTCTAACTACAATATTCAAACTATACTGTGTGTGTGTGTGTGTGTGTGTGTGTGTGTGTACGTGTAGTAACATTTTGATGGCATCTGTGACCAATTTGCGAACGGAGTAGGTCCAGAACAAACTGTGCTGGAATACACTGGTCGCAAATCCATCGAATCTTTTCTGTAATGCAATAAAAAAACCAGACGACTATAAAACGTCAGGGCAAAACTATAGAAAATCTAAATAAACGGGGGTATTATTATTGAAAATATATGAAAATATTGGGACAAATGTTTTTAAAAGTATAATGCTGCATCGAGGCGTCTGCATTTGTCTTAACGTTACTTTTCCTGGAGCGCAGCTTAAACACCGAAATGATTATGTCGTCTCAAACTCTTCGTGGTGAATAATTATCTTGTCATCTAGGGGTCTAAAAATCCAGATAATGTGACAGCGAAAAAAACATTAACAGCGGAATGTCTTGTCGTCTGCTTGTAAACGGTGTTCATTACTTGCCCGGTTTCGTCTGTACAGAGGGCTCTTATCTTTGGTCTGGAAGAACTTTAATTTTAGGCTTCTACTGCAGACGACTTTTGACATATTTCTTTTCTTTTGTTTCTACTATTTTTAAAAAGATGATATTTTTTATTCGGCCTTACCCCCTTTCCTTTTTCAAAGTATCTAAGCTTTTCTTAACAGCTTGCTTTATATAATCGATATTTGTCGCTTTTGCAGCAGACAATTCCAGAATAAGATGTCGTCTGCTGAAGATGCTGCAAACAGGAACGGGTTTGTTAATGTTTGTGCCTCTTTACTGTATAATTTTTAAAAAATGTATTGGTTGTGATTCTTTACATATTGATATAAAATAATTAATTATTCAACGGTTTCTTTATTTATTTTATTGTATCATACCAACACTTTTCATTTAATGTCATTAATGAAAAATAAATCGTAGTTCCAAAAGAAAACCTACATGTTGGACTCTGCGTAAAGTATCGACCTGGATCAGCCTGAGCATACTGCGCAGGCTAACCCGGGCAGACACTTTATGTTTCGGGAATCATCACTCTGAGGCGGAATGTGTCGGCTCGGATTAGCCTGCGCAGGCTGATTTTGATCGATGCATTACACAGAGTCCATAATGTTGGTTTTCTCGTGGAACGGCTCAAATGGTATGCGTTATCCGTATCGTTACATGTGTAGACGCATTTTGACGCAATAGCAGCAGACGACTTCTGAAAACATTGTGGACAAAGGTGAAATTGCTCACTAAGTGCTCAACGTGAGTTAATGTAATCGCAATTTGTTCGGATACATTTTGATGAAGCTTCACAACCAGCATCTTCTCGATTTCCTCATCAAACCTCATTCATTTTGTTTATCCATGCAGAATTCCGGTCTCCATGGCAACTGATGGGGAGAAAATCAATTTGTTCTCCTCCCAAATGGGTTGGCAGATTTAAAAAGAAAATGTAGAAAAGTTCAGATTCCTTCAAGCAATGTTGATTGGTCGAAAAACATGGCAGCCAGGGGGCAGGGCTGTTTCGCCTTATATGGCTATAGTGAACATTTTAACAATCTTCTCCTCCAAAAGTGCCGATGTCAAAATAATTTTGTAAAAGATATTCTTTGTGTTCATCAGATTCCTTTAAGCCATGTTTATTGTTCGAATAACATTGCCGCAAGGGGGTTGGGCTTTTTTTGCATTATATAACTATAATGACAACTTTATAAATCTTCTCCGAAATTAATTGGCCGATTTCCAAATTATTTTGTAGAAATGTTTCTTGGGCGACCTTACTGATTCATTCAAGTCATGCTGTTGTCAAAAAACGTGGTCGACAAGCTGGGTACTTTTTACTTATATGACTAAAGAGAAAACTTCAAAATGTTCTCCTCCGAAAGTATCTCGCAGTTTTCCAAGGAATTTTGTAGAAAGAATGACCCTCTTTCATGCCATGTTGATGGTTGAACAACATGGCCTGAAGGGGCGGAGCTGTTCTACCTTTTATGGCTATTGTGAAAACTTTAAAAATCTTTTTCTCCGAAAGTAGCTGGCCAATATCCAAATAATCGTTCAGATGCTTTTCGAGAAGTCATGTTTTTGGACCAATCAACTCGTTTTGAAGAACTTTTCTACAAAATAATTTGTTCACTATATTCATATAAGGCAAACAGTCCCGCCCCCGGTGGCTACGTTTTTCAACCATTCAATGTGGCTTGAAGGAATTTGATATAGACAGAAGGAACGTTTCTACAAAATTATTTGGAAAATTGCCATACTTTTGAAGGAGAATATCTTTTAAAATGTTCACTATAGCCATATACGACAAAACCGATATTTCTTTTTTTGACATTGCCATGGAAACCAGAATTATGCATGGATAACAATGAATGAGTTTTAGTGAGAACAGAGGAGATGTTGATGGACAACGGACAAGGGGCGATCGCAATAATTCACTTTGAGCACTTCGCGCTCAGGTGAGCTAAACACATGGCCGGTCGGGCAGGACGGCATTAGTGAAAAATTTCAAAATCTTCGTCTCCAAAAAAGTCCAGCCGATTTCCAAAGAATTTTGAAGAATTGTTTCTTGGGTGACCGACCATCTACCAGTTACCAGAAGTCATATTGATTTAACAAACTGAGACAGACAACGTAGGGCGGGTAATTTCGCCTTGTTGCAGTGAAACTATACTGGTCTTCTTGTATTAGCTTACCCGACCGCAATTATGGTTGACTGTGGTTGACATGACGCACCATATTGCATAAGGTGAACGATCCAGGGCCCTCAGTAGTATACCATTTTTTCGGAGTTGGCACTCTGCCAATTGCTGTTAACACCCAACAACGCATTTTAGGGTGCGACTGCGCGAGAAAAATAGTTCATCATGGATTAAAATAAACTGCATTTAAAAGGTTAAGATCTCCCAAAAAAAGATCATTATAATGTTGTTGGAACATCAGTGAATCAGTGAAAAACTTGAAGCGTGAGTACTCCAATATAAGTTTAATAAATGCTTTAGAAATTAATGCACCGACGTCAAATATGGAAGCTTATTAACACGGAAAAATACAAAAAAGTCGCGTGACAAATGCAGTGGCGGATTAACCGGATGCCCGTAGGGCCCGTGTGACCAATACTTAATGGTAAACAAAGAAGTCGCGTGACAAATGCAGTGGCGGATTAACCGGATGCCTGTAGAGCCCGTGTGACCAATACTTAATGGTAAACAAAGAGGTCGCGTGACAAATGCAGTGGCGGATTTAGCGGGGGCCAACTATTGACCTCGTGAAGTCCGAATGAAGATCCCCAATGGCGAAGAAAATGCTTACAGGAATGTGCCTTATGTCTGCACATAGAGATATGGATATCAGCATTTATGTTTTAAGTCTTCTGCTGCAGATTTATATTGTTTTCAAAAGCATATTTATGAATTAAAAATGTAGCCTACCTAGTATCACTTAAACCCCAGTCACAATTACCTTGCGATAGGTTTGCGAGTAGTTTGCGGCGGATTTCTAGGCATTTTCGGCCGGAACCCTTCGGGACTCCTCGCAGGCATCGAGTTACTTTACACTCGGACTTGAAACCTCATCGCACATTAATCGGTTGATGCATGGCCGATGTCTGGCCGGGCATCGCACATATCGGGCGAGCACCAGGCCAAATTCGCCGCTCAGAGCCCGGCCGGAAATCGATCAGATATTGACCGGGGACAGGCCGGCGTCTGGCCGACCACCCACTGTAGCTCGCAGGTTATAAAAGCCGGATAATCGCATCATTCATCAGATTATCCAGTCGCGCTCTTCACAAAAGGTAACAATTTGACACACAGTTTATCACAACGGTGTCAGAGTAACAGTCCTACAAGATGCCCTATAAAAGAAGGGAGGACTGAAGGAGAAGGGTGGGGAGTACCCACAAGAGAGGATGTCTCCTCTTCAGCCACCAATGCACCAAGAACTAAGTTGTAGCAGTAGCGTGCAAACGACAACCTTAACCGGGCGACTGTGCAGGTGCCCGCAAGTGCTGTGAAGGTATCAACGGCATTCTCTTGAATATGGTTCATATTGGGTCAGAAACTAGGTCACTAAGCCAAATTGATGGGAAATCTTGTTAACACTCTGGAGGCTCCATTTTTAACTTGAGCATGTTGAAACTGTATCAAAATGTTTGTTTTGGTGATATGTAGGCCAAGTTTTGAAAATCTTGTCAATACTGTAGAAGCCACATTTTTTAAAATTTGGTCAGAATGTTTATCTTTATGATATCTAGGCCAAGTTCGAATATGGGTCATGCCGGGTTAAAAACTAGGTCACTAGGCCAAATTGAAGGGAAATCTTGTTAATAATTTCGAGGCGGCATTTTTTGCATAAGCAGCTTGAAACTTTGTCAGAATGTTTGTATTGATGATATATAGTCCATGTTCGTCATATCGGGTAAACAACAATAGGTCACAATGCCAAATGAAGGCAAATCTTGATTACACTCTGGAGGTTACATTTTGAAACTTTGTCAGAATAATTGTCTTGGTGAGTTTTGTATTGTTGAAACACTTTCTCCCAGTCTAGAACATAGTTTAGAGAATTATTTCTACTTGATTGAAGTTGATTTAACATTGACATATTTCTCAATATAATAAGGCAGAAACTTCAAAATATTCTGCCTAAACCTGCTGTCAAATGTTCCTTCATGTCTTAAATGTGTATACTTGTGAGCAATTGCACTCAGGTGAGCGATAATGCCTACAAAGTCCTCGTGTTTTCAAATTGGCAGTTTCATAATATTTACTATTTTTTATTTGATCTTTCAACTATTTAACAATAAATACATAAACATAAGCTGCAATCGTTACTTCCTTTCACATGTTCCCTACTTATCCAACCTTCCTGCAGCCCCCTGGCCGTCAGCACTTCAATTAAAAGTCGTCTGCATGTGAACAAGGGTTAACCCTTTCCCGCATACAACAAATCTGCAGCAGACAACGTTAAACACATCTTCAGAAACGTATGGAAAATCTCTGTAAATGAGAGTATAATTACTGAAAAAGGTTGAAACAATTGTGGCAAAAGGATAAATTGCTCATTTTGAAAGCGTCTGCATGTGGACAAGGGTTAAACAAGTGACGCCTGTTTCGTTCGTGGTTAAACTGCATTACAGTCATGATTATGATAAGTGTTAAACAGTACATATTTGAGTTATGCCACACGAAAGCCCGATATACGGAGGTTTTAACCTTTTCTAATATAGAACACATCTGCAGCAGACCTCTGCAAAACATGACATATGCAATATGCAAAATCATTGTAAATTAACCCTTCCCCCCCCCCCCCCCCCCCCCCCCAAATACGTCTGTATGAGGGATTACGATCGGAATGCGTAGTTGTGCACTACAAGATTGAGAGCAACGACTAACACTATCAGACTGCACGGAGGCGCATGTTCATATTAACCCTTTCCCTCATATATATGCTTTCTGACGCATCTGCAGCAGACGGCACAAGACGTGCAATTTCTCCTTTTGCCACAATGTTTTCCACTTTTTGTCATAGGTTATCCATCCAATTGTGGAGATTTTCTGTTTTGACAAAATACGTTCAAAGCCATCTGCTGCAGAATTGTCGTATGAGGGAAAGGGTTAACCCTTTCCCACATGCAGCAGACGACTTTGCAAACATCTGGACAAAAATATAGAAAATCCCCCTAAATGAGGGTATATACACAAGAGGGCCATGATGGCCCTGGAATCGCTCACCTGATTTTTTTTTGCACTTTAGCTATATAAGCCCCGCCCCCTGGCAGCCATAGTTTTCGACCAATCAACTTGGCTTGAAGGAATCTGATAGAGGGTCACCCTAGGAACATTTCTACAATATTATTTGGAAATCTGCCTGACACTTTCGGAGGAGAAGATTTTTTAAGTTTTCACTATAGCCATATAATGCAATACAGCCCTGCCCACTGGCGGCCATGTTTTTCGACCAATCAACATGGCTTGAAGGAATCGGATAGTGGGTCACTTAAGGAACATTTCTACAAAATTATTTGAAAATCTGCCTGACACTGTTGGAGAAGAAGATTTTTTAAGTTTTCACTATAGCCATATAAGGCAAAATAGCCCCGCCCCTCCTGGCGGCCATGTTTTTCGACCATTCAACATGGCTTGAAGGAATCTGATAGTGGGTCATCCAAGGAACATTTCTATAAAATTATTTGAAAATCGGCCTGACACTTTCGGAGAAGAAGATTTTTTAAGTTTTCACTATAGCCATATAAGGCATAATAGCCCCGCCACTCCTGGCGGCCATGTTTTTCGACCAATCAACATGGCTTGAAGGAATCTGATAGTGGGTCACTTAAGGAACATTTCTACAAAATTATTTGAAAATCTACCAACCAGTTTGGGAGAAGAAGATTTTTTAAGTTTTCACTATAGCCATATAAGGCAAAATAGCCCCGCCCCCATGGCAGCCATGTTTTTCAACCAATCAACATGGCTTGAATGAATCTGATAGAGGTTCATCTAAGGAACATTTCAACAAAATTATTTGAAAATCGGCCAGACACTTTCGGAGGAGAAGATTTTTTAAGTTTTCACTATAGCCATATAAGGCAAAATAGCCCCGCCCCCTGGCGGCCACGTTTTTCGACCAATCAATATGGCTTGAAGGAATCTGATAGAGGGTCATCCAAGGAACATTTCTACAAAATTATTTGAAAATCTGCCAACCAGTTCTGGAGAAGAAGATTTTTTTTTAAAAAAATCATTTCGTTGCCATGGAAACCAGAATTATGCATGGATCCCAAAAATTTGAAGGAATTCTGGTGAGGTCAATGTGGGGATGCTTCCTGTGAAGTTTCATCCCAATTGACCCACTGGTTACTGAGGAGAAAAAGTTGACGGACGACGGACGCCGGACAAAAGGCCATCACAATAACTCACCCTGAGCACTTCGTGCACAGGTGAGCTAAAAAGGTGAAAGCATTGTGGAAAAAGGAGAAATTGCTCATCTTGACCAATTTCTTCTTTTGTCACAATGTTTTCAAAAGTGGTATGCTGCAGATGCATCAAAAAGCGTCTGTATGAGGGAAAGGGTTAATATGATATGTAATACCTTTGAAAATACTTAAGAGCTATTCCATATAGTTTGTTTCCTAATGAGAATGCCTAAATAGTTCATTTCTTGACGAGTACTGTTGATCAGTAACTATTCATGTCAAATTCAAATTCAAATATTTTTTTTTTTTTTTTTTCAAATATTTTATTTCAAATATTTTGTCACTAGTCATTTACTTCCAACTGAAAACAAATAATGGAGTCGTAAAAACATGAATGCTAGAATTTTCCTAAGATTTAAAGTATTACTTAACGCTGTGTATGGTTGGTAGAATTCGAGCCTGGTCTCAAAATTTCGAATCACGGTTATCACTTGACATTGCTTGTATCCGTTACTGAGCTCAACAATCAACTAACTCTGTAGTGTCACCAATACCCCTTCTCACAGACAGCCACTGTACGCTTTAATTGCTAATTCACTTTGTTGTCTTTAATCCCTATTTGAGACGTAATTGGTTTTTAGCTCACCTGAGCTTTGCTCAAGGCGAGTTATTGTGATCGCCTTTTGTCCGGCGTCCGTCGTCCGTCGTGCGTCAACTTCTTCTCCTCAGTAACCAGTTGGTCAATTTGGATGAAACTTCACAGAAAGCATCCTCTCAATGACCTCACCAGAATTCCTTCAAATTTTTGGGATCCATGCAAAATTCTGGTTTCCATGGCAACGAAACCGAAAAAACTTCAAAATTCTTCTTCTCCCAAACTGGTTGGCAGATTTTCAAATAATTTTGTAGAAATGTTCCTTAGATGACCGTCTATCAGATTCCTTCAAGCCATGTTGATTGGTCGAAAAACATTGCCGCCAAGGGGGGCGGGGCTATTTTGCCTTATATGGCTATAGTGAAAACTTAAAAAATCTTCTCCTCCGAAAGTGTAAGGCCGATTTTCAAATAATTTTGTAGAAATGTTCCTTGGGTGACCCTCTATCAGATTCCTTCAAGCCATGTTGATTGGTCGAAAAACATGGCCGCCAGGGGGGCGGGGCTATTTTGCCTTATATGGCTATAGTGCAAACTTAAAAAATCTTCTCCTCCAAAAGTGTCAGGCCGATTTTCAAATTATTTTGTAGAAATGTTCCTTGGGTGATCCTCTATCAGATTCCTTCAAGCCATGTTGATTGGTCAAAAAGCATGGCCGCCAGGGCTATTTTGCCTTATATGGCTATAGTGCAAACTTAAAAAATCTTCTCCTCCAAAAGTGTCAGGCCGATTTTCAAATTATTTTGTAGAAATGTTCCTTGGGTGATCCTCTATCAGATTCCTTCAAGCCATGTTGATTGGTCAAAAAGCATGGCCGCCAGGGGGCGGGGCTATTTTGCCTTTTATGGCTATAGTGAAAACTTAAAAAATCTTCTCTTCAATAAGTGTCGGGCCGATTTTCAAATAATTTTATAGAAATGTTCCTTGGGTGACCCTCTATCAGATTCCTTCAAGCCATGTTGATTGGTCGAAAAAAATGGCCGCCAGGGGGCGGGGCTATTTTGCCTTATATGGCCAAAGTGAAAACTTAAAAAATCTTTTCCTCCGAAAGTGTCAGGCTGATTTTCAAATAATTTTGTAGAAATGTTCCTTGGATGACCCTCTATCAGATTCCTTCAAACCATGTTGATTGGTCGAAAAACATGGCCGCCAGGGGGGGGGGGGGGGGGGGGGGGCTATTTTGCCTTATATGGCTATAGTGAAAACTTAAAAAATCTTCTTCTCCGAAAGTGTCAGGCCGATTTTAAAATAATTTTGTAGAAATGTTCCTTGGATGACCCACTTTCAGATTCCTTCAAGCCATGTTGATTGGTCAAAAAAAATGGCCGCCAGTGGGCAGGGCTATTTTGCATTATATGACTATAGTGAAAACTTAAAAAATCTTCTCCTCCGAAAGTGTCTGGCAGATTTCCAAATAATTTTGTAGAAATGTTCCTAGGGTGACCCTCTATCAGATTCCTTCAAGCCAAGTTGACTGGTCGGAAACCATGACTGCCAGGGGGCGGGGCTTATATAGCTAAAGTTAAAAAAAATATATCAGGTGAGCGATTCCAGGGCCATCATGGCCCTCTTGTTTTAAATAAATGATAAGTGTCTCGAATTAACTAGGATTTTTAATTGGTTCTTCTTCGTGACCCATCTCATATCTACTTTTAAAGATGTTCTCAACATCACACTATGTGTTTCCGAATGAGTAGCCCACCTTGATGTTTCTCAAATAATGTTCACATAGACCTGCTTTATTTATTTATTTTCTCCAATTAATAGATGTACATGAACTTTGGTACTTGAGGCCGACGCTCTTCCAATACACCACCGTCCTCCACAAATATGCTTGTTAATACTCTACTGTTTATACCATAACAGTTAACACTGTCAATGCTGAACTTTTTAAATGGACTTGTCCGGCTTTGCACTTGGAACAGTCCATAGTCAATTATAGGGATATAAAGTTAAACAAAATAATTAAGCAGCCAATATTATAGAGAATTGTCAGGCGGCGAGGATGCGCCATCTGACCTGGCTGTATAATATTGGCATAGGCTTAACAAATAGGTCCCAGCAGTCTTAGGGTAGACTGAACTGAAAACTTGTACTCAGGATTATTAACCCTTTCCCACCTGCAGACGCATTTTGGCGCAATAGCAGCAGACGACTTTTGAAAACATTGTGGCAAAAGGTAAAATTGCTCATCTCCTTTGACCACAATGTTTTCAACTTTATTTTAACAATAAAGCAATCTTTTATGGAGACTTTCAGGTTTTTGTTACCATGTTTTCAAAGTCGTCTGCTGCAGATGTGTTGTATCTGAGGACGGGTTAAATCATGAGAAGAAGAGAAAACCCACAGAGCCTCTGAGCATTAAGTCAGCATTTATTATCAAAATAGTGTTTTATCTGGTGCACAATGACATTGATATCTTTATTTCAATACATAATACATATCGACTTTTCATGATAATTATGCCATGTCAAAAATTAACAATATTTCCCCCCTAACAACGATCCAATAGTTAAGCAGGGATGTTAAATACTGTATAAACAAATGTACATCAGACCATACCTTCAATCATTCAACTAATATCTGAATTATACGTTTTTTCATTGAATTGATTGATTGGAGTTTAACGCCGTTTACAAACCGTATTTCAGTTATACAAATCATGTTTTCTTGTACCAGTACTCCACACAACATTCATCCCTGACAACTGGCTACCTTCCCACATAGACTACTTAGCCCATTGGTGGAAGACAAATAGAGCAAGTCACAATGACGTTTGTCAATTATTGGAAGGATTAAATGGCTGAGCCAGGGTTCGAAACAGCGACTAACTGAGCTATCGCAGCTCGACTTCTTACTTTGAAAGCTCTCAAAATAGCCAAATAACGAACATATAACATACACTGAGGACTCTAAGTCTTACCATAGTTAAAACCCTACACTTTCTATTCCCATAATATTTCTTGATCTCTAATATTTTCCTCTAATTAATTCAAAGCAGAAAACTCTGACAAAATATTGTGTAAAAAACAGTTAAAAGACCCCTCCTTAAATTTATTGACTTGTTAGTACAACAATTTAATATTATTAATACACTAACTCTCTTCTAAGATGTGAAGCACTTGTATTAAACAAACATGTATAATTAACCATTTCCCACATAGCACAAGTCTGCACTTGGAAACCTTTTATGAACATTTATGGAAAATCTATATAAAAATATCACCGATCAGAGTTGAAAGCATTTGGACAAAAAGTTTTTCTGCATATGCAACAAATTGTGTCTAAGTTGGAAAGGGTCAAAAGTCAACCATCGCATTTTGATGTACAGTGTATTGTAAATGAAGAAAAACAACTTTGTATGCTATCGTCAAGATCATTGTTGGGTAAGCTTACAGTAGCAATCTGGCAATCAAATAAAAGCATTTTTAACCCTTTCCCCCAAACAACAAATCTGCAGCAAAGGATTTTTTAAACATTTGATCAAAATTATGAAAACATGGTGACAAAAGGAGAAATTGCTTGTTTTGAGCAATTTCTTCTTTAGTTGACATGTTTTTAAAAAGCCGCCTGCTGCAGAGGCGTCAGAAAGCGTCTACATGAGTGAAAGGGTTAACAAACAACTCCCCTTTGAGGCATATTACATCATATCCCTGATATGGCATTTAGTAAGAATCTTTTGAAAATATATCTGACAAATAAGTAAAGACTCCAGAAATGTCACTGTTTGGAAAGAGGTGTCATTTTGGAGCTAGGATAGTTAGTCCTTATGGGTCCATTTCCTTGTTTTCCCACAATGCATTTCAATACATAAGTCATGACAGTAAGTGAATCAGGTCATCGTCAATTTGTACACTACAGATACAAAAACAACTTGGTTTTCCTGTATCTAAAATACACTGTATCTTAGTCTATGGTAGGAATGAGTCGAGATACAAGTAAGACTGTGTGATGTGATGATGTGCTAGATGATGCTTTTTCACTTGACTAGGCCAGCTTTCTTAGCTTCTGTTTCGTACACCAGCAGTCTCCACATTTTGACTACAAACACCTCTGCCTCTTCATCTAATACCTGAAAACATACATTACAAGAGTGTTTGAAGAAGGAACAAAATGTGACATGGCCCATTATGTCGGTAAGTGAAAGCATGACAGACAGATAACAGAGATGGGATCCCTGTGCCTCCCTAAACCCAAACTACACTGTATATGAAAAGTCTACAACATTTACGGAAAAGTGAGTTCAGTAAACTTGTAATATTTATAATATTTACTAGACCAAACAATATTTTACAAGACCAGTTTTGAGTATACCTAATATCTTTAATTTTCTTCCCTGTCATGGGGTGTGATTTTCATACCTGTTTATTTTCAGTTGGTCGAGACTGTCTGACAAAATGACTGAAACTACCAGGAACAGTTATGAAATCTCAGTGACAGATAACTTTTAAAATTATTTATTTAATGAATTTTAATGATCTGAATATTTCATAATAAACCCTTCAGCTGTACAAGCCTGACACATGTGGCATATAAGCTTAACAAAAATATAGTATTTGATGTAAAGGTGTCAGTATATATCAAGCATTTCAAAGTCCCACAATGTTTTAACACTGCATTATACTATCAAATTTCTAGATGTAACAATTTTTTCCACAATTGCTTTCAAAGCAGAAAACACAATAATATAAATTAAACTAGATTTAATTCACTAGAGTTTTCAAGGAATACATGTGTTGCCAGCTGGAAACCCCGATGGAAATGTGGATGGAGAAACTACAGAGAAGCGAGCCTTTATTGTCTCCTTGCAGTAAAAGTAGACAATGCCAAAATTCCCTCTACGAATTGCCAGACATCAGACACCGAGACAACATTAAAACAAGAGATGTTTGTCAAACATTATGCCCCCCCTTGAGCGCCATGTTGTCAGGAATATTTGGACAATTGACTAAAATTTGCATGGACCAAAATGCCAGCTGATTTGTCATTTCACATTGGATGTCTATGAGTCAGTTTTAAGATTATGAACAATGTTCATTCAAAGTTTTAGGATGGTAGGTACAGTTCTTAATCACATTGTGATGATGACTGATATTTGCAGATAAACATGTATCCTCCAGGTCAAGGCATTGTAGAGTTATCACTCAGACAAGCTAAAAAAAAGTTTTTGTGTTCATGGTCATTGTGACCTTGACCTTTGACCCCAAAATAGATAGGGTTCATCTACTGGTCAGGCCCAACCTCCAAGTCAAGTTTGAGGACCCTAGGTCCAGGCATTGTTAAGTTATCACTCGGACAAGCTTAAAAAAGGTTTTGTGTTCAAGGTCAATGTGACCTTGACCTTTGACCCAATAACCTCAAAATAAATAGGGTTCATCTAGTGGTCAGGCCAAACCTCCAAGTCAAGTTTGAGGACCATAGGTCCAGGCATTGTTGAGTTATCACTTGGACAAGCTAAAAAAGGTTTTAATGTTCAAGGTCACTGTGACCTTGACCTTTGACCTCAAAATAAATAGGGTTCATCTACTGGTCAGGCTCAACCTCCAAGTCAAGTTTGAGGATCATAGGTCCAGGCATTGTTGAGTTATCACTCGGACAAGCTTTGGTCTACAGACGGACCAACCGACATGTGCAAAGCAATATACCCCTCTTCTCGAAGGGGGCATAAGAATATTACACTCGCTTTGAGATGATAAAATTAAACAATGATGTAAATAGAACATACCATCGCCACATCATTTAGAATGTTCTGTGGAATACTCTGTGCCATTACTTTTTGGCATATAAATTCTGTCAATGTAGGTTCCTCTTCTCCTATATACTCAATAATCTTCTTGTTTACCCATGGTTTTATACGTTTATCCATTAAACTCTGGAAATGCAGAATAAACAAAATTATGAATAGGACTCCAGAAAAAACAAACTTAGGTGTAATAATTACATGTCTAGTCAAAAATCTGCCTGAACAACCATGCTCAAAAGGTTAAAGCGAACGCTCGTCGAAAAAGGGGCATTACTGAGTTATGTGACATGGTATATACATGTGCATTGTTCCTAGGAACATGTTGTACTATGTTTGAAAATATTTAACGTTTTTTGAGTTATGAGGTGAGGTTAAAATGTAGTGACCATGCAAGGTATCTAACAATACCCATTTTTTTTTCTTCGAAAAACAGACAAGCTAAAAATGATAAGACTTTCAGCAGTTACATGAATTTGAACCCTTCTTTGACTTATTGACAACCAGTGCAATTCTAATCAAGCTGTTTGGATGCACAGGTTGATTTGGATCTATACTGCTGGAAAAGTTCATAGGTTTATTTAAGTCTTGAAAATTGAAACATTCTGAAATTAGGGTAGCAAATCAAAATAAATATAAGATTAGTTTTGATAGAGTAGAATTCATTGATGGAAAATAAGAAAATGTGTTCTTCAGTGATTTGCGGCATCTTGTACATATAACTTAATTAAACACTGTGTTGTGGTTGGTACCTACTAAAATTTACAGTTTTCTTCAAAATTCCAATATGTGTATCCACATCATAATATTGAAGCAATATGAAGGATAAGCTGCAGGTAATGGACTAGTTCAAACTTTTTAAATCTTGTATAATCAATTTCCATTTACAGAAAATTTGCTGCAGACAACTTTGATGAAATCGAGTCAAAATCTTGATAAATAAAAAAACAGTTATTGAATAAAAATGAAAACATTGTTGCAAAAAGAGAAATTGCTCATCATAAACAATTGCTCGGTTTGCAACAACATTTTCAAAAGTACAATGTTGCAGATTGCCTCAAATTGCGTCTGTATGTGGGAAAGGGTTAATTAAAAAGTACCTGATCTACAATCGTCCAATCCAATGGGAAGTCAAACAATTCATCTTTAGCAGTAGGAATATTATCTATTAATGTTTTTATCTTGGCACGTTTCTCTTCGGCAGTGGATGTAGCTCGTTTATCGAAACCGTCCGCATCTTCATCATCATAATCTAATGGCACTAATTTGCGTTTTTTGCTAGCATCCCCGGAATCATCATCATCCATATTAAACACATCACCCACAGTTAACTTCTTTCTTTTACTGGATGTTGGCTCTCCTGGTGAGGTTTGACCTATCAAACAAAATTAAACACAATCAATTTATGTTATGCACCTTGAGCCTTTCCCCGATATGAACAAAATTGAACATCTTAGGTACAGATGATTTTTGAAAACATTGTGGGAAAAGGAGAAATTGCTCATTGCTCTTTTTCTCATTATGTTTTCAATAAATTGTAAGAAAATAGTATTTTCATATTCTTCACTTGAAGTATTAAAATAATTTTAAGAAAGAATTTAACAAAACAAGAGCTGTCCGCAAGACAGCATCCTCGACTATGTGGCCATTTGATACTATAGTCAACAGTTGTTACTGAGATAGTGGCTTGATAGTATAGAACTATAAATCAAGTTGGATAAGTCTTGTTTGAATAGCATTTCTAACTTCAACAAGGGCCATAATTTATAATAAATTCAGTCAGGAGTTACCTAACCTGATTGTTTGATACCTTTAAAGACTATATTGAAGTTTTAAATTAATCCCTGAGTGGTTACTAAGGTATGTGCATGATAATTTGATCTAACTTGACTGTCTGACACCCCTGAAGACATGAATGAAGTTTCAAGTCAATATCATTAGTGATTACTGAGATATATCCATGAAAAAACCTTGCATGCAAAACTTTAACCAGAATTTCTAAGTTAAAATAGGGCCATAAATTGCATTATATGCTGTAAAGAGTTATCAAACTTGATTGTTCATGTAGGTGTGGTGGTTGGAAAGGGTTGTATACAGTTTCAATGCAATGCATCAAGTAGTTACTTGGATATGGACTCTTAATAGTATTGCATGCAAAACTTTAACCAGAATTTCTAAGTAAAAAATGGGCTATAACTTGCAGTAAATGCAGGAAAGTTTCAATGCAATGCATGAAGTAAATACAGAGATATGGAGTCTTAATGTAGTTGCACGCAAAACTTTAACAAGAATTTCTTAGTAAAAGAAATGGCATAATTGTGTCAAAATCTGATATAGAGTTTTGGGACTTGTCCTGCAAGGTCATTTGATGATGTCCAATAAGTTTTAAAGCAATAGCGTCTGTGGTTTGTGAGAAATAGCCTTGCATGCAAAACTTTAACCAAAGTTGTAACGCTGACGCACAAGTGACTGTAAATAGCTCCCTCAACCCACTCCAGTGGGCATGTTATTAGGATTTGGAATAGTAAAAGTTAAGGCAACAACACATTTTTAAATGTATGTGTAGCTGCTTATGTTCCAAGGTACTTCTGTGAGTACAAAACCTGGAGTACACATCTTAACATGCTGACAAACATTCAGGTACAGTGTCATGACTGTTACTCAAATAATTGTTAAGATATGTGTGACACATATTTTAAGACCAATGGACAAAAAACAATATATAACCCCCATTTAGAAAGTTTACATTCATTTTCTAAGCAATTTGTTAACCCTGACCCAGATTAATTTTTCTTTTACCCCCCCAATATTTTTAATGATGTGTCAAAATTTTCCCTTCACATTTTCCATATGCAGACAAATATAACAAGAGCACCACTTGTGGGAGACTGACGCTCGTCTGCTTAGTATCAAGAAATTTACGAGATGAAAACATTGAACAATAACTATTAATAAATAATACTGAAATGACAGGTTTATGTAACTCTTCCTTCATTTTATTATACATTTGATAGTGAACATATGTTTAAAGTTTCATAGAGAGAGCTTTGTTAGTAAGCGACCTGAACCCAAAACTTAACCAAATTTGTTCACAAAATGCAGTCAAAAGTTATGGAACTTGCACCTATAATTTGGACTTTAACAAGAAATTTTACCGAAATTCTGTCTTATAAATATGCAAAAATTAGACAAAATGCAATCAAGAATTATGGCACTTATCCCTGTGGTTGCTACTATGATGTCAGACAACCATATTAAGTATCAAAGCTCTACCTTCAATGGTTAGTTAGGAAAAAAGCGACTTTAACAAAACAAGAGGCCCATGAGGGCCTATGCTCTACTGGCATTGATCTGGCTTGTTTCAAAAGGAACCAATATGTCATCAATATTCAAATACCATCTAAGTTTGGTGAAGATCAGATAGTAAATGGAAGCTCTATTGTGTTCAAAAGCTGTATTATAGCAATTTTGACAATTTCAAGGGCCATAATCCAGCCATGCATGGGTAGATCTGGCCGTTTTTTAGAAATGAACCAAACTCTCATGGATATCTAACTACTGTATAAGTTTGATTGAGATACAATCAAAAGTGAAGACTGTATCGTGTTAACAAGCTCTTTTATAGCAATTTTGACCATTTCAACGGCCATAATCCAGTCATGCATGGGCGGATCTGTGGCTGGTTTTCGAAAGGAACCGAGCTCTCATGGATATCTAACTACTGTATAAGTTTGGTTGAGATACAATCAAAAGTGAAGACTGTATCGTGTTAACAAGAAATTGTTTACGGACGGACGGACGCAAGGACGAATCGCCACAACATAAGCCCTTCTGGCCTTTGGCCAGTAGAGCTAAAAACTTACTAAATATACGACACTCAACTACGACGGCAGACAGCCGAGGAAGCTATGACATTAGCTCAGCTGTCTGAAAGAGACGAGCTAAAAATGGCGTATCATGAAAATGGTTTAAAAAGACAACAAATTAAGTATTAACCTAATTTAAGAGCTCCAAATCCTAGTCGACTGTTAGAGTCTTCCTGTTTGATACCATGTAATTGCTGGCTATCCTCACTCAAACCTATACTCATTCTGGATGTGTCGTCATCAGCAGATTGTGGAGTCTCTGATACCGACTGAGATGAGTCGTCAATAGGCTGTAATGTCGGCTTCATGTTTGGAAGTCGAGAACATTTCTCCTCTTCAGAGTCCTCTTTAGGACTAGGTGGTTTTTCGTCCTCCGATTCTTCGGATAAATTGGATATAACCTCTTCTTTAATGTGTAATTGTGGTCGCAGATGTTCTGCTCTTTCCCTCTCAATCTGAAAAAAAATTGAAGTAATTGCTTTATTGTACATTATGGTTACACATGAATCTTTTATAACTTCTCTTAGGCTTAATGTTTTGAAACATCCGGAAAAGAGAGGAGCCACAAAGCTAGGTTTTCAATATGTATTTGTTAAAGCTCTGGACAAAAATGACTTGTTGTAAAGAGTTTTCCATTTGTAAAATAATATCACCCTGTATTCATGCTATGCCACGGACAGCATCTGTATATCTTAGAATTTGCGTCACAATATTACCAAAGTTACCCTGCCTGTTTAAAAGTAAGAGATGTATAGCAGACATATTTCAGAGTGCTGAGTGGGGCGGGCTTTTTGATATGTGTTCAATTGTAATGGGAGAGTGTGAGAGACGAAGTAGTTTTGTAGAAATTTTTGACAAAAGACAATTTGCTCATGATAAGCAATTTTACATTTTAACATAATGTTTTTAACTTTATTTACTCCTATTTATAGAGATTTTCCATAATATTGTATAGGTGCTTTCAAAATTGTCTGGTGTTAGTTTGTCAGATATGGTAGAGGGTTTAGTAGACTGACCTTGGCCATTTCTCCCTCAGGGTCAGGATGTCCTTCTTCCAGTAATTTCCTTCTTATATCTTCCAATTCTTCTTTTTCCTTTGCACGATCTCGGGAATCAGCTTCTTTCTCCTTTTGTCTTTCCCTTAATCTTCTTTCTAGAGCACTACCTCTGTTAAAGGACATAATTTTATAATGATACAGTGTCCGACAAATTTCAGAATTGTTTGGTAGCCCACTGGGCTACCAGATTTGGAAGCTGGTAGCCCGAAATATCGCGGATGCTAATGAGTGTTTTATGGTTATTTTTGTTTTCTACTTCTGTACAAACATAATATTAAGAGCATACCATGTACATGATTTAAGGGTAGTGACCAATTCAAACTAGAGATTGCTTTTTTGAAAAAGCGCTTGTCTCCCCATTTGTGTGGTCGTAGGGGAGGAATTTGTTTGTTTGTTTGGAGTTTAACGCCGCTTTCAACAGCTTTGGTCATATCACGGCGGTCAGTGCACCTACCCATGTTTTCCTGGCTTTCCCACACCAGTACTTACACAACATTCTTTCGAAGCCACTGACTACTTTCTCACATAGATCAGAGGTGAGAGGCAATGGAAAACATCGCCCGAAGGAATGCGCCGCAACCGGGTATCGAACCCGTGACCTCCAGATCACGAGTCAGATACGCTACCAACTGAGCTACCCGGCCGGGCGTAGGGGAGGAAAAGAAATGATGGAGATGAATTTTTTAGTTTTGGACTGGAGATGAAGCAACAGTGACAATCCTCAGTTATTGAGCGGAAACCATTTTTCAGCTGAGGGTTACCATGACCTTGGTCTTTGACCTAGTGACCTCAAAATCAATAGGGGTCATTTGCTGCTGGTGACCAACCTGCACACCAAGTATGAAGTTTCTGGGCCCAAGCAATCTTCAGTTATTGAGCGGAAACCATTTTTCAGCCAAAGGTCACCGCGACCTTGACCTTTGACCTACTGACATCAAAATCAATAGGGGTCATCTACAGGTTAGGACCAAGCTGCACACCAAGTATGAAGATCCTGGGTATAATCGTTCTTGAGTTATTGAGTAAAACACATTTTTCAGCTGAAGGTTACCGTGACCTTCGACATTTGACCTTGTGACCTCAAAATCAAACAAATTCAATAAAGGTCATTTACTGGTTAGGACCAACCTGCACACCAGGTATGAAGTTCCTCAACATAAGCATTCTTTAGTTATTGAGAGCAAACCATTTTTCAGCTGAAGGTTACCATGACCTTGACCTTTAAGCTAGTGACCTCAAAATCAATAGGAGTCATCTACTGGTGGTGACCAACCTGCACACCAAGTATTAACTTCCATGGCCAAAGCATTCTACAGTTATTAAGCAAAAACAATGTTTCAGCTCATTGTCACTGTGACCTTTCAGCTCAAGGTCACTGTGACCTTGACCTCAAAATTAATAGGGTCTTCTACTGGGCATGGCCAACCTGCATGCCAAGTATGGAGTTCCTCGGCCCAAGCATTCTTCAGTTATTGAGCGGAAACCATTTTTACCTCACAAGGTCACCATGACCTTGACCTTTGACCTTCTGACATCAAAATCAATAGGAGTCATCTACTGGTCATGACCAACCTGCATACCAAGTATGAAGATCCTATGCCCAAGCGTTCTTCAGTTATTGAGCGGAAATAAGTGTGACGGATGTGACCTTGACGGTTGACCTAGTGACCTTAAAATTAATAGGGGTCATTTGCTGGTGGTGACCAACGTGCACATCAAGTATGAAGTTCCTGGGCCCAAGCAAAAACTATTTATCAGCTCATTGTCACTGTGACCTTTAAAGCTCATGGTCACTGTGACTTTAGACGTACTGACCTCAAAATCAATAGGGGTCTTCTACTAGGCATGGCCAACCTGCATACCAAGTATGGCGTTCCTCAGTTATTGAGCGGAAACCATTTTTTACCTCACAAGGTCACCATGACCTTGACCTTTGACCTTCTGTTATCAAAATCAATAGAGGTCAGCTACTGGTCATGACCAACCTGCATACCAAGTATGAAGTTCCTACGCCCAAGCGTTCTTCAGTTATTGAGCGGAAACAAGTGTGACAGACGGAAGGACGGACGGAACGGGCAAAAACAATATGTCACCCCCATGTAATGGGGGAGACATAATAACATGACTGTGTTGCAAAAGACCTGAAGTGCAGCATTCAGTTTAAAAAAAAATAAAATTTGGAAAAGAGACTTTTTGGTGGAGCTTAACAGATAGGAGAAAATTGGTACTAAAGTTTTTCAATATTATTTTTCACTAGGTTATTTGAAATATTCTGCATAAAATGTATGTATTTTATCCATATTTACAAAAGATTTAAAAGCTAGTGACAGAAATGTTTAAACTTGAGACAAAAAATCAAATGATGTAGTATAAACTCTTCAAATTGGAGGTCACCGATTTAGGTCCCTCACCGAAACAGGGCATACGTGAGTGTCATATTGAGTGTCAGTTTTACAAAGAACGACATATTAAATAAGATTCTATTTTATTAACCAAAAGTCAAATTTATCAGGTTCAATGAAGTTATTAACCCTTTCCCTCATATAGACGCTCTCTGACGTCTCTGCAGCAGACATCTTTTTGAAAACATAGTGACAACAGAAGCAATTGATCAAAACAAGCAATATCTCCTTTTACCACAATGTTTTCCACTTAGTCATAGGTAATCCATTAGATTTTTGATTTTTTGACAAAATATGTTCAAAGTCGTCTGCTGCAGAATTGTTGTATGAGGGAAAGGGTTAAATCATAAAATATTGTCAAAAACAATGACGCGAATAATACTGTGTAACACATGAAACAAGTTAAATTTGTTTCATGTGTTACGGTATTATTCACAACATAGCCACCATTTTGATAATTGCGCAATGTTAATCATGGTTCCCTACTGAGAATTTGAAATCGGTAAACAGGGTTGAATGTAAACATCGGCGTCCACTCTTGATCGGGGTCGTCGGGTCGTTAACGTCATTGACCCATTTTCTCATTTCTTCCAATGAAATCGCAATTATTAAGTCATATGATTTTTTTCCCCGCCGGTTATGCTAATTAATTTTTGGTAAACAAAGCCGTGATTGGGCATTTATTATTCATGTGGAATCGTTTATAGATTTCATCCCAAATATTTTCTTTGATATTACGAATACTATGTTGATTATGAAGGTGTTTCATATTTGATTAACGGCAAGATAAGATCTAGAAGTGGTCGTATTGTATTGTCTTTAATATTTGGATCGAATTTATTTTATTAACTTCTGCATGGCGACAATTTTCTTCTCCGTCTTTCTGAACCGGTCTGCACCAGTTTGCAAACATCGCATAACGAAAGTAGAAATATGGATCAAAATACATTTAAGGGAATATTTGAATTTTATTGGTTATTCGCAATCATTCATGGATTAACACATAGCCCCAGGGAACAATGGTCACTTATGATTGGACCGCCGTAATGGGTATATATATCACGTTAATTGACTATAACTGACGCGATTCGGTTGGCTGAAACCACTCGATCTGACAGGTGGGTAACTCCGCCTACTGTTATTGATTTGTTTATGGTCACAGCGAGTGGTTTTCGCATGTAACATACAGTCACTGTTTATACACGACATGTGTGTAAGTAATTAAGCCGGGCTACCAGACACGGGAATAAACAGTAGCCCACTGGGCTTTCATTTGAAAATGACAGTAGCCCGAGCAATTATTGTGGTAGCCCGCGGGCTCCGGGCAATGGATTTGTCGGACACTGTGATAAGACCTTACCCACGGAAAACCAACCTTAGCATATTTATGATAAGATCTGCCTGCAGTAAATGAAATTAACTTTTAAAATTCACTTGTGTAAAAATCCTAAATGTTTGACCATGTTATAAAATATGTCAAATTACACTGACCAAAAAACCCACTAAAATGGGTTCGAACCAAAATCCACTGGCCAAGGACCAAAGCACATTGATGCAATTCGATCCAAATACAAAACGTTTTCAGAAGCTTATGAGACCTACTAGCACATAGGGTATGTGTCTGATCAAACAGTGAGGATGAGCAGGCTGATCAGGTACTACACTGTTCACAAGGGATAGTTTTCACATCTATATTGAACGCAACAAACATGACACTCTTCATCTTATCGCCCAAGTTTGACCTGACCCTTTTGGACTCCATAAATGCTATAGGCATCCAAGGAAAGCATAGATACAGACATACAAATATGATACGGAAAAGAGGATGTCATATTTCTCTTTTAGCCAGAATGAAAAAAAAAAAGTATTTGAAGGAATACATGTAACTATATATAACTAGTGTATAAAGCATGACAGATGAGAAAGAAGTGATCACTACTTTTGACCAGTTTAAGATGCATCTGCATGTGGAAAAGGGTTAAAATGACATGCTCTTTCAAGTAGTCTGATTCAAAACTTTGTAGGGATAAAAAGGAAAGAAATAAAGAAACAGGAGAACACCAATGCTCGTCCTTTTTTATCTTAGTAAAAAAAGGGGCATTACAGAACAGTTATTAAAGCCAGAGTTATGTGACTTGGTTAGATATGTGGATTGTTCCTAGGAAAATGTTTACCAAGTTCCATTTGAAAATGTTGAATGGTTTTCTAGCTATGGACAAATTAAAGCTCTTTGGCCGTAAAGGGACATAACTGAATAATTAAAGCCAGTGTAATATGACTTGTGTATTGTTTCTAGGAAGATGTGTAACAAGTTTCATTTGAATATGTGTAACTGTTTTTGAGAAATGAGGTATGGATAAAGTTTTGTGACGACGACACCAAGGGAATCACAATAATTTAACTTTTTTCTTTGAAAAACAGACTAAACAGTTAAATTTTTTGGTAAAGGGATAAATTGTTCAAAATAAAGATTTTGTTACAAACCTTCAATTTGTAACTTTTGAGTGGGTTTAATTACAGAATTACAAAGTTGGTACCTGAGTACATCTAAAACTTACTTATAAAATTTAGGGTCATCTCTTTCATCATCATAGTCTTCTAAAAACTCCCTCAGTCGCCTTGCTTCCCTTGACTGAAAATATCAAAAATATTTTAGCAAAGAAGCTACAAGGAATTGGTGAAATATTAGGATTATTCTTCAATCATCTCTTATAGAGTTAGAGTGATCAAATAAAGATCGTGAGTTAGTTACTTCTCTTAAATCTTAAAAGGAACACATTCATTGAACAATTGATTGATTGGGGTTTAACGCCGTTTTCAACAATTATTCAGTCATATCATGGCGGCCAGTTCACCTTCTCATATGTTTCTTGGCTTTCTCACACCAGAACTTCATACAACATTTTTTCCAAGCAACTGGCTGCTTTTCCACATAGACTGATATCCCATTGGTGGAAGACGAATGACACTTGTCACAATGACTTTTGTCAAACATCGGAAAGATTGTTGGACGAGCTGGCGTTCGAACTCACAACCAATGGATTAACAGCCTGCGCCGCTACCGGGACTGTACATTGAACAAGAAGACAATGTAGGTCCTGTATTGCTAACCTGATACATAAGAATTTTTAGAAGTAATTTTCAAAAACAAGCCCTGCTCCCTTGTAGTCATTTTTTAAATGGATTGGGATATTTTGAACAATCTTAAAGGGCCCCGCTCAACGAACATTTGTGCCAATTTATTTCATATTGAGACAGCACTTTTGGACAAGAAGTTTTTAAATTTTCACTATACAGTCAAACTTGTTTGAGCGATCACATGCAATCAGCGGTCACCGGCCTTAAAAGGTCACTTTAAATCCCTCTCAACCAATTATACTCTATAAACTGCCCTTTGAAACGCCGCCAACGGCCACACTAATTTGACGAGATTAACTGTTATCTTATTGTGTATAATGGTCAAACAACATGCGACCCGTATTCACATGGTGTAAAATTATCGGTGTTTAATACATAAAGCAAACTGTAAAAAACACATTTTACAATGTTTTTTTCACTCGCATAATAGCTGATTACATGTTAGATGTAGGGTACCGAAATCAGCTGATGTGTGCCGAATGATGGTTGCATGATTCATCAACAAGAAGTTGCAATTTTAGTTTATTTTTTGATTACTTTTCTAGCAGTTGTATATATAATATGTGAACTGACAAAAGCTTGAACAAATTCGACCAAGTAGTGAGTTTTGTGATCAGCAGCCACCTGTCTTAAGCAGCCAGTTTTAACATTTCCCTTGGGGTGCTGCTGATCGCAAGTTTGATTGTTTATTAATATAGGGGGAAAAAAACGCTGTCCCCTAGCAGCCATGTCAAAATAATTCAAACAATCTCTGAAGTGGGTCACCCAAGGAATGTTTGTGTCAAATCATTTTCAAATTGGGCCGGAACTTTTGGATAAGAAGATTTTTAAATTTTTCACTATTTATGTATATACATATAATGGAAACAAGCCCAGCCCCATGTTTTTCAAGGTATTTGAGTAATTTGAACAATATATGTAAAGGGTCATCCAAGGAACATTTGTGCAAACTTATTATAATCTGACCTGAAGTTTTCATACCATATACATATAAGAAAAACAAGCCCCGCTTCATGGCCACCATGTTTTCCAAGGATTGGTAAAATTTAAACAAACTTGGTAAAGGATCACTTAAGGAATAATTGTGTCAAATGACTTTCAAATCGAGCCAGTAATTTTTTGATAAGAAGATTTTTTTTATATACCGTATAAGGAAATAAAACCCGCTACCTTGCAGCCATATTGAGATGACGGATCGGACACATTTGAACAAACTTAATAGAGGGTAACTCAAGGAACATTTGTGCCAAATTATGTTCAAACAGACCAGTACTTAAGGATTTTTACAGTTTGGGCATTTTCCCCTCTTTCTGATGCCGCAGCAACTGAAGTTCTACATAGAGTTAAATTTTTTGGACAACTCTTAAAGAGGCCCAGTGGTTTCAGAGATGTTCTTTCAAATAAATTGTGAACAGATGGACGACAGATAGTGATCAAAATAAGTCACCCAGCACTTCTTGCTCATGTGAGCTAAAAATGGATAAGCTCAATTTTGAGTTCTAATATTTCTTTGGTGATTCTTTGAAAATAAAATTCTCATTTAATAATACAATCTAAGATTTAAGCAACAGATGTGCTCAAGATTTTGTATTCATTTCTGAAGATTTACTGACAAGTCATTTTAAACTTGAAACCAACCTCTTCGGATTTCCTTTCTTCTTCTCGTTCCCTCTCTTTTTCGTATTCTCTAGCTTTCTTTCTTTCTCGTAATTCCCAGTTTTTTAAGCGCTGTAATATAAACATGTAAATAATGACAGAGTTGTCTTTCATATTTCCACTTTATTTAAGTGTAATTAAGGAATGCTGCATCTAAAAGATTTATATCAATAATTGTTTCAATATTGTTTTAAGAAGTTGTTGGCAGTCTATCAACTAAAAGGATAAATATTTTTACATTTTCCCACAGGCAGATAATGAGCAATTTCATATTACCTCCTGATACGCCATTTCTTTTTCCCGTATTTTCTTTTCCATTTTCCTCCTTTCATAAGCCTCTTCTTCTTCTTCTAATTCTCTGTCTCTTGCCTTTCTATCTCTGTAAAAAATTCATTAAGATAAATTAACATCTTAAATTAAACTAAATTCTATTAACTCTGCTGTGCCTGAATGCCAAAGTGTTCAAAGTATTACATTTATTGCCTGCCAATAACCAAGTGGGGAGTGATGGAAAACAGATTGAGGGACATAAGGACAGATCGAAAGTTAATCTAAATTGACACCCTGCCCCCGAGTGTCGGCCTCTTCGTACCAAAAGTCCAGAGTTAGAAGTTTCTGATGAGTGGGATCTAGCGTTAGGATTTCCCTCACACAAATGGAATGAGTAATGCTCAAGTCTCCAGGTAGCAGACATCAAGTGTGACTCATATAAACATGCATGTTTAACAATCAATTTAAAATAAATAAATTTGAACTAAAGGGAGGCAAAACAAAAATAGCCCTATGGATTTGCAGTTCACCTATTCACAATATCTATTTTGTGAAATGTTAGGTTGTAATTGAACATGAAAAGCTGACTGAAGAAGGAATCAATTCCATACCTATCAGCATATCTATCTCGTGATCTGGACCTTCTAGCTGATCTACCCCTTGAACTGGACCTTGATCGACTTCTACTTTCCCTACGGCGAACTTTTTCGTTCTCCTTTCTATACCGCTCCTCCATTTCCTTCAGACGCATCATTTCTTTTTCTTTATCCTTGCGTCTTCGTTCATCAATCATTCTTTTCTCCCTTTCTCTTTCCCTGTCACGCTCTTGCTCATCTTCCTCATCCTCATCCTGAAAGGGCCAACAGTGTAACATGAACCTGTAACCTTTACAAGCCCAATTACATGCAACATTTCGATACTACCTACACAATGTCTTACCAGCTTCCTACAATCTCTTTCATATTTGAGTAGTGATGTGCTTAAGCCAACCTTAACATAATTAGACAATTCTTGTCTGCTCATCCATGTTTAGGAACCAAATGGATATTGTTTCACAGTGCTGAGCCAGATCAGACTGCTTAGATACGCTGGCTGATCTGGATCAACATTGATCGCAAATGCTTTTATGTTGCTTTTTTTGCACCACTCATTTATTAAATTTTCAGTCATTCCCTGATACAAATTACTTTATTCAAATTCATTGGCGAAGATTGAGAGAAGGAGAGATTGCTCAGAAGAAACAATTTCTTATTTTCCCACCATCATTTTAAACTTTTTATGTATGCTTTTCTTCAGATGCTTTAAAACTTGGAAAAGAACAAATCATCTCAGGTAAAGAGTTTAACCACACATTTATAAAACAGTTTGTATTGCCTATTGATAAATACATGTATCAAATGGTTAGATGCAACAGTTTAATAATTAAAATAGCATTCATTTCTACTGACAGTGAAAGTAGTATCCTGAAATATATATTCTTGCAAATTTACATTTTTTGGTCTCTATCATAGATACTTTCTATGAACTATGACCTCATGTGAGTTGTAACAAGTTTGTCTGAGTTACCTTCTGGAAGAATAAATACATATTACGCATCATCACATAAACAGAGCTATCTAAATACCTTTTGCTTTGTTTGTATTATACCACTTTATACAATTATATCAAGGCATTCCAAGGGCAAGTTACTAGTTCTACTAGTCCTTTTATACTGACCACCAGTGAGACATTTGTAATGCTTTCTCAACAGTCCTGAGTGCCAAAGCGAGAGAGCAATTACTACATTTTTTGGTCTTTGGTATGATAAGGCCTGGGATTGAACCCACGACCTCCGCAACCCGATATGGCAGCTCTACCCATACACCACTGACGTTGTTAATATCTAAATACGAAAACGATCGACAGAAACTTGGTTGCAATAGTGGCTCTACTTCTCTTATAGAGACAATTGAGAATGATTTAGATATTTCTCATGTTTAAACTACCATAAGAAGAACATAACCTGTATCTACAATAAAGTCTAAAGTCACTGAAACATGTAGCGTACTTGAGCCCTAAAATAATCATATACAATTTTATACGTAGCAAACTAGAAATTGCACATGATTTATGTGACGAGTTACTAGTTCTACACAATTATCCTTTTCTTGCTCAAACATGAAATAAGTTGTATTTATCAATATGCATCTGTATAGCTAGCTTCACCAGTTATTTAAGTGTTAACCTGAATAGTTGAATTACCATAAGACATCTAGTACAGGACTGTACCTGTCACTTATATATTGTGTCTCAATCAACTTAATATTTCAACATGTGTCTCAATAAACTTAATATTTCCACATTCTAAGGCGTTTTTGCTTACAGAAAGCTATTATCTTTCCCCATACTTTGGGTTCTACCCTATTTCAGAATGATACTTGTAGTTATGAAGGTTTTGTCTCCCTTTCCTTCATGTTTTAAATTTGCAAAGTATGATGTCCATTACTTTCTTCATTATTAACCATCACTTATATTTAACTAAACAAAAACCTATGCAAAAAAAAGCTATGCTCTGGGAAAATAATAAGCAATTCATGACTAGTGTAGATCAAGATCAACCTGCAAATCCTCAAAGGCTGATCTGTTCCTGCACTACATTGAAACTATAGCCAACATATATGAATCATATTGCATTGATACCAGCCAGATCTTTATCTACACTTGTCCCAGAGCAGTGCCCAAAATTTCGCATGATGAAATTTCAGATAAGTTTGCCTGGTTTCCTCCGATACAAATGTGCAAATTTCAAACATCACTATAATGAAAATATATTACACACTCTCACAATTGTAATATACTTGTGCATCATCATAATTGTTCAAATATATTTTATAAAAGAAATAAGAGCTTGATCTTAAATCAATCTTAATACAGACAACACACAGATTTTTATACCATTATGAATAGCTATACTTTTTAAACATACAGTAAAGTTACCTACTTGTTCTGCATCCATTGGAAAAGGAGCGATGAACCTTCTAAGTACAGTAGGGTCACTTACCTCGTAAAAATCTTGACAACAAGGAGCCCTAATGGTAAGTCTTATTTGATTTTCTTATGTGAAATTTAAAAAAAAATGTTAGGTGATATAAACTTTGTTGTCAACTTAAAAAGCCATGTTACAGCAGAAGATATTACATAATTATTTTGGTTGAAGGCTTATCAGCATTCCAAGCAAACACTATAGATAGAGATTAAGCTGCATAAATTTCTAGGCAGATCGTTATTTACTTTGTTTGCAAATGATGTTCAAAGTTGCGTACATCATGCTTAACAATTGCTGTTTACGGCTGCATAAAGCAGAATAAATGCTATCACCATAAAGCCCTGCAGACAGCATTATAAATACTTACAAGAGCTGTTATCTTTTACAGGGGATCCTTGCACTTAACATGTCAAAAATAGATTTTTGTAAACACTTACCACATCACATCTTTAATTTTCACATATTATTTAAACATCTTTGCATGACGAGGATGCA
Source organism: Serripes groenlandicus (assembly GCA_031761405.1). Classification (NCBI taxonomy): domain Eukaryota; kingdom Metazoa; phylum Mollusca; class Bivalvia; order Cardiida; family Cardiidae; genus Serripes; species Serripes groenlandicus. Next base: position 42,549,531 of record JASEVX010000001.1, on the reverse strand, counting down.
ACTCTTGCATTTGGCTTCGACAGAATCTATTTTTTATCGGATCAATGAAATACAACTTGTTAATATCATCATTTATCAAAAGATGTCCAAGGTATTTCATCATAAAAATTAAATGATATTGCCAAAGATTTGTAGGAGACAAAAAGGAAAAACAAAAAGTATTAAGTAGGTATTCCAAGCTTGACTTTGAATTTTACATTCATGAATTTAATATTTGAAGAATTCATTTTTGACGATTATTATATCTAATAGTACCTTTTACAAGACAAAACAAGGTTTTAATGTCCATCAGAAAAGGTATTAAGAGTGTTCAAAGGAACACAAATGGCATCTGCAGATAAATCTATAAATGAAAGTATAAGACATATGACGGGACAACCAATCTGTATATGTTACCCTACCTAAATTACTTCATGATTTATTTTCATAGTATTGTTTCCTTTTAAATTTAAGCTTCCACTTAACAAAAGCTGTGGTGCCTGCACACTATATCTGGATTGTTTATAGATCAATTAAAAGCCTTTATAATTGGGAGAAAATTATTAATATTTTTTAGACAAAAGCTGTTTGTAATGTAAATTATTTAATGGAGAAGGGCACTGAAGGAATGCAAATGGGACACTTTTAGTTTTACTCTGCCATTAATTTGATATTTTTATAGAAATATGTGACAAGATGGCATACAATATCATACAATCAATTAACCTACTTAATCTGTTTATTCATTACATCGTTGTAGCTTCTTTTCAATATCAAACTATCTTCATACATTCATAACCCAACCCAATCATAAATCAGAAAAACATGAGCAAAATTGTCACAATATATTCCTCTAACAAATTTTCTAAATTCAATGGCATTAAAAGATTTCTTTCTTCTTTTTATTTTTTTTATCAGAAACTTATTAAATATACATTATGAAAAAAATTCTTACAACTTTATTTATCAGACTCATTGATATTAAATCAGGACTCACACACATACAGTGTGTAGGAAAATCACAGATTTTGATCCTGCTCTCATGAAATTAGAACTAGGCACTTTTTGATCAATGCTTATATCTATAGGTATGAGTCTATGCTCAGTATTCATTAGATATAATAAAGGTAGTTTCTATTTGAAACAGTGTTAATAATTTGGGACATACTGTAATATTTGTAAATGTGAAGTTGGAAAAAAAAAAGAAAAAAAAAAAAGAATGAGTCAACAATAATAACACAAACTAATTCAGAGGATTTAGTTACAGTATGGATGAATCTATTTTGCAATAATCTGATATCAGTGTTTTGAATTGAGCAAAACAGAGTCTGCTTTAAATGATTAAACTTACTTACAGATAACCTTCAAAGATTAATATACAAAATTTAAAATGAGATCGAATAGTGAAGGAGCAGTTACCTTGTGTAAGTTTCTGGAAAGTCCGTATTTCCCTGTTTATGAGATCCTTAGCATCATCATCTACATTGAGATCATCTAGACCCTGTTGTAAAAAAAATAATGTCAAAAGATTATTCACTCTCTAGAAGACTCCCTTTTAGAAGTTTGAACCAGTGTACATCACGGTCAACCTGTACATCTCAGTGCTTGCACTAACTTTTTGAAACAGGAAGTCCTGACTTCCTGGGTCATAATTTTGGAAGTCTTGGAAGTCCCAGATGGCTTTGCTGCAACTTGCACATTCTATTTTGTTTCTCTTTGTTTTGCTTTTTAAAAACATTACAGAAATAAAGAAGCAAATTGTTACAAAAAAACAGATGTTGCTCCTTTGTCAATAATATTCTTTCAGTTTCTATAATAACACGATTAAACCAGTAGATTATTTATGTGAACTATTATGCTTTCTTTTAGTCTCTGTTCATAATCTATTTCTATCTTGCATAAAATCTATCCAAAAGATTGGCGTGGCAATCAATCATATAGCATTATTCATGTGCACAAACCACAATCATACATTGTGGTAAAAGGAATAATTTCTGATATTGAGCATTTCATTTTTTCATCAACCACTAACATAAGCCTTTGAAATAGCCTATCAAACTGTCTGTCAGTGCTTTCTTTTTGAAAACAAGTTAATAAATTAATCTGCAGTTGTTGCATTATAAACACACCTTTAGTGATTTGCTGTGTTGACGGACGGCAAATTATATTGTTTCTGATTGGATGCAGTACAATGTTGTACTTGGCCTAACAGCCAATCAGATTCCTAAAATAGATCTATTGTTGTTTCACTTTAAAAAAGCCGACCTTGTTTGAATATTGACTCTACCTTTGCATGAGTTCCAGAAAGAAACAGTTCATGCATTGATAAGAGAAAAAGACATGTTTTATCAATGCAGACAGGCGGTGGGAATAGTTTGTGTTACGAGAAAATTCTTGTTTAGTTTTTAAAGATGATCAACAGAACGCATATTTACAATCTGTGGGCATTGCCATTTTTCTTTGCGATCTATGTAGGAGAATATCAAAAATGTAAGCAACATTTTGATTGGTTTATGTGTATCCAAAACAACAGTGAAAAATCCCAAGGGTGCTGTTGGAGCATAGTGGGGTCAACAAGCGTGGGTGTTTGATGATGATTGTTAACATTTTCTACTTTGTCTTGCATTATTATATCTCAATTTTGTATCAGATACTTTAGATTTGAAAGAGCCGAGTAGCAGTCAGGTGTTTTGAAGAACTACAGTAATTCAGTTGAAGGTTTTCTCTGATAAAGACAACATGTGACATCTCTACAGCAGATTTCTAAAAATGAGGTGGAAAACGAACCAGCACTTTCAGTTTTAAACATTATGTTTACCACTTTATATTAAAACTGAAGTTTTGACACCAGCTTATCATTGAAAATGTAAATAATAAAAAAGCAAAATTCAACATACTGTATCTCGCAGCTGAGATTCATCCTTTTTCTTCAATGGTGGCATGGGAACTTTAGGAATTTCACTAACAGTTTCTGGAAATATACATAAATTGCATTGTAGGCTCATACACCAAAAGTTACTGAAGTCTTGCGGGCAAGACAGAACACCACTTCCCTTTCTGAAACTAAATATAGTCCTATAAACAGTTTGTAGGCTTTAATTGATAAGAACAATCTGAAGTAAGACTTTATAGTCCTTTGAACATATAATCTCATTTTTTATTGATTGGGGTTTAATGCCGTTTTCAACAATTGCTCAGTCATATCACAAAACAAATCTCCTTGCAGTGTTTTTCCATACAGATGTATTATAATCACTGTGACCTTGACATTTGACCTAGGTCAGTGAAGACATAACCTGTCCAAGCTCACATAATAAACCAGTGTATGAAATATGGAGAAAATGTGTCCCCAAATAAGAGAGCTAGAGCAATAAAGTCATTTCATTTAGACATGTAATAGTCACTGTGACCTTGCCTTTTGGCCTAACTCAGGTAAAATGCAAACCCCTTCAAGTACATGAGTGATGACATAGTTTTGTATAAACGTATAGTTGTTGTGACCTTGACCTTTGACATAGGTCGGTGGAATGCAATTTTGTACAAGAGGTGATGCTTGTGAACATATGATTTAAGTTTCATTAAAACAAGAGGGCCATGATGGCCCTGGATCGCTCACCTGATTTTTTTTTCTTCACTTTAGCTATATAAGCCCCGCCCCCTGGCGGCCATAGTTTCCTACCAAACAATTTGGGAATATGATAGAGGGTCACCCTAGGAACATTTCTACAAAATTATTTGAAAATCAGCCTGACACTTTTGGAGAAGAAGATTTTTTAAGTTTTCACTATAGCCATATAATGCAAAATAGCCCTGCCCACTGGTGGCCATTTTTTTTTCGACCAATCAACATGGCTTGAAGGAATCTGATAGTGGGTCACTTAAGGAACATTTCTACAAAATTATTTGAAAATCGGCCTGAAACTTTCAGAGAAGAAGATTTTTTAAGTTTTCACTATAGCCATATAAGGCCAAATAGCCCCGCCCCCCCTGGCGGCCATGTTTTTCGAATAATCTACATGGCTTGAAGGAATCTGATAGAGGGTCATCCAAGGAACATTTCTACAAAATAATTTGAAAATCGACCTGAAGTTTCGGAGGAGAAGATTTTTTTAAGTTTTCACTATAGCCATATAAGGCAAAATAGCCCCGCCCCCCCCCCCCCCCCCCCCCCTGGCGGTCATGTTTTTCGAACAATCAACATGGCTTGAAGGAATCTGATAGAGGGTCATCCATGGAGCCTTTCTACAAAATTATTTGGAAATCTGCCAACCAGTTTGGGAGAAGAAGATTTTTTAAGTTTTCACTATAGCCATATAAGGCAAAATAGCCCCCCCCCCCCCCCCCCCCCCTGGCGGCCATGTTTTTCGACCAATCAACATGGCTTGAAGGAATCTGATAGAGGGTCATCCAAGGAACATTTCTACAAAATTATTTGAAAATCTGCCGACCAGTTTGGGAGAAGAAGAATTTTGATTTTTTTTTCATTTTGTTGCCAAGGAAACCAGAATTCTGCATGGATCCTAAAAATTTGAAGGAAATCTGGTGAGGTCATTGAGAGGATGCTTTCTGTGAAGTTTCATCCCAATTGACCCACTGGTTACTGAGGAGAAGAAGTTGACGCATGATGGACGCCGGACAAAAGGCAATCACAATAACTCACCTTGAGCAAAGCTCAGGTAAGCTAAAAAAGGATAAGAAATAATTCGTTAGAGCACCGACAATAAGAGAATTTCGCTGAAGTGAGCCAAAGGAAACATGCTTCAAAGTTGACTTAATTACCCTGACCAGTTCCGTTCAACAATTTGAACTCTTCAGAGGGAAGTTATCTATTCCTTAATGCAAACAATGCTTGCAGTTGATATGGATTTAACCATATTGCTTGTGATGAGCAATTTCTCCTATTGTCACAATGTTTTCAAAAGTCCTTTGCCGCAGAGGCATCAGAAAGCATATATGTAAGTGGGAAATGGAGGATTAAAAACCAAATAATATTGCCCTATACCATAAATCTTACCAGCAGGTTTGGAACCTGTTGGTTCTTTTGCCAGTTCAAAAGCGTACTCTCTCATAATTGCATCCAGACCAGCTTTAGCAACTCTGTCTTCCCTCTTTGTAAACTCATCCAGTTCATCTTCAGAATCTTCCTTTCCCACCTCACCATCTTCTTTACTTTCGCCATTCTCATCTTCCTTGAGTTTTTCACTATCCTTTTTCTTCTTTCTCCATTCATCGAGGAGTGTCTTTGTTTTAGCATCGACTTTCACCTATGCATACAAGTTTAATCAGTGCATGACTTTGCATGTAGCTAAATGCATAATTTGATATCAACATTTAAATTAACACAGTTATCCAACTGTACATATTTGTATTTATCTTTTAAGAAAACAACACACCTTTTTGGCAAAAAAATTGATCATATCAAATAAAAGGTTTAAACATGGTTTGTCATCATTTACATTTAAACAGATCAATTATTCCAATAAACAAGAGCTGTCTGCAAAACAGCATGCTCGACTATTTGGCCATTTGATACTATAGTCAACAGTTGTAACTGAGATAGTGGCTTGATAATATAGTAATATAAATCAAGTTGGATAAGTCTTGTTTGAAGAGCATCTGCTGTTTGTGAGAAAAGGCCATGCAAACAAAACATTAACCTAAATTTCTAACTTCAACAAGGGCCATAATTTATAATAAAATCAGTCAGGAGTTACATAACCTGATTTTTTGATACATTTAAAGACTATATTGAAGTTTTAAATCAATCCCTGAGTGGTAATTGAGATATGTGTATGATAGTACCTTGCATGCAAAACTTTAACTAAATTTTCAAAGTCAAACAAGGCCCATAATTTTTTACTAAATTCATACAAGAGTTATCTAATTAGACTGCCAGAAACCCCTGAAAACATATATGAAGTTTCAAGTCAATATCATTGGTTACTGAAATATATCCATGATAGTACCTTGCATGCAAAACTTTAACCAAACTTTCTAAGTCCAAAGAAGGGCATAATTGTGTCAAAACCTGATGTAAAGTTTTTGGATTGTCCTGCAAGGTCATTTGATGATGTCTAATAAGTGAGTGTAGTTTGAAAGCAATCCCATGAGTGGTTACTGAGATATTTGCATGATAGTCCCTTGCATCAGGGTCTTTCAAATAGTATGGTCTAGAATCGAGCACAGTGCGCGAAATAAGCTGTATAGTATCACGTGACCAACATCCGGGGAACCCGCCATTTTGGAAAACAGAAGAAAACGATCAAGTTATAAAACTACGTATATCTAAATGTTTATCCATCAATGTTACCAACAAAGTAATCCTTGATGTAATGCAAGTATTCTTTTTTCTTTGCATGAAAGTATTTTGTCCTGACATTTCTTTTTTAGGTGGTTTTTCATATTTGAAAGTTTACTTTGATATGAACGACATTGTTTACGCCATTACTGTAATCGCCGAAAGCTGAAAATCTACTTTTTTCGGAGATTCTCCTACTTGCATGGTGTTTATGGGACTGAAATAGCGGCTTTTTTCTTTTATATTTAAGTCTAATTTATGATGTCTATGTCTTAGATTTTCGTATTTCATCCGTATTTTCATGTTTTGACCTGTTTAAAATGTAAAGAATTTTTTTTTTTTTTTTTTTGCACGATACGTTGATATTTTGAAACTGTTTTATATTGGAGATTCTTCTACTTGCATGGTGTTTATGGGACTAAAATAGCGGCTTTTTTCTTTTATATTTAAGTCTAATTTATGATGTCTATGTCTTAGATTTTCATATTTCATCCGTATTTTCATGTTTTGACCTGTTTAAAATGTTAATTTTTTTTGCACGATACGTTAATATTTTGAAACTGTTTTATATTGGAGATTCTCCTACTTATGTCTTAGATTTTCATATTTCATCCGTATTTTCATGTTTTGACCTGTTTAAAATGTAAATTTTTTTGCACGATACGTTGATATTTTGAAACTGTTTTATATTGGAGATTCTCCTACTTATGTCTTAGATTTTCATATTTCATCCGTATTTTCATGTTGTGACCTGTTAAAAATCTAAAGAAAAATGGTGTTTTATTGGCACAATACGTTGATATTTAGAAAACAGTTTTCAATGTGTAGTTACTTCCAACTTGCATGGTGAGATATATTTAATGCCCAAGACATGATCTTTAAATTATTTTGAAAGTTTGAAGTGATTTTGAGCTATAATTTTGGCCAAAATCAACAGTTACAGGGTCCTACATGTAATACCTTCTTATGCAAGGAAAGGGGGAACATGTAGTTTAGCAGTCCTCAGAAATTTATACTAATTTAAGCTTGAGATAATTGTTTTTGTGTGAACTTTTTTTTCCAAGTATGTACTATTATTATATTTTGATACCTCATTCTGATATTCAAGTGACATTTTTCTAATTTTACAGGATGTCAGGAAAAGAAAGAAGACGACTGTGTATGTGTGTGTATATATATATATATATGTGTGTGTGTCCCTTGTACAGTGTTGTGTTACATAATGGTGCTTGTTGTCAATCATCTCAAAGAAACATGTTGTTATCATTTATTATGACATTGATTAAAAAGAACAAAACACAACTTCTGTTTGTTTTATTAGCTCACCTGAGCACATCATAAGCCTCTGCTAAACTAGTTTTTATATTGGTGAATAAAATTATTGATTGATTAATTGGGGTTTAACGCCGTTTTTAACAATTTCTCAGTCATATCACGGCTGCCAGTTCACCTACTCATGTGTTTCCTGGTTTTCTCACAACAATCTTCCCAAGCAACTGGCTGCTTTTCCACATAGACTTAGCCCATTGGTGGAAGACGAATGGCGCATTGACTTTTGTCAAACGTCGGAAAGAAAGTTGGCCGAGTTGGGATTCGAACTCACGACCCCCGGATTGACAGCCCGGATCGTTACCGACTGAACTACCGGGATTCGGCAATTAACTAGGAACTCAGACGGGAACGATGAACGTGTAGCAGATGAAAACAGTTTTAACAACCTTAAATGTTTATATAACAACAAAGAATTCTCCTTCACTTAGAAATAATATATTAAAGAATACAAAGGATTAAAGGATCACGCGACAACGCATATTTTCGCACATAACATCATCAAAGAAATAACGTGTAGTTTGTGCCACCTAATTAAGAAATATGTAATCTTGGTGTGATAATTAGGATTACTCATTACTCCTACACTTGATAATGATTTATTAAAGAAATACAAAGGATTAATGATCAAGCGACAACGCATCTTTTCGCACGTAACATCATCAAAGAAATGCATTTTGTACCACTTAAGAATTAAGTATAATTCGGGTTTTACACACGTAACAATTAAACATTATTAAACATCGTCGAATGCAATTCCATTAAAGGAAAGACAAACAAACAATCAAACAGGTTGATTATACGATAACAAATTTAAACTTAATATTCCTATTCTACGGTATAAATATTATACAAAAATACTTAAATCATTTAAAGGATATGACAATTTTCTTAGACCAGTATCCCGAAGCAAATGATTTAATCATTTTGTTAAGCAGGATAGACGGAATATTGCCCATGTTTAACTCGCTTTAAAATAAATCATTTACGATTACATATTAGGACAAAATACCCTAATTCGCTAAGCGTGATAAATACACGCCGTGATAAACACTAATTCGCTAAGCGTGATAATTACACGCCGTGATAAACACTTCCAGGTAAAAATCGATAGGGACAAGATATTCAGTACGATAAGGCGTTTATATAGGGCGTTTCTAGACCATACTATTTGAAAGACCCTGCTTGCATGCACAACTTAAACCAAATTTTCTAAGTCAAACAAGGGCCATAAGTTGTACTAAATTATTAAAAGAGTTACCTAACTTGATTGTATGACACCCCTGAAGACACGAATTTAGTTTCAAGTCAATATCATTAGTGGTAACTGAGATATGTCCATGATAGTACCTTGCATGCAAAACTTTAACCAAAGCTGCAAAGCCGATGCACAAGTGACTGTAATAGCTCTCCATATTCTTTGAATAGTCAAGCTAAAATCTTGCTTGTGCTTTAATCATTGCCCATATGCAGACAATTTTTTATGCGAATACAGCAGAAGGCTTTTGTTAACATTGCACTTAAAAAGAAACTACTCAATTTCTCATTTTGCAACAAAGTTCTCAACTCGATACAATAATTATACTTTGAGACTTTGGATATTTTGACTGATGTTTTCGAAGTCTTCTGCTACCAATTTGTTGTATGTGGAACAGTTTAAGTTGTATTCAATGTGAGCTACATTATACACAATACTTCAACATGTCTTACCACAAGTTTCCTGTCTGATATTTCCCACTCATTCAGGAGTCTCATACAACGCAAAGTGGCTTCTGGATCTTCATACTCACAAAATCCAAATGCTGTAAAAAACATTACAAAGTAAAATGCCTTTAAATGAGCTTGTACATGGGTTAATGTTTACATTTCTTAACTGTAAAAGCTTCAAATTACACTGTCCATCAACATATTTTATCAGAATCAGCACACAAGTTAACAGAAGCTTCTTACAAGCTTATGCAAGTAATCTGTGCACAGTGTAGACTTTATCAGACTGTGGAAGGACAGGCCGATCTATATCAGCACTGTTAACAAAAGTTCTACCTTTATTCACATACTGGTTCTGTATTGCTCTATAAGTACAGTCCCTTTGAAATGGTTTCTACATTCTCATTAAGAAATATAAACTTTGTGACCAGGGATCGGAAATGGTGTTCAATAGTGTAGTGAATAAGTCCTCAAAACAATTGTATTTATTAGTATGTGTTTTTTAATTTAAAAAGCTATGTAGTCTCAAAAAATAGATTACAGTTCAATTAGTGTAGTCTGTATGTCTAATTTTGATTGGATCACCAAATGTTTATCACTGTAATTGAAGTACTAATTTAAATTCGTATTTTTATGACCCAAATATAAGAATTATATCATTTACATACCCTGTAATTTGCCTGATGCACCTTGGACTCGCTTCCAACTTAAAACATTACCACACCTCTGTAATTATAAAAAACAACATCAAATGTATGTTTGTGTTTTTGAATGGCAATTAACAATATTTCAGTTATATCATAGTGATTACTTGATAAATTACTAGTTCTTCAAGTAAGACTATCCTGAACTGATGAAACACTAACATTTTTATCTCTGCAATCCTGAGTATCAACATACAAGATGCCTCATATCAATTCACTGCCATTAAGCAAAAATGAAAATACTATAGAAATAATGGCCATGTTTATCGACCATTCATTATGGCTTGAAGTAATGTGAAAGGTCGAAAAAGGAAGATTTCTACAAAATAGTTTGAAAATCAGCCAAATGGTTTAAGGTGAAAACATTAAAAGTTTTCACTGTAGCAATAAATGAAATACAGCCCCACCCTTTGGTTTTTCAACAAATCATCATGGTTTGAAGGAATCATGTAGAGGGTCACCAAAGGAAATATTCTACATGATAATTTGAAAATCAGCCAGACACTTTTGGAGAAGAAATTTATTTAAGTTTTCACTATAGCCATATAAAGGTAACAAGAATTCTGCATGGATCCCAAAAAATTTGAAGAAATTCTGGTGAGGTCATTAAGAGGATGCTTTCTGTGAAGTTTCATCCCAATTGACCCACTGGTTACTGAGGAGAAGATGTTGGAAGATTTTTTAAGTTTATACTTTGGCCATATAAGGCAAAATAGCCCCCGCCCCCTGGAGGCCATGTTTTTCGACCAATCAACATGGCTTGAAGGAATCTGATAGAGGGTCACCCAAGAAACATTTCTACAAAATTATTTGAAAATCGGCCTTACACTTTCGGAGGAGAAGATTTTTTAAGTTTTCACTATAGCCATATAAGGCAAAATAGCCCCGCCCCCCCCCTGGCGGCCATGTTTTTCGACCAATCAACACGGCTTGAAGGAATCTGATAGAGGGTCATCCAAGGAACATTTCTACAAAATTATTTGAAAATCTGCCAACCAATTCGGGAGGAGAAGAATTTTGAAGTTTTTTCGGTTTCGTTGCCATGGAAACCAGAATTTTGCATGGATCCCAAAAATTTAAAGGAATTCTGTTGAGGTCATTGAGAGGATGCTTTCTGTGAAGTTTCATCCAAATTGACCCACTGGTTACTGAGGAGAAGAAGTTGACGCACGACGGACGACGCACGCCGGACAAAAGGCGATCACAATAACTCACCTTGAGCAAAGCTCAGGTGAGCTAAAAAAAAATGGAAGGAATTTAGAAGAGGACCTTTAGAGGATGCTTCCAGTGAAAGTTCATCCTAACTGGCAGAGTGGTTACAGAGGAGAAGATGTTTGAAAACTGGAACACATGCATTATGGACAATTTGCCATGTCATTACAATAATAACAAGATATTGGTGGAAGCGATGGATGCTCCCCCAAAGTATAGAGAGGACACAGGAATGGTGAAAATATGCACATATCCTCTTGTTAGTGAAGCTTTTGATTTATTGAATTCAAGTCCGTAGTTGCTGAGAAATAGCCCTGACAAAATATTCCTTTGTCAATCTATATAGAAAGGTCAATTAACTCTTGTGAAAAAATCATTGAACCACAACATGGTGATAGTATTTATATCTCCTCTTGTTAGTAAAGCTTTACATAACGTTTCATTGAATTCCAGTCAGTAGTTACTGAGAAATGCCAGTACAAAAGCGGAACAGACTTTTCCTATATCATATTTATAGAAATGAAAAAGGCAAAAACTATGTTAACAATTATTAAATCGGAACATGGGGATAATATGCACATTTCCTCTTGTTAGTGAAGTTTTTCATAAAGTTTTCATTGAGTTCAGGTAAGTAGTTGCTGTGAAATAGCCTGGACAAAATTATCCTATGCCAAATTACATGTATAAAGAAATTTATAGGGCAATAACTCTGAGAAAAGTCAAGGACCGGAACATGGTGATAATATGCACATCTCCTCTTGTACACAATAACTAATTTGACTTAAAATCCTACAGATATTGTTGAAAAGTTCATGTCAGTATATGAGCAGCATTTTACAAAAACTAACTGTTAGGCATTTGCAAGCGTTGTAGAACCAGATCAGCCAGCATTTTCGCACAAGTCTGATCTAACTCTACACTGTTCGCTAATAAGGCATAATTTAATTAAAACTCCCCAGTTTTCAAATATAACATTTTTTGCTATGATGTACAAAGTTCTAGGAGGTGCATGCGTGTCGCCTGCTAATACATGTCAACTATATCCAAGTCAAGGTGTAATGGAGAAACAAGAAATGGGGAAATGATCCCTTAGTATGACACTAAAGATTAGCTTACTTGTAGCATGGTTCTAACCATTGAATCTGGTGCCCTGTCACTAATGTTTCCCACAAAGACAGTTGTAATTGGGGGCTTTTCTACTTTCTTCTCTTCCTGAAATGTATAAATATACACATAGCTTTATTTACTACAAAAAAATAATAATCAAAATTTGGTTAATAGTTCCACAATTATTTTTTATTAAGTTCAAACTCCTTTTCAAGATAACCATTTATTGAAACAATAATAACCGAAAATAAGATGTAACACAGGGCTCTCACCAGGCTTAATTTTTTGGGAGAGACTTCTCTCTCCAGGCAATTTAGGGAGAAGTGATACTTCTTATGTCATTGATATTTGCGTCATAACTGGGAATTTTGGGATACACTGTAACACATCTATTTAAACAAAAAGGAATGTTTATTTATTGAATTTTAGTAATTATGACAAAGCAAAGGGTCGTTTGAGATACACATCTTTTTCAACAAAATTTAATGTTTATTCATTTGATTTTAATAATGATGACAACCGGTAAAGCTTTGCTGTCAATGTCAACAAAAATTCCAGACCGAGAAGGAGAGGGGGACGTTTGATTCCCCAATTTCTCGCGAACAATTCTGCTGTTAATAGCGGGAAATGTCATTATCATGATATGGCAGAGAAGCATGAAGTCATCTTATCAATATCTATCAAATCAGCCCTTTCAATATCCTTAAATTCTGCTGCAGAGTCGAAATTTCGAAAAATCTCGGCAAAGTATTCATTGACGTCAGCCATTTTGGAATCTCGGAAAGTACCTCTTCAGAATAGATTAATGACATATTCATTATTTCAATTTTGACCAATCAAGTTCAATATTCGGGGAGGAATCCATAAGAAACAAGGTTACATAGATAGTGTCTTTTGATTGGTTAATGTCAATCAGTACAGCCCCCCCCGTAATATAAAAAAAAAATAACGGGGGCGTAAGGTTTGATTTGAAAATCGGTTCTTCCTTTATGCGAATAAGTGTCTGCTTTAAATGGGTATACATTATCAGTTGTCAATTCCTGATTACGTAACTGTGTACTGTATACTGAGAACCGAATTAAGCGACATGGCATGTGACTGTGATGATTTACAGTGTCCGATAACTTTGAACGAAATTGTCGCTGAAGTCTCCCCCTTGCGAGAGCCCTGTAACAACTTATGCAGTTGATGCCAGTTTACAAAGTTTATTTAAGGAGAACTTTATTCAAATTTATTCTTACTCCTTTCAAAACAATGAAGTTGACTTGTATAAAACTGAATTCATTATACAGAGAATATGGAATGGTCTCATCCCTGTATTTTAAGAAATGTATAATGTGAAATAACGCTCACACATTGTATAGGGAAAGGGAAGGGTTATACTTAACACTTCCCTGCATACAACAAATCTGAAGCAGATGAATTTGAAAACATCTCTCTTATAAATGAAAGTATTATTCTTAACTAGACTTGAAAAACATTCTAGCAAAACCGGATTGCTTGTTGAGGCAATTTCTCCTTTGCCTTATTGCTTTCAAAAGTCATCTACTACAGATGCGTCTAGAGGCGGGGAAGGGTTGATAGAAGTTTTACAAATTTACGGTCAAATTCAGTGTTAAAATATTTTTAAAAATTAACCTTTTCTGGTATTTCTTGTGGTACCAACTGCTTTTTAGGTTTCTGCATTGCAGGTGCGGTTGTAAGAATTGGACGCATCACCTGTAATATAGCAAAGTGTACTAATGCAATATCTAACATTTCAATTTAACATATATAAAAGTTCCAATGAAAATATTAATCATTTTTCTGGTATATTTTTTATACATACAATTTGGAATTTCTGAAGTACAATTTTGTAAAACATTGTGAGTGAAGGAGAAAGTGATATTAAATTAACGCTTTCCCACATTCAACAAATCTACAGCAGACGACTATGATTACATTTAGGCAAAAATATGTAAAATCTCTATACACAAAAGAATTATGATTGAATCAAGTTGATAACATTGTTGCAAAAGGATTGATTGATTGATTATTTGGTGCTTTACATATTTTTATTCATATCACAGCTTTTCCTGGGTAAGGAGGACGCTCTTCTACTTCACCACCAAGGCGCAATTTCTTCATTTGCCACAATAATTCAAAAAGTCGTCTAGTGCAGATGTTAACAAGATTTTCCTTTAATTTAACCTAGTGACCCTTATTCGAAACTCGGTCTAGATATCCTCCAGCCAATCATTCTGACAAAGTTCCAACATACTCAAGTTAAAAATGCAGCCTCCAGAGTGTTCACAAGATTTTCCTTGTTTTTGACTTTACACAACCCAGTTTCAAACTTGACTTTGATGGAGATGTATCTTCTGATAAACTTTCATAAAGATTGGATGCAAAATGTTGCCTGTATAGTGTTCACAAAGCAATTGTTGACGATGATCAACAGACTAAATGTTATTGCAATAAACTCACTTTGAGCACTTTGGCTCAAGTGAGTTTAAAGTTTTTTTTTTTACATTTTCAAGAACATTTAGTTTTATTGCAAACCTAGATTATGAATATGGACAAAAAAAGCCAGCAGCTATTCAATTTTCCTTTTCCCTTATTGTTTTCAAAAGATGCGGAGTATCACAAAATTCTACGGTACACGTATCAGGACAACAGGTTTAAAATTGATAATAAGCAATCCTTCAACTCATGGTATTGTTTATGGGCAATGTCATGCCTCAAATAAAGTAAAGTTCAGCCAATATCATGAGTGCTGCTGCAGTCTCATTAACCCTTTCTCACCCGAAGACACAATTATACGCAACTACATCAGAGGAATTTTGCTACCACAATATGTTCAGCTCTTTTCAATAGTCAAGTTTTTACGTACAACAAATCTGCAGCAGATGACTGAAATTGTCTGGAGAAAAATATGCAACATCTCTTTATATATTATAATAGTTCAAATTTAGAATCGAGTTGAAAACATTGTGGCAAAATGCTTTCAAAGAACGGTCTGCTGCAAAGGGTTTAACCCTTTCCCACATAGAGCAAATCTGCAGCAGATGACTTTGAACAAACGTTGTCAAAATATGGAAACTCTCCATAATTGAATTGATAACTATGACTAAAATGGAAAACATTGTGGCAAAAGGAGAAATTGCACGTTTTGTGCAATTTCTTCTTTTGTCACTATGTTTTCAAAAAGCCGTCTGCTGCAGAGGCGTCCGAAAGCGTTTATATGAGGGAAAGGGTTAAAGTAGTCTGCTTCGGATTTGAACATTTTGGGATAATTGTCTGTTTTCATAAATACTTACAGTTGTCTGAGGCATCATTCCAACTCCCATTTGCATCATTCCTTAAATAAAAATTGTATTATAATATTAGCAACTTGATCATTCCCGTAATCCATATTTTTTCCCCTATGTATATCTGGGCCAGGGGTTCTGAAATCTATTGTCTAATGTAATATATCTTAACTGAAAACACATTGAAAGCAGTATAAAACGGCATACAAAAAGCAAAAGTCATGTATTGCATAAGAGTCTACAAATTGGAAAGAGTTCAGTCTAACTCAAAGAAAAGAAGTTCAAAGCCTGAGAACTATTGCAATAGTCATTGTTTTTCAGCACTATACTATACTCTACTAGTATAGAGTCAGGTGTACTTACCCATACCAGCCATAGGCGTAAACGTATAACCTGCTGACATCATTCCTGGGGCCATTTGTGGCATACCCATCTGTTGACGTGGTGGAAACGACATCCTACACTGTTTGTGGATCCTTAAAGTTAAAGAAACAAAACAGAAATTAAAGAAGATTTTTTAAGTTTTTTACTATAGCCATATATGGAAAAACAGACCGGTGGCCATGTTTTTCGACTGATCAATATGACTTGAAGGAATCTGAGAGAGGCTCCCCCAAGTAACATTGATATTGATACAAACATTTTTGAAAATCAGCAAACCAGTTTGGGAGGCTGTCCAATTACCCGTGTTTACATAGTAGATGTGTCCAAATAGTACTATCTATAAAACCAATTACTGTAAAAGTATGGTTTGTTGATAAATTTAATTTATTAAATCAATAGTGGTGTTTATAAGACAAAGAACTGTTTAAAATTTAAATCACAAGTTGTAAATTTATACCAGAGATTTATTGCCCTAAATAAGTGGTACCAACTAAAAGCTCCATTCAAATTATGAACAGCTTTCCAATGGACTTGTTCACAATTTCTCAAAAAGAACCAGCAGATATGACCAGATTTAATTGGAAATTGACTGGTTACAATTTGTCCAGAGAAGCTGATTGAAAGATTTTGGACATTAATCTTTTGTGTCGTTGACAACACAAAACATCTGTTTATCAGTCCTAGTTATGTATTCTTAACGCATCGCAGTTGTTTAAAATACACATGTCACGTGATGAATGCATCTAGTTTAATTTATTCAGCAGTATTATGTGCAGAATTCAAAATGGCGGATGTCAATAATAATTTTGTCGATATCTTCACAAATTTCGACTTTAACTACATTGTATTTTGTTTTAAGTACATTCTAATGTCAAACTTTGGACACTATTATGTGTTTCAATAACTTGATAACATAAACGTACATATCATCTTGTAAATTAGGCTGTGATTTTAATTTTTCTTTGCATATTAAGAAACAAATCAACAAATCAGCACAGTGTTCAGTAATTCACAATATTGTTAACGAAATATAGCACTGGACATGCGAGCTGTTGATACAAGATGTCCAATTTCTTTTTATATCAATATGTATACTGATCAATCAAAAAATAGAATATGAGTGCTCGCACTGTAGGTCAAATGGTGATTTTTTTTCTGAAGACTCATTATTTTGGAGACAGAAAAAGGTGATTATTTTATTTTGCAATAAAAACATGTGCCCATGAAGCGTGAACGACCTTGTTTATCTCTAGTATCATACCGCGCTGTTAATTACAGGCTTGATTGGCAGCGGGTCATCGCCTTATAAATTAATCCTGGCGTGTTTGTAATAAACTTTGATGACTGCAATTTTGTTCAATGCTGCTTAACTTATCACCTTTCATTGTACACTTTAAACGCCCCAATTTACAATGAAAACAGTTTAGTTCAACGCTGATATATTTTTCGATGCATCCAATTTTTAAAAAAGACTGACATGTTTATTAAATCTAATAGATTTGTTTATGTTGCTCATATTGTTTTCGATGCGTTCTTTTTAATCAAATCAAATAGTTAACGAAATAATTATGTATCTTATTCATACTAAACGTATTTGGGTGATATTTCGTTAACTTTTTTTTTACCTATTTCGTCTAGTCAATTTAACCCTTTCCCTCATACGACAATTCTGCAGCAGACGACTTTGAACATATTTTGTCAAACGATAGAAAATCTCTATAATTGAATGGATAACCTATGACTAAAAGTGGAAAACGTTGTGGCAAAAGGAGAAATTGCTTGTTTTGATTTTAAGTGTGATAATTTCCGTTTAATAACACTCGTCGTCTATTTCTAAAACAAGTTCAAATAACAACTCATAAGGGTTTTTTGACTTTCCGGAAGTTATAAACAGCGCTCACGTTAATGGACGTATTGGGCGTTTTTACGCCCGAAAATCGATCCCGTACGCCCAAAATTGACAAGGGAGACGTCCAAGTACGTCCAGGAATTAAGGGTATACGCCGACAATCAAAACACAGGACGTATATATGTCCACTAGAAATTGTGTGTAATTATCTAAAGACAATACACAGTGTGTATTGTGTTTTATGAAGTGTCAATTATGGACAGTGGGAGTTATCAATTGGTAGATTTAAGCCAATCACGATCGAGAATGCGTACCCCACCCACCCCCAGATTTGACACTTGAAAACGACTTCACACCAATCAATTCTATTTTTCATTATAAACAGCGTAGGGGTAATTAATTTCAATAACCCATGTAAAAATATACTAGGATATGATAAAAGAATGTCCCTATATTAATTTAACTGTTTAAAGATTATTATTTTGTTTGCCTGAATCCATAGGAAACACTTTTTAATTGCCGATTTTTTAAAAACAAAGTTGACATGAAGATCTATCAAAATCACAGCCAGCTGTCAAAAAGGACTTGCCTATGAAATAAATTGCATATAAGCCCATTTTAGTTCATAATATTTTTAAAAATATAAAAGAAACTGAAGTCTTGAGGTGAAAATACATATTGTAAATTTTGTAATGGGTTTTCGTGCATTTTCTGCATTTTGGAAATCGGAAATGTCATTCAAGAAAGTATTACTCACACTCATTCTTATTTGTTTTAAAGTTGACTATTATGAAAGTTTAGTGCCCTTAATGTGTGTTTGTAATATGTCTCACTGCAGAACACTTTATTTACTGGTGTATAAAATAAAATCAATAACTCATTAACAGAAATCCATTCCTTTTGCCAGAGACATATATGTCTCTGCTTTTGCCATACTGAATGTGATTTAAGAACATAATTCATGTTTAATGTGAATGTAATGAATCATGGCCATGCCAATCTTTTGATGAATTTTATGCTGGATAGCTTTTGACACATGACTGGAAAAAAGCATTCTATATCACATACAAACCTACTGGTTTAAAAGTGTTATGATAGAACCAACAATAACATTGTTGACAAAGGAGCAATATCCACTTTCTGTATTAATTAGCTTCTTTTCCAACAGCGATTTTTTTACCTAAATTGTGAATGGGTCCGGTACCAGGGAAATTGTGAAAAATAGTGTTGTTGTTTCCATAAAATTGTGAATTTAAATATTACAGCTATGTAACTTAATAATAAGCCGCTGTCTGTGTTAATGCTTGCATTACTAGCTACGATCACTTAATCATCAGTTTGAGTAGCAGGGGATACGGTTTAAGATTCAGATGTAGGCGATACGGACCCTAATTCTAGTTGGGTTTAGACAGTTAAAACTGTTTCCATGCATGGCCCTGGTGAATGTTCTGTACGCTGCTCAGTATCATGGCTAGTGTCCAATTGTGCTTTACCAAATAATTGATCGTTTTATAGCCTTTTCAGGCGCTGATGGTAGTTTTTTCTGATAATATTTATTATATCTCGACATTGTCAAATTGTTTTTATCGTAATCATCTAGACGCTTTAGTTATAAATGCATGCGTCTTCAATAAGTAATGTTGTTTTCATTTATCAACTGTTAACATCATAGGCAGCTATTGCAACGATTAAATAAATCATATTTAACATTAAATTGAGTCTAGAAAATATGCAGTTACCATTTAAATACATGAAAATCCAATTCACATCAGCGAAAAATTTCGTCGGACGCCATGTTTTTTTTTAAAAACACGTGGTTAAGTCGACAAGACCCAACTCCCAATACTTATTGTACGAATAAGAAATATAATTATTTCGTTAAATATTTGTTTCCGATAAATAATTGCGACACCTGAATGGATATACAGCACTGAGAAATGTTGCGATTTGTTTTAAAATGTAAACAACAGCGACGGGACGAGAATGTTTTTGATTTTGTCAGAAAAGCTAGTTACAAAGTTAAAATTAGGCTAGTCGGCCAGAATTGTGAATTGACGGACCCTTTTGGCCAGAATTGTGAATGGGTCCGTTGGACCCTTTTGGAAAATTGTGAAGAGCCGTTTGTAATTGTGAATGGGTCCGTTAAACGGTACCAGCTAAAGAAGGAAAAAAATCGCTGTCCAATAATGTATTTAAAAATAAAACAAAGGGAAACACAATAGAATGTGCAAGATGCGAAAAAAGCCAGCGCGTATCACCTGGGACTTCCAAGAATTAGAGCAGGACTTCCAAAATTCAGACCCAGGAAGTCAGGACTTCCTGTTTCAAAAAGTTAGTGCAAGCACTGTTATAAATCCAAATTCCTGTAATATGACGTCATTCTATTAGCGTAACGCAAATGATGAATAAATAACCAAAAGGAAAACGATAGAAATTATAGGAAACGTTAGTTTGACTTGTCACAAGTGTAGTTCCGTAAATTATGGAATCGTTTTATTTGAAGTACTTTATGAAGGGCAAGTTGATTATTTGTTGTACCCGTCATCATAATTTCATGGATTTAAAATCTTGGCTATATTTTAAAGTTAAATATAAGCTTAACCTGATGATGATTTTTATTTTCTTTGCTTAGGTCGGTAGGACTCGTAATTGACGTAAATAACTGATCGTGCTGCAAGCAAGGGGCTAACCGCAGTTCGGAGGAATTATTCACCGATCACAACATATAATAAATGTTTACCCGAAATATGTAGCACCTATACTCATATTATATTTTTCAAGAATTTAATATAGAAACCACTGCTCTTTCATCATCATCATCTCTAGTTACTGTATTGCCTCACGCTTTGAACAAAAACAGAAGGTTAACATCAATCTGGTGGTTGTTGTCTTCACGTTTTGCGGGATTGTTGGTAATGATCAGTTGTGAGTCGGAGAAAGGTTTCTTATTGAAACCATGTTGGCTGTCAGATAGGTTGATGTGGGAGTCAAATTGGGACATATCATTAACCAAAAGAATTATAAGCAATATTACAACTTAATTATATTGGAAAATGGAATTTGGCAGCGAATATACAAATAAGTCAGAAAAACCGAAGACAATATCGGGTACGTAATGTGTATTATGACATTTCTGTCTAAAGTGAGCCGGCTAACAAGGTTATTCATGTCTAAGTGGATACTCGATAAAAAAAAGGAAACCGCTACGGTAAATAATAACAAGTTAGCTGCTCATCATTGTACATGTTTTCATTTGACCTACCGTATGAGAAGATTTAGAGACCGTTTATCATATCATCATTGGAGTTTGGACTTCTGTTGCTTCCTATGTCGTCCAAATTGTACAGCCAGACGGAAAAATTCGTACGGAAAACACAAAAATGGCGTGTTTTTCTAATTTCAGAACGAGGCTTATCAATCCAACGGAACATGTAATAGCAAATGGTTTTGAATTGTCGAAAAGGACGATATTATTGTTTTTATTATTATCGTCCTTAAAATAACAATGTAAATCAAAATAATTTAAAATCTTTCAAATTTTACATTAAAGTAAATTCCGGTCATAAGTTCATTTGTCTTTTATGGCCATGTAGGTCTCTGTTTTTGTCTATAGGCTACAAATCCGTTACGGTTTTTACAATCGCGCCACCTAGGCCTACATGAAGTAGCTTAAATGTTTGGTCCATTCATTTACAAATACTATACAATACTATACAAGACGGATGTTTGATGCAAAGCATCAAAGAGAAGCCGCAATATTTCGTTTCACTTGAAGAAATAAGAAAAAAGATCATTTAAATCCACAAACATTAGAACAATTTAATCTGTAGTCAGTAATGCTGATATCGATTATTGAAGATATAAGTTTTATGTAGGATATTTAACCTGGCAGGGTCTGTGTTTTAAGTGAATGAGATAATTTAGAGTTAAGCTGATCATAAAAAGTAACATATAATACTAAAGATAAATGGACAAGAGGTTATGATTAATTTAAATTAGTACCAAAAACAATCAACTATTTGTAACTTTATAACTTTATTAGCACTAACACATTAACAATAAATGGTTATGGCAACAAAATACAGACAAATTACAATTAAATATGTACAATGTAGGAGTGACAGTGGATAAGTATGAGATAACTCAAGTATCATTTGACAATGAATTTCTAACCAACAAGCATTCATTCAAGTAATTCACTACAATTTTTAATACAGTTGGAGAATTACTATTGAGAATTGAGATAAGCAAGTTGTATGATAAAAAAATAAACTTGTTGTTCATTAGAACATTATTTATTTTTTTAATGAGGTTATCTCTCAAGTATTTGTACGTAGAACATTTTAAAAGAAAATGAAGTTCATCTTCAACGTCTCCGTTGTTGCAGCAAAGACATATTCTACTCTGTTTTGGTATATTTAAATATCGTCCTCTTTCAACTGACAGAGTATGAGCACTTATCCTCAACTTACATAATGTTGATCTATCACACTTGGATTTGCAATGATCAACATATGAGGGTCTTTTATTTGGTTTATATAGTATGTTAAAGAAGTTTAATTTTTTATTTTGACTGATGTCAGTCTCTTGCCTTTGAAAGGCTGTATCTTTAATTCTCTCTTGAATGCGTTTTAGATAGATCTTAATATCAAAAGGATTTAGACTAATAAAATGGAATCCAAGTTTTGAAATGAGATTTTTCATATTTATTATCCATGAGTTTTTTTCTTCAGTTGCTCTATATATTTTTAAAATGAGTGAATTATTTGACTCTAGTATATGGAGCCAATATTTTATTGCTGAAGATTCTATTCTGGTATATAGGGGCAATCTGTTCAGCTCAGCTAGGCATGCAGCATTTGATGCTTTGCAGTTAACTCCTAGAATTTCTTTAATAAATTTTAACTGCAAGTGTTCAAATCGATCTGAATCCTTGTATTGTTTCCCTATCCCCCATACTTCACTACCATATAGAGCAATAGGCACAACAAGGGAGTCAAATAGTTTTTCTAAAAGCTTGCATGGGTTATTAAGTCCAACTGGTTTTTTTATTTTGAAAAGGGCTTTTCTACCCTTTTCCACTAGCAATGAGCTGCATAGGTTTAGATTCCCTGTGTACTGCAGTGTCATGCCAAGATAGCAGTATGATTTAACTGTTTCCAGGAATTCATTATTATATTTAAAAAAGTTATTATGGGTTTTGCCATTTGAGTTAAATATAATGACTTTTGATTTGTTTATATTTACTTCTAGTTTCCAAGATTGACAAAAGTCACTAAGAACATTTAAAGATGTTTGCAGTCCCTTCTCAGAATTAGATAATAAAACTATATCATCGGCAAATAAAAGGGAATTTATTGTTGTGTCTCCAATTACTATCGGGTCTGTATTAGCACCTTGAAGACTGTTTACCAGATTATTTATGTAAAGATTAAATAGTATAGGACTGAGAACATCTCCCTGTTTTACACCACGGGTGGAGACAAATTCTTCACTAAGACCATTTGGGAATTTTATTCTATACCCAGTATCATCATACATAGAATGAATTATTTTAAAGAGTTTGCAGGGAAATTTAAGTTCCAAGAGGTTATAAAATAATCCATTTCTCCAAACTGTATCAAAAGCCTTCCTCAGATCAACGAAGGCAGCAAACACTTTCTGCTTCTTATTTTTCTTATGTTCTATTATAGATTTTAGGGTGAAGATGTGATCTGAGGTGCGGGATTTTTCTTTAAAACCAATTTGGTTTTCACTTATAATGTTATGTTCGTTGACAAATGTTGTAATTCTCATATAGATAACTTTGTTGAACAATTTCCCTAGGTTAGAAGTTATAGATATACCTCTGTAGTTTGCAGGGTCCATTTTACTGCCCTTTTTGTGTATTAAAGAAATGAAGCTTTCATTCCATACCTTAGGAAATGTTCCTTCTTTGAAAATAAGGTTAAACAGTTTAGTAATAGGGCCAACTAGTATTGGTATACCATATTTGATCATTTCATTTGAAATCAAGTCCTTTGCAGTGGATTTACCATTTTTCAGGGTTTTAGAGGCTTTAATTATTTCATCTGCCATTATTGGTTGATTATAAGACATATTATCTTCGTTATTTAGTGCAATTTTAAGTTCTTCTAATTTCGTACGAATAATTCTATGAAATTTACTGTCCTTTGATTGTGCTTCACAAGAATTTAAATTTTTGAAAAATTTACAGAATGCTTGCTCATCAATGTTTTCAGTAGAATTATTGTCTGATGCTCTGCTTAATTTATTAAGTAAATCCCAGAAGGATTTTGGGTCAGTGTTGATATTACTGGATAGATCAGAACATATTTCATTTTTGTATTTCTTTTCATTTTGTTTGCATTTTCGCCTTAATTTTGAGCGATAAGAGTAGTATTCTTTTCTGTAAGCTCCATTAAATGGAAATTTATTTATAAGAAATGCATAGTGTTTAACAGTTTTATATAAGTCATCACATGACTCTGAAAACCAGGGTTTTCTTTTTGGTTTATTTGTTTGTTTTTTAATACGCCCTTTGATAAATTTGGCAGAGGCCATAGCTGTTTCTTGTAGAATTGTATTTAGATCATTTACAGCCTCATTACAATTTGAATATTTTCTACTCAGAAATTGTTGCAGTTTGGTTTTAGACTTATTATTCTGAATAAGAGTAGAGTAACGATTAATCGCCTCTGAATCCCATACAAATTTACCTGGGAGTGGTTCTAAATATGCTTGTTGAGTATTTGTATTATCAAAAAAAGATGTCAGTAAGGTACAGCTTGTTGCACAATGATCAGATAATGGTGTAAAGTCATGCACAGTAAAACTACTTATGGCATGCATATGTAATAACTTTGCAGATGCAACTGCATAATCAACAACACTAGAACCATTATATTTGATACAGGTATATTTACCATGTAGATCTCCAATAGTTCTACCATTCAGTATTCTTAGCCCAGCTTCTTTACAGAGCTCAATTAATAACTTGCCACTCTTATTGGGCCTTTTATGATCAAGATTATTTCTTGGTGTACATATATCATATACATAATTATCATCCTCTGTATGAGGATACTTAGATTCATCTGAAGACACAAAGTCAGAAGATGTGCTAGTATATGCATTAAAATCCCCTTGAATCAATACCTCGCCATATTGACTGTAGTATTCTATGTTTCTGAGTAATTTTGAAAACATTTCTTCAATATCCTTTGGTTGCCCGGAAGAACTTTCTGGGGAAAAATAGATAAAAGCAAGATATACATCTCTTGGAAGATTAAAAACGTTGTGGTTTAGCTTAACCCACTGGATATCACTATGTTCATTAGGAAGCTTAGACAAGCCTTTTGTCAATGAGTGTTTGGCATATATTGCAATTCCACCTGAATTACGCCTGGCTTTTTTATGTTTAGTTCGATTACTGTTACAAATAAGTGCATAATTTGGTATACTTAAAATAGTTCCACTGTCATTCCACGTTTCTACTAAACTGAAAACATGCATATTAGAAATAATTTTCATAAAAATAGGGTCCTTTATTTTGTCATGGTTTAAACCCTGAATATTCCATAGACCAATTCTCAGGTTATGTATTGTCATTGTTGAAGGATCAATGAGTTCATGGGGGTAAGATGTTGGGAAGATGTAGATCAGAATGGTTCACTAAGGCACACATTATTGAAAATCCATTCTCTGCATATACGGGGGCATGTTCCGAGGTCCGTAAAGCCAAGGGTTAAAGTACGTCATGTTGAAATGTGGTCCAGGTTGATTTCCGAGCGGTTGTTGGCATTGATTATTGTTGCTGTATGGATTTCTGAGCGGTGGTGGGCATTGATTGTTATTGTTGTATGGATTTCCGAGCGGTGGTGGGCGTTGATTGTTGTGGTTGTATGGATTACCGAGTGGTGATGGCCATTGATTGTTATTGTTGTTGAATGAATTTCTGAGCAGTGGTGGGCGCTGATTGTTGTTATTGATGTCAACATTGTGCGCTGGTCTCTCATTGTATTGCCTAGGGTTAAAGTTCTTCAGTTCACCATGCCGAATACTAGGTTTGTTACTCATCCTTTGGGGTGTGTTTGATTGAGTGAACGGAATGTTCATCTGGCGCTTCAAAAAATTTGTAATAGCAGGAATACCTCTGCTGTCATTGAGATGAACATAATCGTAGAACATATCATCTGTAAGTATAAATCCTTTGAGGATGTTTAAAGTGGGATAATCATGTGCTACTGATATTATCCTGTCATTTGCTTCGTCAATTACAAAGTTTTCAGTATCTTTTCTATAAAGAAGTGGCAATATGTAAACGTCTGAGGATGGCCATGATTTGAGAACTGATTCAAACATAAGTTTGAATTCATTTTTGTTGACACCATCATTCCGGATGTCACGTGTACCAATATGAATTAACACTCTTTTTGGGCGGAAGTTTTCACCATTGTTGTTAATAAACTGTGTGCATGTTTTTGCACCTCCTCGAATATATCTTTTCTGAGTAGTTTCACTTGAGGAGAACTGGCTTGGACGGATCCTCTTCAGTATTGAGTCACTTAGTATAAGATTGTCGCATTGTGACACTTGACCATTTGAATTATTTTTCTGTGGAACTGTGCTCATTTGTGAATTAGTTTGCCTGTTTTCAGGCTGTGGCCCTGATTTGCTTTTAGAAGTCAAATTCAAATCTTCTGGCACGCTGTTGACCGCGTTTTTGACATAATGTTGTTTCTCTTTATGCTTAATAGGTGTGGTAACATTGTCAATAATGGAATCATCGTTAGAAGTTTTATTTGATATTTGTTGGGATATGTCGTTGAGTTTTGTCATCATTTCTTCCTGATTTTCGGTTAGCTTTTTAATTTGATTGTCTGTCGTGTTAAATTTGACATGCAAGGATTCAACAGTTTGATTATTGTGTTTGACTTTTGACTCTAGTGATTCTATTTGCTCTTTAAGGCCTTTGTTACCTTTTGACAATTGACCTCCAAAGTTTAAGGAGAATTTGGCAGCTACTGTTCTTACTTCGGATACAAGATTCGAAATTGTTTGTAATGCAGCATCAACATTCACAAGGGCGGTACCAATGCATTATTGCATTAGTAGAGTATTTGTATACACGCCCTGTTATGATAATGTTTTATCAAATAATGCTGACACACAGAAAATCTGTTTTTCGTTTGTATCGGTAAGTCATGATAATGGATAAGGGGTTCCCACCTAAAACAAATCTGCAGTAGACGACTTTGAAATTATCAAGTAAAAAAAATCTCTATAAATGATCGTATGATAATTGAAAAGTGTTGAATTATTGTGGCAAATGCAGATATTGCTCATTATGAGCAATTTCTCCTTTTGCCACAATGATTTCAATGATGTTTACTCTGACAGACTTTAAAATCATCAAGTACAAAACATAGAAAATCTTTATAAATGATAGTAAGACAATTGAAAAGAGTTGAAATTATTGTGGAAAATTGAGCAATTGAAAATCAAAGCTGTCGGATAACAAACGCACAATCTCGAGTTGACGAAACTGATGTGAACTCGTGTCGTGATTAGCATTCAGAAAATCAAGTAAACGTATTTCTATGTACACGTAATCCAAAAGACTGACAATAGCTGCAGCGACTTTTGAAAACATTGTGACAAAAAGAGAAATTGATCACGAGGAATTTATCCTTTTGCTACAATGTTTTCTACTTTATGTCCATAAATTATACCTTCATTTAGAAAGATGTTCCAATTTTTACTTAATGTGCTACGTATAAGGGAAAGGCTTAACATAGGAACTAGTTTCATTTTTTTTGAAAACGTTAAACCAGTGCTTGAAAATTTACTTGAATTTATTTCTCAAACTGTAAATTTACCAGTTGATATAAGAGTTGAAATGCTGTCTACATTTACAGTGATAAGTTGAATACAGTTCAGTTAATCCGATCACACTTTGTTTGTAAGAACCAGAAGATTTCATTTCATTTAAGTATTCTGGATGTTCACTTAGCATCCGTGATAAAACATGTTGTTGGCTAGGCAAAATACACCGATATCGTGTTTACCGCGATATTCATGAAATGTGGAACAGCAACAGCGAAAAAGAACGAAATTGATCTTGAAACAGATATTTCTGTGGTTTAAATCTTTTCATGTCTGCATTTTGCGATGACAATTGTACTCAAAGTTAACTTTGAATCCAGTTAGTATGTACTGAACATGAAAGTCAGATTATTAAAAGCAAAGCAAATGAAAAATGTATGTGAAATTGCGATAAAAATGAAAATCTATAAATAGACTATAGATGAATGGTACTGTCTTTTATTTTAGCTCTTAACTTGATTCGGGAACCAGAGTCGCTGAGTGGCCGCTTACGACATTTACACACTAGACCAAATTGAGATCGGTTTAAAACGCGTTGGTGAATACGGATTAAATCTAAAACGTGGACTAAATATTAAGATTTAGATTTAGACAAATATCTAAATTGAAAAGTTTAGTGAATACGGGACGAGGCTTCTTCGTCTAATTACTGCGTAATATATCATAGCATGTAATTTTAAGGAACCAGACTACATTT
Organism: Serripes groenlandicus; assembly: GCA_031761405.1. Classification (NCBI taxonomy): domain Eukaryota; kingdom Metazoa; phylum Mollusca; class Bivalvia; order Cardiida; family Cardiidae; genus Serripes; species Serripes groenlandicus. The sequence goes on along the minus strand of JASEVX010000001.1, from coordinate 42,521,087 downwards.
ACAAATTCAATAGAAGGGTTCTCTATTTTACTCTCTAGAGTAGATACAGTATGAATTTCGCTTAAATAAAAATGTACATACATTCAATTAATAGACTGGCCTTTGTCTTTTGTTTTTAATTTGTAAAACTCACACATGTATATAGAGTGTAAAAGGGATGTTAAAAGTCATTACCTTAAATTAATGTACTTAGAAAGGACAAAGAGAAATCAAGATATGTGGTCACGCTGGCAGGTCTAAATATTCTCCTTGACCGAAAATTAAAAGCATCCCTACAGGAAGCGGCTTCCAACAAGCAGGGACGAAGAGAAATAAACATTGCTGAATAAATAAATCAATCCTTTTACCGCAGTGTTGAATAACTTGTATCTGGTATTATACTGAAATGAATTTTAAGTATACTAGTATATTATAACGTTCTAGGCATATTCATGTAAATATTAGTTTCAACACGATATTTCGGTTTAAGCCCATTTCGTCTACACTTTTTGCAATTTGTCCCATTTCGTCTACAACCAATTTACACCCCGGTGCCATTTCGTCTACACTTAGATTAATGAGACAGACAGTCTAATTCAATAAGACGGACATATTTTGTTTAAAATATGAGGGTTATACATACATTGTGGACCCATACCAGAGCATCTTTTCATTGGAAATTGTATTATTTTATCGTTCTATTTTTGATAATTTTTATCTGATTATATTGGAATGTCGCAATAACTTTAAGGGACTCATGGCATGCGTTCAGCCAGTCTTAGTCTACTACTCTTGCAATAATCCATACTTAGACATTGTACTTATTTGACTTAGGGCATTTCCACCCCGGTTTATATATATATTCTTCTCAGATGTTTTTCGCAAACTTTAAAGAAGTTTTTTTAAAACTACAAACTACAATTAACAATAAATATCAAAGGTTATTGCTTAAAGTTTTAAACTTCTTAATTACAAGATGATCAGCAGTTTGTTAAAAAATTAATTAACATTGATTAAAAAATGATCAGCAGTTTGTTCAAAAATCAAATTCCATTGAGACCCCCAGGCCCTTAATAAAGATAAAAGCAGTAATTGCTTTAAGTTTTCACACCAAGATTTATAATTGCTTTAAGAAAGGTCAATGTAAGATGAAATGACAATCTCCGTAGACATATAGCTATGTATATTCATGTTATGGACAGTAGACGACATGGGAACAAGGGTGTAGACGAAATGGGACAAAAAAATGTAGACGAAATGGGATTAGACGAAATGGGGTGTTACCGATATTTCAGTAAGCCTACTCACAGAATAAGACGGTAGGCGGAATGGGTTTAGAAATGAAGCCTATCCCATCTATTTAGTTTTCATCTCCAAGTGAATTTAGAACTGAAGATTTCCCATTTTCATGAAATAAAGATTAATTCCTTCAAATATAGGCTACTCGAGACGCGATATATCAGTCCGTAACGAAGATTGCTATTGATGCCCTAGTCAGACAGACAAATATGGATTCTGCGGATGCTACGGATGACTCGTCCGTATCTATCCCTTGTATCCGTAATAGTCCGTATCGCATCCGCAGAGTCCGTAACTGTCCGTATCGTATCCGCAAGGTCAACAGGATTCGCGTTCAAGTTTTGAAAAGTTTCAAAATTCTGGCGCGGACGAGTAAACCGTTATGATCCGTAACTAAATCTATCATTCCACGGTCCACCCAACGTTGTGGACTGATATGGTTTCATGCGGATCGTTACCTTTACTTTAGTTACGGTTAATTACGGGTCTCGTTCTGCGTGTGTTACGGACTGTTACCTTCAGAAACTTCTTGTATTCCAATACTGACAAGATACCCACCTATTTGTTGGGATGAATGCTGATAATTGAGAATAGCTAATTTCAGATACGGATAAATACGTATAAATACGGACTCCTGCGTTCCATTCACGTCTTGTGCGACGATCTCTACCACTTTGATAACACAAACGACACTTGAACCCATAATTCTTGGAAGTTTTCTCGATCTATATACATGTATACTGGATGGTCTTCTGACATAACCATTGGCGTCTTCCTAGTTTCAAAGCCATATATAACGACCGCAGACTGCTCTTGCTGAACTCAGCCAGTCCAACATGAACCTCACATTCATCTATGCACAGCACTTGCGCATCTGGATGGCACGCCGTCGGGAGAGGAAGTGGTTGGTTCGCCGTTGTATCACTTTCAGGCCGGAACAGGGAGCGTGTGGCAACCTCATGATGCTCTTAGGGAACGAGGATGTGGGAGCGTTCCACAACTTCATCAGGCTCACCCGAGATGTACCGAGACGTGGTGGAGCGACTCACGCCGAGACTACAGAAGAAAGACACATGGTACACGAGACTCGCAGGAGGTAGAACTGAAGGTGGTATTCACACTCAGGCACCTCTTGACCAAGATATATATATATATATATATATAGACGATCCATTCCACTTTCAATCTCCCGACATTAACACACCGTAGGCGTCTATATTGTATAAAAGTGGATAAGATAAGATAATTTCAATTATATGCGATATTGCTGAAAATGCGATAAATAGAGATCCGCACCAGACTGCATTTTAGCATTATGGTTTTGCGAAATTTATTGGGGTTTTGGGAGTGGGTTGGGATAGGGGCTTTTCACCCTATCCCATTCCTAGAGTCCTAAAGCTGCTTTTCGAAAAGTCAACTTACGGCAACCATGTCCAACATTTGTCCAAATCCGCAAAAGTCGAGTTTTTATTTGTTTGCCATCTGGTTTACAATAATTTCATTGGTCCGACCGAATAACGAAATTCCTTGCAATAATGAGTCAAAGTAGTTCCAACGAGTGAAACACACTCTGAACTATGATTGACATCAACGTCTGTTTTGTTATGCTACGTTTACACTTAGACCACATGTCCACGATGTCCACGATGCAAAAAAATCGTGGAGCTCGACGATTTATTGTTTCAGTTTTTCTGTTTCTACGTTTTGCTACGCTTTCCTGCGCTCTAAGTACGTTTTGTTACGATCTGTTACGTTTTGTTACGATTCTGGTCAAGATCTGCCACGATTTTCATTACGTTCTATTAAGTTCTGTTACGATCATCACGATATGCTATCACGTTCTGTCACGTTCTGTTACGTTCTGTTAAGATCTCTCACGATAATGCCGTTCTGTTAAGATCTCCTGCGATTTATGGCCTCGATTTGAGCAAACTCTCCACGATAGCAGCACGATTGGGTATAAAAGGGAGTAATTAGGGATTACCCCATCTCATTTTCTTCAAAGATAATACCAAAGGCAAAATATGAATCCACGAGATGAAGAAGACGTTGAATTGGTATTTCTGATTTATGCACATATAGTCTGCTCGTCTTTTTTCATAAATGGAGGGGTTAGCCTTCAAAAAATCTAATATCTCCTCCTTTTCTTCGTCACTGTATGAGGTTGTTGTCCTTTGCATTCTTGCCTTCTTGGTGATTGGAAGATCCGGAAAATCTTCCTCAGGGGGCTGGGATGGTGATTTTTTTCGCTGCCTCCATATGGACATCTGCTATGACTTCTTCAGATGTTGATGGAAGAGGTGTAGCATCCTGGCATCTCTTTACAGTGGCCTTCCTCCCTCTTTTAGCTGCTGGCATATTTAAAATCTAACAACAGTTATAGACGTTTCTAAAAAATATAGGTGTTTTCTTGTTGAGTCTGGCAAACGTAATGAAGCTTGCAGAGCGTGGATAAACATCGTGGGAACCGCGCGGGAATTTATCAAAGCGTGCCATACCGTGTCAGAGCGTACCAGAGCGTACCAGAGCGTGAATGCCTATCGGGATATTCGTAGCAAAACGTGCCACAGCGTGATGTCATTACTTTTGCTATTAAATATATCTTGATAAATCGTAGTAGAGCGTGATGGAGCGTGATAGAAACGTGGTGGCATCGTAGTGAACCTTGAAGGAATCGTGTTCCAAGTGCATCAAGATCCTCTACGATGGCGCAGCAAGTTCTGTTACGCTCCGTTAAGGTCTGTCACTGTCTACTACGCTCTACTACGATTCCCACGTTCTATCACGCTCTCTCAAGATTTGTCGTCAAATCGGCATAATCGTGGCAAGATTTTTGACAGTCAAAAACTTTGTCACGATCCTCACGGTCATGACGATTCCACCACGTTCCCTCACGATCACTACGATTCGACCCCACGAGCCCCTACGCTCATCACGATTCTCTCGAATCGTGGAGATCGTAGACATCGTGGCCTAGTGTAAACCCAGCATTAGTTATGCTACGTTTACACTAGGCCACGATGTCTACGATGTCCACGATTTAAACAAATCGTAGTGCTCGACGATTTATTGTATCAGTTTTTCTTTTTCTGCGTTTTGCTACGCTTTCCTGCGCTCTCAGTACGTTTTGTTACGAAGCCAACACGACTCTGGTCAAGATCTGCCACGATTTTCATCACGTTCTCTCAAGTTCTGTTACGATCGTCACGATATGCTATCACGTTCTGTGACGTTCCGTTAAGTTATGTTAAGATCCCCTACGATGGCGCATCAAGTTCTGTTACGCTCGGTTAAGGTATGTTAAGGTCTACTACGCTCTTCTACGATTCCCACGTTCTATCACGCTCTCTCAAGATTTGGCGCCAAATCGGCATAATCGTGGCAAAGTTTTTGACAGCCCAAAATTGTGTCACGATTCTTACGATCATGTGACGATTCCACTACGTTCCCTCACGATCACTACGATTCGACCCACGACCCCCCATGCCCATCACGATTCTCTCAAATCGTGGAGATCGTAGACATCGTGGCCTAGTGTAATCGTAGCATTAACGTCGACCATGCTTTGACTCCAACAAGTATACAACAGTCGACTTAGAATAAATATAGAGAAATGTGCAAATCACTGTAAATACAATTCTAAATATTGAAAGGAGTTGAAACCTTTGTTGAAATTTCTCCTTTTGAAGTTTTCGAATTTCGTCTGCTGCACATGCGTCAAAAAGAGTCTGTAAGCGGGAAAGGGTTACATGTACATCGTTTCCATGATAGCTTAACCCTTTCCGTTATACTATAACAGTCAAATATTGAAAACTGTCAATGAACAATGTTTTCGAACCCATTTCCCCCTTGTGCTTTTAGGCACATTTTGAATAACATGCAACAGAATAATTATATAACGAGCAATTTTGCCTTACATCTAGGGGAATATATGGACAGTAATTATTGAAAATGGTTGAAGCCATTGTAGAAAAAGAGGAAATGGGTCATGATAAGCAATTTCTGCGCTTGTCACGATGTATTCAAATGCCGTCTGCTGCACATGCGTCAAAAGGCGACTGTAAGCGGGCAAGGGTTGAACCGTTTCCGTTATAGCTTCTTAAATACATACGAATATTGAAAATATTTAAGGAAACGGAGCATTTGCTGACAATGAGCAATTCCTACTTTTCAAACAGTGCTTTGAAGCATAAATCAAGTTTATTTTCTACAATCTAGATATCAAAAACATTTGCCTACAGTTATTCGTTTAACGTTAAAAATATGAATATTACGGTGTACCGTTAGGGCCATCGTGCTATCGTGCACACGCGATGCCACGATAGCATGCTGACATGGTGATGACACGATGGTGATGGTACGATGACACGATGGTGATGACACGAAAGCACGATGACGATGGCGCGATGACACAATGACACGATGTTGATGACACGATGACGCGATATTACATCGCGTCATCGTGCCATGGTGGCATCACCATCGTGCCATCGCCATCGTGCTATCGTACTATCACCATCGTGTCATCGTGTCATCGCGCCATCGTCATCGTGTTATCGTGTCATCACCATCGTGTCATCGTACCATCACCATCGTGACATCATGACGCAAGTGCGAGTCTATGCGCATGTCAGACAAGAAGGCGATGCTACGATAACGCGAAGGTGATGGTACGATTACACGATGGTGATGACACGATAGCACGATGACGATATGACACGATGACACGATGGTGATGGCACGATGACGATGACGCAATGTACAGGGTGTCCAAAAAGAAAGGCAACACTTTGAAATACTCACAACTTTGCGTCATTTCTTAATGCCTCGATAGCATGATGACATGGTGATGACACGATGATGATGGTACGATGACACGATGGTGATGACACGATAGCACGATGACGATGGCGCGATGACACAATGACACGATGTTGATGACACGATGACGCGATATTACATCGCGTCATCGTGCCATGGTGGCATCACCATCGTGCCATCACCATCGTGCTATCGTACTATCACCATCGTGTCATCGTGTCATCGCGCCATCGTCATCGTGTCATCACCATCGTGTCATCGTACCATCCCCATCATGACGCAAGTGCGAGTCTATGCGCATGTCAGACAGGAAGGCTATGCTACGATAACGCGATGGTGATGGTACGATTACACGATGGTGATGACACGATAGCACGATGACGATATGACACGATGGTGATGGCACGATATTACGAAAAAGAAAGGCAACAATTTGAAATACTCACAACTTTGCGTCATTTCTTAATACTAAAATGAAATCATTTTAAAGGTATAATGTTAAAGTTCCAGTTAATTTTATAAAAATGCGGGGAAATTAATAATGCCGTGACGTCATGAAGTCATCAGAAAAACTTGTAAATTTCAAGATGGCGCGACTGACGTCTGATCAGCGTATTTTCATTGTGAAAAAATACTATGAAACAAAATGTGTCACAGACGTGCGAAGGAAGTATAAAAATCATTTTAAGAATATGAACGTGAGCGGGAAGCATATTTACAAGATTGTGAATAAATTTGAAAGATTTGGATCGGTAGATGATGCTAAGAAATTAGGTCGGCCAAAGTCGAGTAGAAGCGAAGAAAATGTTAGTTCACTAGTGCACAAGAAACATAACTCTAACATGCCTTCGATTGTCTGTCATTTACCAGCATGATTCAATATACAGTGTGGATCTTTAGTGTTCACTGAACTGGAAATATTATACTTTAGGGTCGCTGCTCGGTTGTTTGTCAATCGGTTGACCTTCGTGATTTAGTTTGTTTATACAAGAAAACAGGCATCAATGCTGTCTGTTTCATAACTAATGTTAATGATCAAAGATAATAAAGTAACTGTTGCTTTATAGTTTTATTTGTTTATATTTCAAGATTGGTCTTTCAACAAACAGTTATTACGGAAAACTATGCAAATATTGTTAGACTAAACGCTTGATACGACATCTGTAAGCAAATAAGTCTTCTTTTATAAATTGCTTCGTGTTGTGTTAAATTAGTTTTTTTTATTGCATAATCGAAAAGAAAATGTTCTATTAAGTGCACCGAGGTAATGAAAACTCGAGTTAAGTACGATAAGTTAGACCTGGAACCCTCTCCCAGATACAACTGGCTATTAAACTTTTCCTACAAACAACTTATCTGCAGCTGACGAATTTGATAACATCTAAGCAAAACTTAAGTCAAAAATATGTATAATTAATGATTGAAGAGTTGAAAATATTGTGACAAAAACAAAAAGGAGCATTTTCGTCTTTTGTCACACTTCTTTAAAAGGTCCTACTTAAAGCACATAAGAAGCACCAAGAATGTTTTGTATATTTTTTTTGTATTAATTAACATGTTGTTGAATTAAAATTATTTAAAAAAACTGAACATAATTTATTTATAAATTAATTAATTTTGGTGTTGTGGGTGTGCAGAGTTTGTCAGATGTTACACCTACCGCTATTACTATTAGAGGTTGACGGTTAAAGTTTCTGACACATAGCGTTTATGTGTATGAATGATTGATTGAATGAATTATAGACGACTGAATGGACGAGTGATTGATTGCAGCATAATGACATGGTTGACAATAGTTTATTTATTCTTCACAGTGCAAGGAGCCTTTTATTGTTCATTTTAAATTTATTGATGATGATTGTAATGCAGCAAACTATTTTTAAAAGCATTCTTGGAAAAGGGGTAAAAAGGGTAGTAATGAGCAATTTCTCTTTTTACCACAATGTTTTAAACTCTTTTTCAATAATGAAGCTTTTCCACATTTTGCCTAGATATGTTCAAAGTTGTCTGCAGCATTATGACATGATTGACACAATTGTATTTATTCTTCATAGTGCATGGAGCCTCTGATTGTTGCTTTTACATTTGAGCCGTCCCGCGAGAAAACTAACGTTGTGGACTATGCGTAAAGTATCGAACCGGATCTGCCTGCGCAGTCCGCGCAGACTGATCCGGGCCGACACATTCCGCCTCAGGGGGATAGAGGTATAGAGTAATGATTCCTGAAACAGAAAATCCACAGGAGGCGAAACGGGTCTATATGATGCAGCTGACGAATGGTGACAATCCTTATCGTTAACAATATTGATGATGATGAACGATTTTGTTTGCCTTCAAATATTTATGTATTAAATAATCATAAATATTATCATGGTTTTTCCAACCGGATCTACACATGATGCTGCTGCTGCTCATGATGATAGACTTACATATACATGTACTTTCATATCAGTATCAACACTTTAGTACTTTCTTAAACTACCGGGCATGCTTATGGTGGTGAAATATATCTACTTACATATCAATATACATCACTTTAGTACCTTCTTAAAGTACCTATTGGGTCTGCTTATGATGATGATGATAGTGATGAAATGTATCTACTTGCATATCAAATTACACCACTTTATTCCCTTTTGGGTTTGCTTATAATGATGGTGATGAAATGTATCTACTTGCATATCAAATAACACTACTTTATTCCCTTTTGGGTCTGCTTATGATGATGGTGATGAAATGTATCTACTTGCATATCAAATTACACCACTTTAGTCTCTTTTTGGTCTGCTTATGATGATAATGATGAAATGTATCTACTTGCATATCAAATTACACCACTTTAGTCTCTTTTGGGTCTGCTTATGATGATAATGATGAAATGTATCTACTTGCATATCAAAATACACCACTTTAGTCTCTTTTGGGTCTGCTTATGATGATAATGATGAAATGTATCTACTTGCATATCAAATTACACCACTTTAGTCCCTTTTGGGTCTGCTTATGATGAGGGTAAAATGTATCTACTTGCATATCAAATTACACCACTTTAGTCTCTTTTGGGTCTGCTTATGATGATAATGATGAAATGTATCTACTTGCATATCAAAATACACCACTTTAGTCTCTTTTGGGTCTGCTTATGATGATAATGATGAAATGTATCTACTTGCATATCAAATTACACCACTTTAGTCCCTTTTGGGTCTGCTTATGATGAGGGTAAAATGTATCTACTTGCATATCAAATTACACCACTTTAGTCCCTTTTGGGTCTGCTTATGATGATGGTGAAATGTATCTACTTGCATATTAAATTACACCACTTTATTCCCTTTTGGGTCTGCTTATGGTGATAATGATGAAATGTATCTACTTGCATATCAAATTACACCACTTTATTCTCTTTTGGGTCTGCTTATGATGATGGTGATGAAATGTATCTACTTGCATATAAAAGTACACCTCTTTAGTCCCTTTTGGGTCTGCTTATGATGATGGTGAAATGTATCTACTTGCATATTAAATTACACCACTTTATTCCCTTTTGGGTCTGCTTATGGTGATAATGATGAAATGTATCTACTTGCATATCAAATTACACCACTTTATTCTCTTTTGGGTCTGCTTATGATGATGGTGATGAAATGTATCTACTTGCATATAAAAGTACACCTCTTTAGTCCCTTTTGGGTTTGCTTATAATGATGGTGATGAAATGTATCTACTTGCATATAAAAGTACACCTCTTTAGTCCCTTTTGGGTTTGCTTATAATGATGGTGATGAAATGTATCTACTTACATATCAAATTTCACCACTGTATTCCCTTCTTTCTGTTGCAGATAGGTGACAATGTGTGAAACAAATAAATGTGACTAGGGAGAGGGACGGGGGATGTAACAAACGAACTATTTCGAAAAGATGTCGCATCGTTCTTAATTTAAATTGGTTTGAAAACATCATGAATCAATCTCAATTAAAACAGATTATTGAAAAAGAAATAATCAAATAACCGGGTAGTAAACGTACTTATATCGTGTTCGAGTGTGTTTACTGAATCCATATGTCAATTTTTAATATATGTATAGTCAGAGACAAACATTGACGTCTCTGGTATAACATATCCTTTGTTTGTGTGCTGAATTCCTGTACCAATAATGTCATGTATTACATGTATATCTTTTAATTTTCTGTGTGCTGTATCCCTGCGTACATTTTTTTTAAATTTCTTGTGTGTACTAAATCCTAGTGTAAATATTTGTATATATTGTGTGTACTGAATCCCAGTGTGAATATTTGTGTAAATTGTTATGTGTACTGAATCCATGTGTAAATATGAGTATATCTTTTACATATTTGTGTATTGAATCCCTGAGTAAACAGTTTATTTATTTCGAGTGAACCGAATCCCTAATGAATATTTGTATATCGTATGTGTATTTGTGTGCTCAATCCCTATATCAATATTCATTTGTACAAGATATTTGATTCTTGTGAATGTTGAATCCCTGTGTGAATTGCCTGTACGCAAATTGATGTCTATTAGCTCTAAACTTACCTTTATAATTCTTGCAAAAGCTGCTGGAGAAGTTCCATTCAAAGCTAGTAACTACAGGAGTTCGAAATTTACGTTTGTTTTTAAGACGACGAATTTCAAGTGATTGATTTCATGTACCTACTCATTTGCACGAGATAAGTACACACCAAAGATATGCACATAGATGATACACTGGTACATGTATAGCTCAAATGTCATGTTCAATAAAGACTTCAATAATCCTGAGAACCTACTTAAAAATCGGACACAATAGGTACAAATTCAATGAAGTTATTCCATGACAAATGTGTTGCTCCTTCTTCATGGCATGTTATTTAAGACAATATCTGGATCGTTCACCTGACTTAATATAACTTGGTAAATGGTCACCCAAAGTTATTTCGACATCAAGTTTTTACAAAAAGTGTTCACTATATATTCATACAAGGAAATAAAACCCCAACCCCCGGCAGCCATGTTTTTCAACGGATCGGAATAATCTGAACAATCTTGGTAGTGGGTCACCCAATAAACTTCTGTGCCCAATTTGTTTTAGACATTAATATTTTCTCTATACACATAAAAGGAAAACAAACTCCGCCCCCTGGTGGCCATGTTTTTAAACGGATCAGAATAATTTGAACAATCCTGAAAGAGGGTCACCCAATTAGGAACATCTTTGCAAAATGTGTATAAATGTAGGGAAAACAAGCCTCGCCCCGGAGGTCATGTTGTTCAACGGATCAAATTACTTTGTAAATTCTTGGAAAAGGGTCACCAAAGACACATTTATACCATATTATTTTCAAATCGAGAATGTTCTTTTTGACCAAGAAAGTCACCATTTATACATATAAGGAAATGGTAGCCATGTTTTTCAACGGACCAGAATAACAAGCTGCGCCCCCCCGACGGCCATGTTTTCAACGGATCGGAATAATTTGAAAAATCTTGGTAGAGGTTGTTAATCCAAAGAACAATTGTGCCAATTATTTTTAAATCTGGCCAGTACTTTTGGAAAAGAAGATTTTCAAAGTATTTCCTTGCCTTTGCCATGACAACCAGAGTTCCGCATGGAATTCCATGTTTTGAAAAAACTTTGAAAGGGGACCACCAAAGGAACATTCCTGTAATGTTTTATCAAAATGGGCCACGCGGTATAGGAGATGTTGTTTGAAGCAAACTGTTGACGGACAAAGACCGATCACAATAACGTGAACCAACGAGATTTTAACATAGTTTGACTTCCGGGTACACACAATAACGGCATTATCAATAATGTACTGGGCAAAACTGAGTCAAAACGACCCGGGTCAAAACGACCTATTTTATAAATGAATAATACACCAACAAAAGATCATGCTTTTCACTTCAGTTTGAGTATTTGAGTGTTGTATGTTGCTTAATTTAAAACATAACCACTGATTTCCTTCAATGGTGAAATTCGTTGTAAATTAAGATTAAGCCCGAATTCAAACAGTAAGCCATATCGCGGCGAAAACACGAACATTAATCACTATGTACCGATGTACATGTGGATATACAGTTCTAAAGCAATTATCACAGTTTAGTTAGATGTACTTTAAACAGGTCAAAAATGGATTTGTTTAAGTTCGAAAAAAATAAAACCGCGAGTTTTGAAAGTCGTTTTTATATCGATCGAATATTAATGGTTATTCCAGGGACACTATATTACAAATATGTAATATAGTGTCCCTGGTTATTCCTAACATACGCCGTACGCAGTCAGTATTGCGTTTATATAGTAAAACCATGAACTTACAATAGAAAGGGATACATGGCAAAACTCTTAGTACGTTGAACGGACGTGCGAAGTCTGCGCGGCATAGTCGAGCTATTGTATTCTCAAAATCCATATCACTCAGAATCAAAGTACTGAAAGTACTGGTAAGGAATTATTTTGAAAATGTAATTAATAATTGCATTTGATCATGTTTTTTTGTTTGTTTTAAACTTGCTTTAAAACTTAGTAGTTTTTTTAGCTCGACTATTCGAAGAATATGAGAGCTATAACAGTCACTTGTGCGTCGGCGTTGGCGTTGCAACTTTGGTTACATTTTGAAACTTCACTCACTTATTGGACATCATCAAATGACCTTGCAGGACAAGTCCCATAACTCTATATCAGATTTTGACACAATTATGCGCCTTTTCTAACTTAAAATTTTAGTTAGAGTTGTGCATGCATGTTGACCTTCCTTATTGTGGGATGATGGGCTTCCTGCAGTGATTCACTCTTTAATAATTATTTTAGGGATTGAAACATATTTGACCAAAGTAATTATCTGGAGCTCTGTATCACAGAGATGCCAACAGATTTGTGGAAGTATCGTTGTGCAATTCTATTTGTTTCCTTAAGATGATAGAAGAAAAATAAAATGACAAATAACACTTAAACGCACACAGGGAAATCTCACCGTTTTGTCTCCGTTTCCAACTTGAAAACGATGTTCTAATTATGGACCATTAATTTATATTTATCAGCCATTCGGGCAAAGGTGCGCGTCAAAATGCTTGTTTTATCAAGAAAGGCGTCTATTTGTGGGAAAGAGTTAAGTATGCTTGTCATTATCTATTTTTGTTACCATCTGCAACATGTTTGTCATGATGCATTTGATTTATCAGGGTATTCATACCATTACAGTATTGTCTATTCTTACTTGAACACATTTAACCCTTCCGATGGATTAAAGTCAGGTCTCCAGAATGATTCATTGGTATGCGAATTAAATATTAAATAATATTGGTAAATCACTTAATATTGATGAACTTTATTATTTGAGGGACACACTGTGTATAACTAGGGGAGAAAAAAACAAAATACATCACTGCATCAGTCAAAATCATCCACAGGAACACCCGTATGCAAAGATCGATTGTTTTGGGGGGAACTTTTTCATGATGTTTTCTTTAAATTAGCCGTTGTTTATTTACCATGTCATCGATTAAATTATTAAAAACGTATTCTGCTATTGCAGAACTCAGCAGTTCTTCCATTTTGATATATTTTAATAACGAACCAGGTTTAATTGGTTGTGCAGACGGATCTTTTTCGCTTGGAGCAGACATTATTTGTGTATAAATTTCGAAGCGTGAGAACTCGTTGTTCCGTAAAAACTGCACATACCGGTGAAGTAGGCGAATTACATACGGTGTTAGGGTAATTTATTCGACCGCGATTATATTTAACGATCGGGATTTCTCTGGAAAATACGTCACTTTCATTTTGTCTTATGATTAAAACGACGCACAGAAAATGTTCTATATTCGTTATTCCGGATTTAAATGCGTGATACGACGAACAGGAAATAATTTCATTCGTTTTTCCTGCATTTCAATGCGGTGATAATGTATTCACGCACCTTATCTGGAGCTCTGCAGATACATTGCTCTACAACGTTGGGTCGAAGGTCAGGTTTGCTAGCGTTACATAATGGGCACCTGTTAACTACGTCACTCACTAGTCAATGGGCGTACAACTCAAAATTCATACATGCCTGCAGACACATGAAATATATGCCTTTATTATTAAATTGATATTCTCTTGAGAATTGATTCTCTGTGTTGATTCGGCATATCTGTGAGATTTACATGGTTCTTCAGCATGGGTTCGACTTCCGTTAACTACGTCACTCACTAGTGAATGGGCATATAACTAAAAATTCATACGCTTGCCGACAAATGAAATATATATGCATTTACTGTTAATTTGATATTTTCTAGAGAATTGATTATCTATGTTGATTCGATAGTATAAATATGACTTCACTGTATTGAAAAAACACGTAGAAGTCATTTTAATATCGAAAAAATACTAGGACTATTTAGGTGCAGCTAATGTGTATTCTAAGCGGAAGTGTAGTTTAACCGTGACTTCCGCAAAGCAACACGATCGCGTTAACCGCATTATTTTTTGAGAAAAAATAATTCGTTAAAAACTGTTATACTCGGAATACTTTCATTTTCGGCCGAATATAATTAAATTACATAAGCAGTGTGGAGAAATGTATGGCATCAGTTGCTAGGAAGAACGAATGAATTTCAGACAATAGTTAATGTTTTAAGTTGTAAACTACATTTGTATAACACTTGTTTATATTTATGGATTCCATTAAAGAAGACAAACCCCTTGTATTCGTACTTGGAACACAAATATGAATGAAAGAAATGCATTCGTGAATTAATAAATAAAATGAATGATATAAAGTTGCCTCTGTATTATGTGTTCATCGTTTCATTTCAATTATCTAATTATTAAGAATAAACAATTATTAATCTGGTAGCATGTGTTCCTTCACTCTCCTACTCCATTTTCAACGAGTCATGCGCGACTTTGTGATTCAAATACACATTTCATATAAAAAGTGCACCGGGTCGTTCGTAAATCGGGTCGTTCTGACCCGGATTCTCTGCGATTCGTGCTGGATGAACTGCGTGTCATTACAGCCTGTGAGCAGGCATCTATGAAAGACACATCGTATCAAGTTCAGGTAAATGTTTCATTATCATTATCAATAATTTGTATTCAATAAAAAGTGTTTTAAATAGGTTTCAATTTTGTACCATGGGGATGCGTAATCGAATAGGGAGCAACCAACATTATTATTGTAAAGAAAAACTCTGTAATATGCCTGAAAAAAATAACCTTTATGAATCAATAAATTGTATTAACTGATTTAAGAAACAACAAGATACAACATAAGTATGTCTTCTATCGTTATTACAAAACTTTAGACACATTTAATGGGTATTTAATAACTTTTTCCAAACTTCCTATGCTAAACTTTTTTAATAGTTTAGTTTACGGCCATGCCCAGCTGTAGCTTTTCCGGGGACTCTTAACAGAAAATACAAAAATATACGGAAAATACAGGGAAACCATGGCAAAAAACAAGGAATTTAATGTTAAGATGCGGAAATGCTGGAAATGGTCCGAATACTCCGGGGTCCATGGAACCATTCCAGGGTGTTCACAGAAATGTTCCGGGTTGTCCATGGAATTTCCATGGAAAGTGTCAAATTATCCCAAAGTATCCCTGGAAAGTTGTCCGAATACTCCGGGGATTTTCCGTGGTTTTTGGGATAGGGGCGTTTCGCGCCTATCCCATACTCATGCTGATTTCGAAAAGTCGGATTAAAGCTGCAACCACAGTCCACATGTGTATACCTACACCAAAATCGAGTTTTGATTGGTTATAATCTGCCTTTTCAACGATTTCATTGGTTCGACAGAATCACGAAAAACCATCCGCTTGCATTTATTAATCATCGGATACAAAATAGTTCAAACGAGTGAAACACACTCTGAACTATGATTGACCTTAATGTCAGTGGTGTAAGGTAACGTCGACCGTGCTGTGACCCCATTAGTTTACAACAGTCGACTAACATACAGAAATGTGCAAATCACTGTAAATAAAATTATTGAAAGGAGTTGAAACCATTGTGGCAAATGTAGAAATTGCCTACGATAAGCAATTTCTCCTTTTGTCACAATGTTTCCGATTGTCGTCTGCTGCACATGCGTCTGTAAGCGGGAAATGGTTACATCCTCCCCATGGAAGCGGAACCCTTTTCGTCATAATATAACAGTTCGAATATTGAAATATTGTTGAAAATGGAGCTATTGCTGACAATGAACAATTTCTCCTTTTCACACAATGCTTTCAAACACGTTTCAAATTAATTCTTTTCATATTTAAACGTTTTACTGTGGACATTCTTTTACTCTATCTCCTTTCCGGACACATTTTGAATAACATGCTAGAGATTAATGATAACGAGCAATATCGCCTTACATCAAAAGGAAAAATATATAGTTTATACATAGCTTTGTGGAAAAAGGGGAAATGGGTCACGAATATTATAAATGTATATGCATTTGCGCTAATTGAAGATTCAACGGTTCGTCAACGTGTAATCTAGTCCTAGACGTATCTGTTGACAAATAAACTAGAAGTATAGTCTAAATAGGCTTTTGTAAATTAACCTTGTACGGTCCCATTTCGGAGATACAATTAATTTGCAAATACTTTACAAATACCATAATCTAAGCTTTCCTAAGCACAGACGTGTTTTGACGCATCGAACCAGTCTTCTGTAATCAATAATTTATAAGTTGTCTCTGTCTGTAAAGCTTGGAGGTATAATCCGGTGTCCGGCCGGCTGTCTGCCTGAATGTGCATTCGTCCGTCCGTCATGGATTGCATGTATTGGTCAAAACGTTGTTTCTGTATGGCAGATTTAGTTGAGTGGTCACACTTATACCGTGTGATTAGGAGAACGGCAAAATACTAGGTACACAACTCTGGTCTGCTTATCTTAGTTATCTTCATTTTTCCTTATTTAGTTCAGCGATTGTCTCAATTAATTTCCATTGTATCCATTTCCAAACTTGGTTTGTAGGTAACTTATGACCTACACATTTGCAGTGCACCATTACCATAACTTTAGCATGCTGCGTTTGGAGTGTGTATATTTTTGTCTTTTCATGTTCTCACTTATTATATGACTTTCGCATGAAAAACACATGCCCTTGTTTCGTTAATGAGTGTTTCCCAAGCGTTGTACTTTGTCCAGAGCGACTGACTGTCTGTCCGTCTTTGTGTTCATCCATCCGTCCGTCTGTCCGTTACGGTTTGCATTAATGGGTCAGAACTTTGTTTCTGTTTCGCGGATCCATTTCAAAGTCGTCACACGTATACATTGGGATTAAGAGATAGATACAATATTTTGAACACAAATTTTTTAGGTGTAAAACTCATTTTTCATTTCTTCGGTTATTGTCTCAATAGATGTCCAATGTATCAAGTTAAGACTTGTTGTATAGGAAACTCAGAGCTACAGATGTGCAGTGCAAAAGAAACATAACTCTAGCATGCTTTCGATTGTCTTTCATTTATCAGCATGATTACAATATACATTGTGAATATTTAGTGATTTCTGAACTGGAATATTTTAATTAAGGGTCGCTGCTCTGTTTTTTGTCAATCTTTTTATTTTGTTTATACAAGAAAAGGGTGAAACTTTGATAAATTAGGTATTTGTATTGTATAGGCAGGCAATATGTGTGCTTCGCACAATTTTGGTTTGGTTTGTTTAAAGGTCATTGTTTCAACAATGTTTGTCTATATTATCTATGCCATATATTTTCAACTTACATATGCCCCTATACCACCAGCGCTTTCAGCGCTTTGATTCGTTAGAGTCGCCGGAAAAGCTACAGCCGGGTGACGACCCGATTCAACAAAGCTCAGAAAAAAAGTTTCGGTGGATGTCTTTGCCTATTTATAAAATAATGTTATATTTCTAAACTTAAAACGTTCCTCCTCATACGGTGTGTAGCATGTGAACTTTTTTATTTAATTTCATAAAAACTCAATTTTGATAATAAATATTTTTAAACTTAATACATTTACTTGGTATTTTTAGTTTATATACTCCCGTTTTTGTTATCATACCTCTGCTAAACTGGAAGGAGAATAGACTTCCCCTTCTCCTTTCAAAGCTTGTGTCACACCAGGGTCTTTCAAATACTATTTGAAAGACCCTGGTCACACTTACCTTACAACTAGAGGCATTACACATTAAGTTAATATCTGTTAATATTTCAGCACCGGTTTTTTTTTATTTATCTAATTGATCTAGTTAGAGCAGATTTAAAACCGTTTATTGGTAAAAATTAAGAAACTTCAGCTTGTATAACACATTATAGTTGCAGTCAATGTTAAGCAAACTGTAAATGGTTTCAGGACTCAACTTCACATGCTGAATATCACATAGATCCAGAGACATATAAACACATATAAAACATCTAACCCCTTCTCCAAAATTGACCCTTTCCGCTATTGATAACCCTTTATTATAGACTATGGTAGCCAGGTGATCAATATAGGCACATCTTGGCCTTCTTGTTTAAAATAAAGGGACATTTGGCTTTCTTGTTCAACACATTTAGATCCTGTCTGTTTGCACAGGTTTTTTAAATCATGCGCGGCGTCTTTGGTGCTTTGCATCAAAATTCATCTTGTATGTATAGACTATAATGTATGTTATGCAGTGAGCTGGTGAAAAGTTTACCCTAAAAGGCTTTAACAACCACTGCTCCAGTCACCAACAGTCAGTGATGACATGATTTAAACTAGCTTTTAGCAATAAAAACACGGATTCTGTCTGATGTCATGAAAACTTTATTTTGTCGGCAACATATTCACAGATGACAGAAAAAAAGTTATCCATATCAGTAACATTCCAAATGAAGCCATTTCTTATAATGAATTAAAAGGGAAATTGTATTTCACACACACACATGCCAGGAAAGTTCAACCCTTGGAATAATCAGTTTACCTTTGCTATTTTGTATTCATTAGTGTCAATTTTGATTAAGGTTTCAATTTAAAGAACAACGCCAAACTGACTCTATGACACTCATTCATACAAATCTGTTTGTTGTCATTCTAAATATTTTAGAAGTTTTTTGGAGAGAATTTAAAAACGTTCAGTTCTCTCCCACTGTACTTATTTCATGGTTTTAATTCCATCAGTATTTAATATTTATAAAGGCTTTTAAAATGATTTTCTGTTGAACTGTTCACAGGCATGTCATAAAATTGTTCTTGTGTACAATTTTTTAACACATACAAAGAAAATACAAAATGAACAAGAAATGTAATGCATGAAACCAGATTTTCAATTTTGACCTTGAGCCAGGCGACCAAGTACAGGCCTTATATAGGGCTCTCAAATGTAAGCTACCCGTCCTTGAAGTTTGCACTAAATCAACTCTAGATGAAGGCAATACATGTACATCTGTATTTCATAAGTATTGTTTATCAAGGTAACACAAACTATGTTCAATCTCAAGCTAGCTCAGAACCTAATTAAACCTATGAAGTGTGGTTGCAGTCAGTCTATTTTAAGTTAAAGACATTGTGTTGAAACAAGTTTACTACTTCATGCTTGCCTGATAGCTAGGCTCCAGCTTTCTTGAATACCAACAGTATTAAACTAGGACACTGGTATTGATAAGAATTTCTGCTTATCTGACAACAACAACAGTTAACCAAAACAGTTTACCATTGTTGACACCTGTATAGCAGACAACTTTTGAAAACATTGTTGGGAAAGGAAAATAATGCTCAAGATGAACGAATTTCTCTGTCCTTCGAAATGAAGGCACACTCATTTCCCCAATCATGCAATAGTCCAAAACCATTTCCTTTGCACAGACAAGTTTTATATCCCTTTTTTAAACACAATGTCTCTGCTAAATTGATAAAACATATTCACCTCAATTCTCAATAATTTGTATCAGGATGTATGTATATTGTAAGTTTTTTAAATAAGGATATGGGTTCACACTCAATGATATGAGAACTAAAATACTATATAACAGATGCATCAAGCACATATTCTATTATTCAGGTAGGCTCAAATAGAAATTTCAACAAAATGAATTCAATTGTACTAGAATAACACTTCTAGAATTCAAGATAACCCATTCCAATAGGCACATTTTCTTCTTCTGTTCAAATTTGATAATTGTATGTGGGAAAGCGTTAATTGAAATTTCAACAAAATGAATTCAACTTGACTAGAACAACACTTCTTTAAAATTCAAGATAAGAAAATGTTCACAGATAGCCATAACATTTAAACTGCATAGATTAGAAAAGAAAAACAATTAACCGAGATATAAAAAACCCGGATTATTTAACACTTTCCCACATACAACAAATCTGCAGCAGACAGCACTGAAAACATCTTGTCAAAAAGTTAAAAAATCTCTGTAGATAAATGTATAATAATTGAAAAGAGTTGAAACTATTGTGGCAAAAGGAGAAATGGCTCCTTTTGCCACAATGTTTTTTTTAAAATATCGTCTGCTGCAGAGGCAGCAAAATGCCTGTGCATGTGTTAAAAGGTTAACCCTTTGCCCTAATCTTGAAAGTTCCTTTTGGGTAACAGGCTACAAACAAATTAAACTCTACCATACAAGTCAGTAACAAACTAACAGCATCAACATTTGCTCTTACTTTCCTGGACTGTTGTTAGTCCAGAACAATAAATAAAACTTCCTCCATTGACTTAAAATCAACTCTTATTTTATGACATCAGTCTTACAGCTATTTAATAACAGGCCTTACATATTCCATTGTGTAGCAAGCATCCACATTGTAGACCAATACAACTGCTCAATTTCCATTGCCGTAACCCCTTCCCACTTGCAGATGCATCTTGACTGATCTACAGCAGATAACTTTTGAAAACATTATGAGAAAACATTATGACAAAAGGACAAATTGCTCATGATGAGAAATTTCATCTTTCGTGGCCATGATGTTTTCAACTCTTATCAAAAAGTATATTTTCACATATAGATATTTTTCGTTTCTTGTCTACATCAGGGATGTAGATAATATCTTATCTACGTCCCTGTCTACATGTTTTCAAAGTCGTCTGCTGCAGATCTGTTGTATGAGGGAAAGGGTTTATAACTTGATTCTTCCTGGAGTAGAAAGAAGCAAATAACTCATTTGTCAGGCAATACGTTAATCCAGCAAAACAAAACACCCAACAAGTAACCCTATTCAATACATGATGGATAAACTATTCAACAAACACACAGAGAGAAGGGGTTGATAATCAGAATCACATACAACCTTTCACAAGACCCAAAATGAAAATGGTTAACCTAGAATGAAGATGGTGATTTGAAACAACAGGAGAATAACAAAGAAGGTAGTATGAACAAGAAAACTGGGAGAAAAGTGAAGACAGAGAAAAATGGAAATCTGCTCATGTAATCAGTATATGAACAAATCATTAAACGCGAATGTCATCTTAATGATTATAATTGGTCGGGAAATTTTTAGTAATTGAAAACATTGTGGCAAAAAAGGAAATTGCTCTTCTGAACAACTTAATCTTTTGCAGCTATGTTTTCCAAAGCGTGTCATAATACGCCCGCAAGGGGGAAAGGTTCTATTGTAATTGGTTGTTGATGACTCAAAAGCCAATTTTTTGGGTATATTTGACCCTTCAAAAAGAAACTTCTGCCCTAAAAAGGAGCTTAATAGCCTAACCTAGTGTATGATAACAAAGTATGAATGTATAATAGAAAATTGTTTTGAGAAAAATTCAATATCTATTTTGTCTACTATGTTTGCAAAATGTGTCCACTGTAGGTCTATATACTAATCTATTGTGACAATCACTGTTTAACCCTTTCCAAAACACAAATGACCTTTTATGCCAGAACAGAAGACCTCTTTTCTGTTAGTCATTTTGAAGCAGATGTATGCTATGCCTCAATAAAAGGGTCAACCCTTCCCCACAACATGAGAGTGTTATTATTAGATAGAGTTGAAAACATTGTGACAAAAGGAGAAATTGCTCATTATTAGCAATTTCTCCTTTTGCCACAATGTTTTCAAATGTCAACCGCTGTAGAAAACTGCATCAAAATGTGTCTGCATGTGGGAAAGGGTCAAATACATGCTATTATATGGATTAATTCTGAAGTAATCAATTGATGGAGTAAACAAAACACCTTAACAATACAACAAACATGTATTTTGCAGACTGGATCCAAACCTACAAGTGATGATAATAAACTGTTGGATGTCATAACCAGTCTGATGGTATCATCTTTTATCACAGATATTTAACAAATTCACCAACACTATATTATATGTACAAGTACAACATATCAAATTGTCTAATTTACATGTCTATTTAGTAATATTGTAAATAAAATCTACAGAAAAACTAACAGTAAATAAATTTCCGTTAATCCCTTTGCAAACGCATTTTGGCGCATCTGCAGCAGACATTTAACCTTTAATGGTAGAAGGAAAATTAATCACAATAAAGATTTTCCACATTTTTGTCTTTGAGTAGTCTGCTGCAAATTTGTTGTCAATGAAAAAGAGATAAAATATTTTAGATCAACTAAAGTGTTCATAGACTTCTTCAGTATCGATAGACTTTATCTCAAGACGTTTGATAAGCGAGGCAAATATGTTTTTAATTGATGTGTTCTCAAAACCAAAACGGAAATATTGGGAGAAATAGGCAAGTTTTAACACTTTCTCCGATACAGATGACTTCTTATGCCTCTGTAGAAGACGGCATTGTGGGATTAGGAGTAATTGTTTTAACATTACTTGGTTTCCAACAATGCTTCCCTTTTAATCTTCAAAAATATCTTATTAGGGAAACAGTTCATTGATTGTAAACAGAAATAACCATTGAAACACAACAAAAATGTTTTTTTCTTTTTCAAGCATAACCATTATCTAAATTAATACAAACATGAAGAAATAAATACATTCAAACTTATAACCAAAGAAGGCAGGAATTCTAATTTCAAACAATTATTAACACAACATGTGAAATATAAAACATATCTTATGTTTTCTTGTTTATGTGTAAATCCATTTCCGTCCTGGTAAGTTATCATCATTACTTTACTAACTCTTATCCTTCATGCAGATGCATCTGCAGCAGATGACTTTTGAAAACTTTGTGGCAAAAGGAGAAAATGCTCATGCTTTTGTTACTATGTTTTCAATAATAAATTTACTTAAATACTTTCAAAGTTGTCTGATGTACATTTGATGTATATTGGAAAGAGTTAAAATTACAAGTACACAGTATAGCCTCATTTATAATTTCTGAGTAAGTTTTAACCCCTGACCTCATAAATATTATAAAATCAGTTTTACCCAGTACCACATAAAATACAAACACAAGATGGTTCTGTCATAGTACAGCAGAAGGTTAGAAAATATATAACAAATCTGATGAGTGCCAAAAGTATCAAGTATTGCAACAACAATGGACTTTGATCCTA
Source organism: Serripes groenlandicus (assembly GCA_031761405.1). Taxonomy (NCBI): domain Eukaryota; kingdom Metazoa; phylum Mollusca; class Bivalvia; order Cardiida; family Cardiidae; genus Serripes; species Serripes groenlandicus. The sequence goes on along the minus strand of JASEVX010000001.1, from coordinate 42,497,572 downwards.
AGATCCAAAATGATTGAGACTTTTCCCTCCTCTACAGACTATAATAAATTTAGCCTTTCCAACTTGCAGACATCTTTTGACAAAACATTTTTAATTCTAGTCAAGAATTCTACTCTTATAGAGAATTCCCATATTTTTTACCTAGATGTTTGCAAAAGCCTCTATTGCAGATGTTTTGTTTGGGGGAATGGTTTTAATGCCAACTCTTGCAGGGTCCAACTAAAAGTGCAAATGAAAGAGATGTAATCTACCATCTGTAAGATGGCTGTGAATATCATGCAGGGATAAAAGGTAAACCTGAATCTGGACTATAATATATGATGACTGCTGCACCCAGTGGTTTTAGTAATGGAAAGCAATATGTTGCCATCAGAAGCAGATTGAAAACATTATGATCACAAAAGCTCACCTTGAGCACATCCTGCTCAGATGAGCTACAAATGAAGAAAATGGTATTGTGTCATGAGAACATGGCATACTCATGGAACTTTTAGCCAGACGAGGTTTCAGACAAAGCAAATGGAATGGATAAATAACAAAGGTTAAATGACATATAAACATATCGCTTGACAATAACACACATTAAAAATACAATAAACAATCTATTTTCTTGGTTACCAAGGAAACAAAAAACTAGAAAATAAAGGTTCATTTTTATTATGACAATTAATTTTTCTGAGGTATATATACACTTACGCCAAAAATAATAATGCCTGAAGCTTTCCCAATGAATATTATTTCTATCTCTTTGTAAATATATGTTCACAGGATAATTTTCACCTTACACTGTAATATATCTAGAGCCTCATGTGTGTCGAATTACGTTGTGTTTCATTACCATGTACATAAACATGCAACAAAAAAATTAACTCCAATCATAAAACCAATTTGCTTGAAGCCATTGACTTGTTTAAAGAAAAAAAATTGTCATGTTATATAATATTCAATGGAAAATCTACCATAAACAAGAGGGCCAAGATGGCCCTTAATTGATCACCTGAGTAATAGTATAGAGGAAAATATGTTGTATGTGTAACTGATAATAACGGGAAAATTTGATCAAGAGTGAAACAGCAAGGAGTGGACACTGTCAATGAAACAGTTAATTACATTTGTATGATTAGGCATTATGAAATGAACTTTCCTGTGAAGTCTGGTTGATATTGTTCCAATGGATTAGGAGATGCCATTTGAAGCATAAAGTTCACTTTACCCCTTTTCTGATGCCTTCTGGCGGCTACCTTTTTCAACCAATCAATATGGCTTGAATTATTTAATTAAAGGGTCACTAAAAGAACATTATTGCAAAATTATGTTGTGTATCAGACAAGAACTTTCATAATAATTGAATTAATTTTCATTCAATCAATATGGCTTGTACATTTTATGAAGAGGGTCACTCAAGGAATATTTCTATCAAATTAACTTGGAAACGGACAAGCAAATTCAGAGAAGATTTCTTTTTTAAAGTTTGGACATTTTTTCTCCCTTTCAGATGCAGCAGCACCTAAAGTGCTACATAGAATATAAGTATTTGAGGACCACCAAAGGAACATTCCTGTGAAGTTTGGTTGAAATTGGTCCAGTGGTTTAGGAGATGTCCTTTAAAGCTAAATGTAACGTCGACACACAGAGAGTGATCAGAATAGATCACCTTGAGCCTTCAGCTCAGGTGATCTAAAAAGGAATGAGATGATGTAATTATTACTGTCAGGCACCATTCACTAGTTGTTGTTTTTTAGGTATTTAAAGGTAAATTTCAGACAAAATTGTGGCACCCTGCTTCATCTTTCCCTGATAAAATTGACTTAAGATGCCTCTGCAACAGCAAATTTTAAATACAAGAAATGTTTTCTTTTCCCCACAATGTATCATTTCATAACATATCAGGCAAATGGTCTATACACTAGACTAGGTATATCACTTTGTATACTCACAACATGAATTGCAGGTTGCTCTTTGTCTACTTTGTTCCAGAAGGCATACTATCTTATTGGTTCCTACTGAATAAACATCAAGAATAAGAAACAGGGTAGGACATCAAATTGAAAAAAAAAACATCACACAATATCCCTTTCCCACTTGCAGTCACATTCTAACTCATCTGCAGAAGATGACTTTTGAAATGCATAGCGGCAAAATAGATAATTGCACATAATGAGCAATTTCTCTTTTCCCGCAATACTTTCAACTTATCTGAGTAATTGCACTTTCATTTACAATGATTTTCCATATTTTGCCAAGATATTTTCAAAGATATCTGCTGCAATTTTATTGTATGTGGGAAAGGATTATACATTTAACATATTTTCAAGAAGAATTAGTACATACAAACAATGTATAATATGATCAATTTCAAATGTCTAAAATGTACAAGGTACATGTACATAACACATTTCATATAATACAAGTATTAAGAAACTGTTTAAAACACTTAAAATGAAGTAAATTTCAAACACTTTTTTAAAAAATATTTTTTTCAATTTTATTACAAAAAACCTACATACAAGGGGGTTAGAAAACCTACGAAAGCATTTAAACTTTTTCATGTAAATTGTCATGAAACACCAACAAAATTGAGAGATTTAACGAGTGTTCAAATGATTTTTTCATAATTACAAATCGTTTTAAAATTACAAATTAGCAACATCAGCTGTCACAGGGAATAATAAAATAACAATTACTCCCTAAAAATAATCAACATGATTTAGAAGTTTTAAGTTTTAACTATTTATATCAATGACAATGTCAATCATTTCATTAACATTTACTTTTACTTAACTAACTAATGCATTGAGATTCCCACATTCAGGCACATCTGAAGCAGATGGCTTTTGGAAACATTGAGGCAAAAGTAGAAATTGCTTAACATGAGCAATGTCTTCTTTAATCCTTTTCCTCATATAGACGCTTTATGACGCTTCTGCAGCAGATGGCTTTTTGAAAACATAGTGACAAAAGAAGAAATTGCACAAAACGTGCAATTTCTCCTTTTGCCACAATGTTTTCCACTTTTAATCATAGAAAATCCCCATAACGGATTTTCTATGTTTTGACAAAATACGTTCAAAGTCGTCTGCTGCAGAATTGTCGTATGAGGGAAAGGGTTAATCACAATGTTTTCAACTAAATTCAATAGCTATTCCTTCATATACCAGTAAAGGTATTATCCATGTTTGTACCTAGATTCTTTCAGAGTTGTCTGCTGCAAATTTGTTGAAATTCCAGAAAAGAAATCCTGAAATGTTTTTGAATTCTAAGTTTACAAGAGAATAATGTCCTTTTATTCCTTTTGTTTGGTTATTTGGACTAGTTCTTATTGAAACTAGTATACAGAGTCAATGTCAATTAACATTTAACTGGAGAACTAGATAAGGGGAGTAAACTTGTCTTTTTCCCACAATATCTCTCTCATAACTCAACCAAACCCTATGTTGCTGGTACTCAAAAGAATCGTCTTATAGAACATGAAAACGTCCAGCTCTGATTAAACTAAAAACTTGCTCATAAAATACCATAGTAGACTACTTTTAGAAAAAGGGAATAAATAAATGATGAGAGGAAAACAAACATAACATGGATAATGACATAACAGCAAAGTAATAAATAAATAAATAAATAATTTGTGAAGATATCCCACATGAAACTAGGTCAGAAGCAGTCATGTTTTTGCTTTAAAATGTGTTTTCCCTTCATTTCTCACTTTACAGAGTACACTTTTTTTATCACTTGTGACCTTTGAAAAGTCTGTGAGAATAGCAGAAATTGTACAGGGGAAGGGTTGAAACTATATTTTACAGAAAAATTCATGGACAAAAATTTACAGAAAAATTATGGTTTAGCCAATTTTGAAATTTTGTTATTTTTAAATTCTTCAAATTTTGAATGGCTTGGTGAATATGGGGCCTGTAAAGTGCTGCATACTGCGTAGCACTATCTGATGTGTTCAAGTCAACTCCTTTACCACACACGTCTGATATGAAAAAATTGTATTTGATGTCACTGAAGGATTGCTGATTGGGGGAATAAGCTTGTATTTGGAGAAACAGTAATTCTAGCTGCTCCACACAAATATGGAATGTTTGCGAAAGTTTTTGTCTTAACCATTGACTTAAGATGATATTTTAAAAGTGGACTGCTTCAAAAACATCCGAAAAAACCCCAGCCTAATCTGGAAAATTAGAAGAAGCAAATATTCTGTTATATTGTTTACCATGGTTAGATTTGAAATAAGCCAGGCAAATACTGATCCTGGTACGGAAGGATATATTTGACAGAGTCCAAAATTGAATGATAAATTGACATAAACCAGGATTTAATCCGTCATGCGACTGACCATCTGACCTTTCTATAGTAAAATTGTTCACCATTAATGCTGTGTAAACATTCAAGCTGCAAGAAGGATAGATGGATTGATTGTTTAACCCTTTCCCACTTGCAGACGCATTCCGACGCATTTGCAGCAGACGTCTTTTGAAAACATAGTGACAAAAGAAGAAATTGCACAGAACGTGCAATTTCTCCTTTTGTCACAATGTTTTCCACTTTTTGTCATAGGTTATCCATTTAATTATAGAGATTTTCTATGTTTTGACAAAATACGTTCAAAGTCGTCTGCTGCAGAATTGTCTATGTGGGAAAGGGTTAACCTTTTCCCACTTACAGACCCTTTCTCTCTGAAGTCTCTGCAGCATACAATTTTTGAAAATATCATATATAAATAGCAATTTCTCCATTTGCCACAATGCTTTCAAAATTATTCAATAATTGTTATTGCATTTATAGAAAGTTTCCTTCTTTTTGCCTAAATGTTTTCGAAGTTGTCTGCTGCAGATTTGTTGTATATGGGGAAATTTGTTAATGCAGTGGACAAAATTATCTTAGCCATAGAGTGGTAGACAATGCCACCTACCCAAGTGTTTTCATGGCTTTCTCTTCCCAGCACTCCACTAAATAGTCCTTGCAGGCAACTGGCTACCTCTCCACATCAACATTATTAAAACACATGATGCTACTGGAACATGTCATACAAATCTCATGACATAAACTGTCAACAAAACTATCATTATTGATCAAAAGGAGAAACTATCTTATACTGCGCAATTTCTCCTTTTGTCACAATGTTTTCTAAAGTAGTCTGATGCAGATGCATTAAAATGTTTCTGGAAGTGGGAAAGGGTTTACTAATGTGTTTATAAGTAAGTGAAATCATCTGGATTGAAAAAGTAATTTTGGTAGAAATATAAGAAAAGAATTGTATATTTCATGAATAGGAAAACATTTCAACACTAACCATTTTTGAACCAGCTTCTTGTTGGGATATCCAATTCTATACAATTGGAAAATGCTTTTTTTTTTTATAATACACATAAAATAGCCCAACAACATGCCTAATTCCAGGAAAAAGGGAATAAAAAAAGTGAATGAAGCAGATTATTACTAAAAACATTTGTACAATTATAAAAAAAGTTATAAGATTTAATGTTTTATGAGACAAATAATAAAAAGACGGATTATCTATGGACGTTTTAAAGAATTACGAAGCAGTATCACTTTCAAGTGGCGTGTTTATTAATAAATACTATCATGAAATAAAACAAGTTAGGGTTTAACCCTTTCCCTCATATAGACGCTTTTTGGCGCCTCTGCAGCAGACGGCTTTTTGAAAACATAGTGACAAAAGAAATTGCACAAAACGTGCAATTTCTCCTTTTGACACAATGTTTTCCACTTTTAGTCATAGGTTATCCATTCAATTATGGAGATTTTCTATGTTTTGACAAAATACCTTCAAAGTTGTCTGCTGCAGAATTGTCGTATGAGGGAAAGGGTTAAGTACAACATTAATAAAAGGAGATTGACGAAAATTCTGCATATTCTATTGTTATAACAGCTGCATTATTTCATTTAAAACCTTTCAATGCTGAATTTTAAAAATGGACTTGTCCTGAGCTTTGCATTTGGAAGAGTCAATTGTAGGAATATCAAGATAAAATTAATGAGATTGAGCAGCCAACAATGTAGCGTCTGGTGAGACAGCACAGTCGTCCCCAGATGACCTGGCTCTGTACTGACCCAGGCTTCACAATATTAGTACCAGCAGTCCAAGGGCTAGATATCTCATACTGTATTTACAAAGTCAAGTTTTTGTAATATTAGTTTATCATCTCTCCTGTGAGACTATGCACTTTAGATGCGCTTTATGAAATTTAATACTGAATAAGTTTGTTGGTTTTGTCTGCTCAGTTTCATGTTTGTTCTTATGAACATCCCTAAATGTGAAGGTAATATATTTAAAACTGTAATTTTTAAAACAATTACTGCTATAATACTCCAAGTAAAGAAACCCAACCTTCTTGATTATAGAGTGAAATCCTAATCATGCTTGAGTGGTACACATTTCAAAATGGAAAAAATCCCTGGTGTTGTGTACTGGGTATGTACTTCATACTTTATACTTGGACTTGTTAACCATTTGTTAGGTGTATTATTTCTATACCATCATTATATATCATGTCAGAAGCAGGCTTGTTATATGGACCCTATTGCACTTAAATTTCACTGAAATTAGTTATGTTGTCAGAGCTATAATGTAACATAAAACAATGGTCAGTTTGCATGCATATGGTGGACAAATCAAATTCAAGCCGATGTGTATCACCAACTCGAGCAATACTCAGTCACTCTCTATTGCACCATTCTGTGACTTTCAACATAGTTTTCTTTATTCATCCCTTACCACATGGCTTGAATCCAACTTAAAACAATGACTGGTTGTCAAGCACCTCTGGAAAACCTTACAAGAGAATGAGCATGGGTAAAGGTTTTACTTTCTCTCTTGATGTTTAAGCGCATGCCTATCACTATCTTGAAAAATACCATCCATTACCTCCTCTTATTGGCTCTTTCACAAGGATCAAGAGGTAATTCTTAAAGCAACACTATGCTCACCTTCAATAGAATGGTTTTAGGACATTAAAAGTCTTAAATTGTTCAGTTTCTTTGTCCACATCTGTAAAACCAGTCTAACCAAACCTTACACAATACAGGGTAGGTAATCCACTCTTTAGTTTGTTTATAATAAGTCTTTTCGACATCTCAACCACACCATCCCATTTCGTAAATTAAACATATGAAGGTATACTAGTGGAATTCTTGCTTAGAATCCTGGTATGTAACAGTAGGCTACCAATGAGGAAAATAATAAATAAAGGAACCACAATGAAACCAATAACACAACTGTTGGGATTCTAAATTTACGCGGACCTCCAAGTTCTCCTCCTACAGCCTTATGTCTCCTGACCATAATCACAATCATGGCAACAACAGCTTCAATAACAAATACTGTGACTGAAAAGGCCAGAGTGCCCGGGTCTACCACGAAAATATTCCCGTTGGCTGCGTGATATACTGCAGCAATTGTCCAAGCAATGCCAATACCAAGGAACACATTCACAGCGTTACTTCCAGTTACATTACCAATAGATGAATCAGCATATTTGTCGTTAACAGCTGCTACTTTACTGGCAAAGGTATCTGTAATTATAAACATTCAAGGTTCATATTTATCCAAGCAAATAAAAGTTTAAAGTATACAATTCAGTCAGGTAATTATATTGACTCACAAGGAAGCTTTATAGCATGAAATGCTTCATGCAAAAACATGTGACATGTGACATGATGATATTTAACCCACTGTTTGATACAGATGACATTCAGTGCCTCTGCAAAAAGACTGATTTTATTCTTAAACATTTCCAACATACAAAATCTTCAGCAGAAAACATATAGGCAAAATTATTTAAAATCTCGGTAAGGGAAAGTTTTATTATCAAAATGAGTTGAAAACATTGTGACAAAACAAGAAATTGCTCATTATGAGCAATATCTCATTTTGCCACAATGTTTTTGAAAGTCGTCTGCTGCAGAGGCATCCAATTGCATCTTCATATGGGAGATGGTTCATTCAACATCTTTTCAACTCTATCAATAATACACAATGACATTTTCCTTAATCGTTTCCAAAATTTATCGGAGATTTGATGGACATGCATTTTTCTGATGACTTTTCATACTGATTGGATGTAAAGTATGGCATTCACAAGATACATGTGATATATATTAACCAGGATATACAGTACATACACAATATAAGATCAAGGGGACATATCTTTGGTATTCTCGAGGCAATCTTAGTGAAACTTACCGGCCTTTCCCTATGGTGGTTAACATTTTCAAATCATTCAACCACGATTTAGACATCATTACAGGCGGATGACAACAAACCAATATCCCCATGTCACAAAACATTCAACCATGACTTAAACATGGCTGCAGAGGAACAACACCAAACCAATATCCCATGTCGCAAGGACTACACATGCCTAACACGAAAGTTATGGCAAATATTAAAGTTTTTACCACAGACAAACAGAAGATGGACATGGTAAACACTTTATCCCCTGAATCTTGAAAAAGTGTAACTTATTTTTATCCCATTGTTTTTTCAACTTTGCATCAGAAGCAGACTAACTTTGATGAATGTTAGAAATGCTTAACCCTTTCTGATGCCTCTGCAGCAGACAGCTTTTTGAAAACACGGAGACAAGGGAAAAAAATTCCTCAAAACGAGCAATTTCTACATTTGCCACCCATGTTTTCAACTCTATTCATTTATTGTTATTTCATTTAAAGGGATTGTTTGAGCTTTTTTCTTATAGACGTTTTCCAAATCGTCTGGTACAGATTTGCTGTATGTGGGAAAGGTTTGACAATGACCAAACCTACCAGGTACACTAGTTCCCAGGGCAACAAAAGAGATGGCAGTCACAGAATCCTTCAGTCCAATGGTACAACCAAAGCTGGATGCCAAGTCATTGATGAAAGCAGTGAGCAGTCCAATCATCCCTATGGATACGCAGAAACAAGCCCAACCACCCCAGTAATCTGTAAAATAGAAATAATCAATATGCAATAAAACATGTGGTAAAGACCACCTTTGTTAAGCAATTCCCGTCTATAGCAACCATACATTTAATTTCCCAATTACTTTTCTGCATGAATGACCCTGTAATTAAAGACCACCTGTGAACAAAGACCATATTGTTCTGTTCCCTTGGGTGGCCTTTATACATGAGTTCCACTGTACACTGCAATAATAACCTCCATTGTTGGCCAATTTTGATAGGCAAATGTAATTAGCATTAATCAAGTTTATCTAAACAAAAGTTTGACAATTAAAACAAGAGGGCCATGATGGTTCTGGATCGCTCACCTGATTTTTTTTTCACTTTAGCTATATAAGCCCCGCCCCCTGGCGGCCATAGTTTACGACCAATCAACTTGGCTTGAAGGAATCTGATAGAAGGTCACCCTAGGAACATTTCTACAAAATTATTTGAAAATCGAATGATTGATATCAGAGCAAGTTCCTTCATAATTGCTGAAAGTTGATAATGCCCACATAGAGACACTTTGTGACTCCTCTGCAGAAGATGACTTTTGAAATCATAATGAGCAATTTCTCCTTTATCACGTGTAAATAATTTCAACTTTATTCCACAAAATAATCAAAGACGTCTGCCACTGGTTTCTGGTATGAGGGATTGGGCAAACCCTTTCCCAAAAACAAGAAACCGCTGAAGACGGTAAGGCCGGATTGTCGGCAATTTGACCTTGAAAATCGACAAACCAAGGTCAAGGTCAAAGTAACCATAGAAATCAATAGAACTTGTTACTGGTTACCTTCAGGAAAAGTTTCAAGTTTGTAACCCTTTCCAGGGCTGAGATTTTGCCTCAACCTGAATCTTTAACCAAAATGTTGACGGACAGACAGACATGCCTACGAATGGACACTTATTGGGTATTTTCCTTTGATTTTTTTGTTGTTGGGTATTACCCAACAAGGGTACGGTTTATTCCGTAATTATCACCCTTTTACGGAATAAATAGCATTAATATGCTAATTAGATACCCATTAGAAAATTATAAAAAAAAAACGCGGTGGGAGGGATTTAGGTTAAATGATAGACAGTACCCAACAAGTATCCATTTGTGGGCTCAGACGGACAGACATTGCCAATCTATAGACCGGAATTGCTAGAGAAATCTGGCCAACAACAAATTTTCAGTATAATTAGCAGCTTCTACTTTTGCCATGATATTTTCATGTGGGAAATGGTTGAACTAAACTAATAAGGACTTACCTGTTGGGGGAATAACGGAGAAAGCCACCTTCCAGAACAAAGTGAGAAAATGCATAACATAGTCTGAGCAAGAGGGTAACTTTTCTTCTTCTTCATCTTCTTCACCTAGATAAATAACAATAAACAGATCATTAGTCAATATACAGAGTGAGACGGGCCAACCAATTAAGGGGCTTGTAATGCATCAACATAAATTTTGACTGTCACTTTAATTGGTATTGGAGGGAAAAAAAAAATGGGCTACAATTCCAGCAGTTCATCAGAAATTACTTTGATGGTCATTATAAATGCAGATGAAAGGTGAAGGTTTGCGGATACAACCTCAGATGGCTTCTTTCCCAGAGGTGATTCAGAGTACCATTGTTACAAAAATCTTTAATTCTTCATGAAACTTAACCCTTTCCCAAATGCAGACACTTTTTGATGCCTCTGCAGCAGACGACTTTTGAAAACATTGTGGCAAAAGGAGAAACTGCTCAATAACAAGCAATTTCTCCTTTTGACAAAATGTTTTCAACTTTTTTCAGTAATTATACCTACAATAATAGATTTTTTAATATTTTTTAGTAAGCATTTTCAAAGTCATCTGCTGCAGATTTGCTGTATGTGGGAAAGGGTTAAATGATGCTGCTCAGTCAGAATGACTTAGTTTGCTTGGTATTTTTTATAGATAATGATAAAAAAAAATTAACGCTAACAATTATCTTTTCTTCACATATCAAGCTTGCATCTGATTAATAATCATACCATTCCCTCTTGTAGACACATCAGCAGCAGACAACTTTTGTAAACATTGTAGCTTAATGAGCAAAAATTATCTCCTATTGAAACACTGTTTATAACTTATTTAAACGCTTATACTTTCATTGTTAACCCTTTCCGTCACGCTTTCTGACGCCTCTGCAGCAGACAGCTTTTTGAAAACATAGTGACAAAAGAAGAAATTGCACAGAACGTGCAATTTCTCCATTTGCCACAATGTTTTCCACTTTTTTTTTTTTTTTCCCACTCCATAATTAAATGGATAACCTATGTTTTGTCAAAATACGTTCAAAGTCGTCTGCTGCAGAATTGCCGTATGAGGGAAAGGGTTAAAGATATTTTCTACATATTTGCCTAGAAGTAGTTTTCATAGTCATCTGCTGGAGTTTTGTTGTATCTTGGAAAAGTTTAAAATCCCTCTATTGATGTCTTAAAAATTAATACAGCTTACAAAATTCATTGCATATCTACAACATAGGACTTGGTAAAGAATGGCGAGAAGTTTGTGAAATATTAATCTCTTGCTAAAGTGTGTTCAATGTAGCTATTATTAATGGTGCTGATAATGCTTTTCATGGTAGTTTAACCCTTTTCCTCATATAGACGCTTTCTGACGCCTCTGCAGCAGACAGCTTTTTCAAAACATAGTGACAAAAGAAGAAATTGCTCAGAATGAGCAATTTCTCCTTTTGCCACAATGTTTTCCACTTTTAGTCATAGGTTATCTATTCAATTATAAAGATTTTCTATTTTTTGACAAAATATGTTCAAAGTCTTCTGTTGCAGAATTGTCGTAAAACAAACATGTAATTCTTTCTTGGAACTCTTCTGAAAAACTCGTAATCATGCTTATACAATATATTCCCTTTAAAATGAGTGTGATGCTCTCAAAATTATCATTATAAAAAGTGACATCGTCTTGATGCTTTCAAAATTATCATAAAAAAAGTGACATCAAAATCATCATGTTTAATTATTGTTGTATCCCTGGAAAAAACCTGCATATACACATATATCAATCATTTAAATGTTCAATAGATACATATAATAAGAACAAATCATGAAACTTCCTACAATGAACAATTGGGCTCCTGGTATAACTGGCTCCATTTGAACTATTCTGTGGCAAAAATGATATTTTTGAACAAATATGGTATGTTTCCAATCTAAATAATATAATAGTGTCTAGATAGATTAACCTATCATAATCTAAACAAAACTAACTGTGAATGCAAGCTATATTCTGACAGAATAACAGAAAAGTGTAGATTCCTGTTTACCCCTTTCCAACATACAACTTATCTGCGGCAGACAACTTTGACAACATCTTGGCAAAAATCTCTATAAATAAAAAAAATAGTATACTTTTAGAATGAAGAAGAAAAAAATGTGGCAAAAGGACAATATATCCATAATAGACATTTTCTCCTTTTGCCACAATTATTTCACAGTTGGTCTGCTCCATATGCATCGAAATGTGTTTACAAGAGGGAAAGGGTTTAAACAATAAGAAAATCAAACTATTTTTAACTATATGTACATTCTTTACTAGCTAAAAATGTAACTATCCAGTTTATCAGACTAAAGTATTAATTAATTCCCTACCTTTTAAGTCATTTGCTTAAAAGGAAAGGAAAGGCTCAAGCCAAAAGCATATCAGCTTTTCCCACAACTGTTTCAACACTGTTTCGAGTTTAAAGTTTCAATTTCGCAGACCTTTTATACTTCCTTATCCCTGTCCCTCATACGATAATTCTGCAGCAGACGAATTTAAACATATTTTGTCCAAAAATAGAAAATCTCTATAATTGAATGGATAACCTATGCCACAATGTTTTCAAAATTTGTCTGCTGCAAAGGCTCCAGGATGTGTCTGGTATCTGTTTATTAGATATAATACTTTCTTATTGGAGTAAGATTTGGTATATGTTTGTTGGATATTTTACTCACAACTTCTTAATGAAGTAAGATTTGGTATATGTTTGTTGGATATTTTACTCACAACTACTTAATGAAGTAAGATTTGGTTTATGTTTGTTGGATATTATACTTACAACTACTTAATGAAGTAAGATTTGGTAAATGTTTATTGGATATTATACTCACAACTACTTAATGAAGTAAGATTTGGTATATGTTTGTTGGATATTATACTCACAACTACTTAATGAAGTATGATTTTGGTATATGTTTGTTGAATATTATACTCACAACTAGCTAATGAAGTAAGATTTGGTATATGTTTGTTGGATATTTTACTCACAACTACTTAATGAAGTAAGATTTGGTTTATGTTTGTTGGATATTTTACTCACAACTACTTAATGAAGTAAGATTTGGTATATGTTTGTTGGATATTTTACTCACAACTACTTATTGGAGTAGCATTTGTGGCTGTTTATTAGATATTATACTCACAACTACTTATTGGAGTAGCATTTGTGCCTGTTTATTAGATATTATACTCACAACTACTTATTGGAGTAGCATTTGTGACTGTTTATTAGCTATTATACTCACAACTATTAGACGCTATATACTCACAACTACTTATTGAAGTAAGATTTGGTACCTGTTTATTAGATATTATATGTACAACTTCTTTTTGAAGAAATATTTGGTATCTATTTATTAGATATTATACGTACAACTTCTTTTTGAAGGAATGTGATGCTATATACTCACAACTACTTATTGAAGTAAGATTTGGTACCTGTTTATTAGATATTATACTCAAAACTACTTTTTGAAGAAATGTTTGGTATCTATTTATTGGATATTATACATACTTCTTTTTGAAGGAATGTTTGGTATCTGTTTATTAGATATTATACTCAAAACTACTTTTTGAAGAAATGTTTGGTATTTATTTATTGGATATTATACATACTTCTTTTTGAAGGAATGTTTGGTATCTGTTTATTAGATATTATACTTACAACTTCTTTTTGGAATCTGTTTATTAGATATTATACTTACAACATCTTTTTGAAGGAATGTTTGGTATCTGTTTATTATATATTATACTTACAACTTCTTTTTAGAGTACTTGCTTTTGAAGTAAGATTTGATATCTGTTTATTAGATATTACACTCACAACTAATTTTTGAAGTCATGTTTGATATCTGTTTATTAGATAAGGTACAACACTATCTGTTCAATACATCATTTTTCTACCAAATACTTATTGAAGTTGGTACAATGAACTATTTTATAATTACACCTTATTGGTTCATTGAAGTAAGATTAAATGTTAAAACATGCATGTCTGTTATTATAACCATCTCCTACATGAAGTAAGATCCACGACAGCAATCTATATTATACTCTAATAACCTGAAGTAAGCTTTTGTATACTACAATATCTGTTAATTATACCTTTCTTCTAAGGTCATTGAAATACAATTTGGTACAACATTCTGTCGTGAGAATTGGCAGCTAATCATTCATTCAACAATTTTATGTGATCAAATCACTTGATTTTGGTATTTACTGTCTAGACTGTTACCCGACCTTGTTAAATTCTGCCTAAAGTAATATTATCCTGAATATATTGACTGAATAAACAACTTTTATATGCTACAGGCAACATATTTGATCAGGTTCATATTGACTGTGTGCTTTTCCCCCCACCAGATTTACAAAATATCTGAATCATTTAGCCCTCCCTTTCCTATATAAATGGAATCCGCTGTGGTCGAGTGGTTAGCGACGGGGATTTCGAAACCGGGTGTCCCGGGTTCGATCCCCAGTCGCGGCACTACGGTCATGGTGGAGTGCCCTTGGGCAAGGCACTTTTTCTAGCCTAGTACTGGTTTGTTTACCCAGGGATCATGAATAATTAAATTTAATTGCGCGCTAAATGACCTTAGCTGTCGATGCGCCATAAAACAATATACATTCATTCATTCCTATATAAATATTAAGTAACAAGAGGGCCATGATGGCCCCAGTTCGCTCACCTGAATTAAGCAATGTAATGCAATGCAAAACACATCAAGACAATTATTCTGACAAAGATTCATAAGGCAACCTCCAGAGTGTTAACAAGATTTTCCTTCATTT
The DNA here is from genome assembly GCA_031761405.1 of Serripes groenlandicus. Taxonomy (NCBI): domain Eukaryota; kingdom Metazoa; phylum Mollusca; class Bivalvia; order Cardiida; family Cardiidae; genus Serripes; species Serripes groenlandicus. The sequence goes on along the minus strand of JASEVX010000001.1, from coordinate 42,482,539 downwards.
GGCCTAGTGATCTATATTTTTATACCTGATATGAACCATATTCCAACATTGACTAGATATCATAAAAGTCAAACATTCTGACAAAGTTTCAACTTGCTCAAAGTAAAAATACTGCCTTCGGAGTTTGAACAATATTTTCCTTTATTGACCTAGTTTCTGACCCAATATGACCCATATTTGAACTTGACCTAGTATAATTCAGACAAACATTCTGACAAAATTTGAAGCTGCTGAAGCAAAAAATGTGTCCTCCAGAGTGTCAACAAGATTTTCCATCAATTTGGCCTAGTGACCTTCTTTTTGACCCGGCATAACCCGTATTCAAGCTTGGACTAGATATCATTAAGATAAACATTCTGAACAAATTTGAAGCTGCTGAAGCAAAAAATGCGGCTTCTCCAGTGTTAACAAGATTTTCCTTCAGTTTGATCTAGTGAACTACTTTTAGAGCCAACATGACCCATGTTCGAACTTGACCTACATATCATCAAGATAACCATTCTGATAAAGTTTCAACATGCTCAAGTTAAAAATGCAGTATCCAGAGTGTTAACAAGATTTCTCTTCAATTTGGTGTAGTGACCTAGTTCTCCACCTAATATGACCCATATTCGAACTTGACTTACATCATCAAGACAAACATTCTGATAAAGTTTCAACATGCTCAAATTGAAAATGTGGCTTCTAAAGTGTTAACAAGATTTCCCTTCAATTTGACCTAGTGACCTAGTTTTTGACCTCATATGGCCCAGTTTCGAACTTGTTCAAGATTTGATGGAGATGTATGTTCTGATAAATTATGTTTTGCTTTCTTCTCTTTTTGAATAAGATAAGAACAACCATTATGTTTTGTTTTCGTATCTCTATAATTCAATTCTTAGACTAATTATTCGGGGTTCCTGGGATGAAAAAACTGATTAGATTAGAGAAATCGGAGATGAGAAAGTTTATTGGATTCATTTATCAAGGATTTGTCTCTCTGCTAGTCTATAATTGAGCCAAGGCACACAAAAAAACACAAGATTTGGGACTATGAAACCAGAGACAATTCTGATCAGCCCATACTGCAATGCAGTCTGATCAGCATCTTCCCTAATTGTCACCTAGCCATATAAGCATTAAAGGAACCTGTAAAGAACGGTTCAGATCCAAAGCTGACTACAAATATTATATAAGTATACAATATGATAACAATTGCCATTGATTAAAAAAAGCATGCAGCCATTTTCGTGTGATATGGAGTATTGGATGATAAGAATTCTAATAACAGGTTTCCAGTCACCATTGTAATCAATGAATGTCACACAATATTAAATGTCTGAACTTAGATTGGACTCTGATATTAATCCTTTCCCTGAAACAGAAAACTCAAATGCCAAGGACAAATACCATTACAGATGACTCCTATGCCAAATGCCACCAAAGATTATTCAAATGCCAAGCATAAACACCATCACATATGACTCAATACACCAATAACTAACACCATCAAAGACCACTCTAATGCTAACATCACAACAGATGTCAAATGCCATCACAGATGACTCAAATGCCAAGGACAAATACCCCATCACAGATTACTCAAATTCCAAGGACAAATATCCCACCACAGACAGCTCCAATGTCTTATGCCACCACAGATGACTCAAATGCCAAGAACAAAAACCATCACAGACAAAACTCCAATGCTAAAAACAAACCCTGAGAGACACCAATGCCAAGGACAACTGTTATCGCATATGACTGCAATGCCAAAACAACATCACAGATGACTGCAATGCAAAGGACAACTGTTATCACATATGACTCCAATATCAAGGACAGCCAAACCCGCAGATGATTCCAATGCCAAGGACAACTGCTATCACATAATACTCCAATGCCGAGGACAAACACCCCAACAGTGACTCTAATGCCAAGGACAACTGCTATCACATATGACTCCAATGCCAAGGACAACTGCTATCACAGATGACTCCAATACAAAGGACAAACAAAATCACAGATGACTCAAATGCAAAGGACAACTGCTATCACATATGACTCCAATGCCAAGGATAACTGATATCATGTATGACTCCAATGCCAAGGACAACTGCTATCACATATGATTCCAATGCCAAGGGAAAAAAAGCTGGCATTGATTCAATGCCAAGAAAAACTGCTATCACATATGACTACAATGCCTAGGACAACTGCTAACAATGATGACTCCAATGCCAAGGACAACTGCTATCACGTATGACTCCAATGCCAAGGACAACTGCTTACAATGATGACTCCAATGCCAAGGACAACTGCTTACACTGATGACTCCAATGCCAAGGACAACTGCTAACACTGATGACTCCAATGCCAAGGATAACTGCTATCACGTATGACTCCAATGCCAAGGAAAAACACCCTGGCAATGATTCAATGCCAAGGACAACTACTATCACATATGACTCCAATGCCAAGGACAAACACCCCCACAGTGACTCCAATGCCAAAGACAACTGCTATCACATATGACTTCAATGCCAAGGACAACAACTATCACATATGACTCCAATGTCAAGGACAAACACCCCCCCACAGTGGCTCCAATGCCAAAGACAACTGCTAACACTGAAGACTCCAATGCCAAGGACAACTGCTTACAATGATGACTCCAATGCCAAGGACAACTGCTTACACTGATGACTCCAATGCCAAGGACAACTGCTAACACTGATGACTCCAATGCCAAGGATAACTGCTATCACGTATGACTCCAATGCCAAGGAAAAACACCCTGGCAATGATTCAATGCCAAGGACAACTACTATCACATATGACTCCAATGCCAAGGACAAACACCCCCACAGTGACTCCAATGCCAAAGACAACTGCTATCACATATGACTTCAATGCCAAGGAAAAACACCCTGGCAATGATTCAATGCCAAGGACAACTACTATCACATATGACTCCAATGTCAAGGACAAACACCCCCCACAGTGACTCCAATGCCAAAGACAACTGCTAACACTGAAGACTCCAATGCCAAGGACAACTGCTTACACTGATGACTCCAATGCTAAGGAAACTGCTTACACTGATGACTCCAATGCTAAGGACAACTGCTTACACTGAAGACTACAATGCCAAGGACAACTGCTATCACATATGATTCCAATGCCAAGGACAAACAAACCTGGCAGTGACTCAAATGCCAAGGACAACTGCTATTACATATGACTCCAATGCAAAGGACAAACAAACCTGGCAGTGACTCAAATGCCAAGGTCAAAATCTGTCCCCAAATTCTGACCAAATTAGGCCCCATTTTGATTAGCTATATCTTTATCTAATTGTTGTGGCAATTTGATTGGTAAAAAGGTGAAAAGGTTGGTATGCAATTCTGTATTTTACTTACTGAATACTCAACATAGGATGAATAGCAAATTTGAACTTCTGTCTTAAAGTGTTCAACAACATTTTACCGTTAATATAATAACTGATATTCCACTGTTGAATATAGTCAAAATTGCAAAGACATTAGCATGAAAAGAGTTACAGATGTTTTTGTTGCCCAAAGAACAATACTATTTCTGTAATTCTGAATGTGTTTCCTAAACCTTTTCAATGCTGAATTTTTAAAATGGACATGTTCAGCTTTGCATTTGGAAGATTCCATGGCCAAATCTAGGAAAATCAAGATTAAAATCTTGAATTGAGCAGCCAACAGTATGGAGCCTGGAAAGACGGAACAAATGCACCCACTGACATGGCTCTATACTGATGTCACAGGCTTCACAAAATCAGTTCCTGCAGTCAAAGGATTAGAGGGAAATTATAATCAATCAGAAGACCTTTCATCAAAACTAAAAACAGAAGAGAAATAAGAAATATAAGAAATCTATATAATATGAACTCTGCTAGCAGAAATCTATTTATACATGTTATATATTTTAGGAAGTCACTCATGCTAAAGGAATAGGTCCTGTATATAAATTATTTCTACAGAATTATCTAGTTAGATTAGTATAATCCCCTTAATCACCATACACAACAAATTTGTAATTGCACTAATGTTTCACTCATAATACTTACCATTTCAAACAATTAAACTTATTTGAAAACATGTAGTTGAAAATGTTAACGATCTCTCTCTACAGCAGTGTTATTGATGGAAAGAGTTGAAAATATTGTGGCAAAGGTAGAAATAAATTATTAAGAGCAATTTCTCCTTTTGCTACATGGTTTTCAAAAGTAATTTGCTGCAAATGCATCAAAATGTGTCTACAAGTGGGAAAAGGTTATTTCAAGGACTGTTCCTTCTGTTTATCACTTATAAGTTTATGGTAGGTTGAAATTGGATATATAATGAGAAAACATTCTGCTTTTCTATAAGATGATAATTATATACCATTTCCAAGAATTATGATTTGTTATTGCAGACATAAGTGTAAGCATTGTGAAACAAAAGTGCAAAACTGTCAAAATTTACACCCTTCAATAGGTGACAAAGCGCCAGTGTTTGGAGGTGAACTTGCTTGAAACCAAAATTGGCCGAGATATTTTGCCAGCAAACATGATACTCAAGTTTGGTGAAGATTGGATAATAACTTTCTATCAGAGCCCGTCTATTGGAAAAGGTACAAGTTGGCTTTTTTGAACAGTTTAAGGTTCAAATCTCATTATCCATCTGCCTTGTGTTATCACAATCTACACAAGTTGATGGAACCTTATAAAACGTGTGTGTAAGTAATACAGTATAGATATTAATCAGACTGTGTGGATAGATAGGCTGACTGGATCCTGAAATGTTCACACAAGGCAACTAGTACTTTTTCTAAAGAGCCGGATTGAATGAGGAGCCATATATATCCAGAATGTCTCAGATTGTCTGACTGGAGAGACATTTATGCCAATTAACATTGTGACCAAGTTTGATTGATTAATTAATTAATTGATTGGAGTTTAATGTTGTTTCAGATGTATCACAGCTGCCAATTCCACTAACTATGTTTTTCCTGGTTTTCTCACCCCAATACTCTACACAGCATTCTTCCTGGCAACTGGCTACAGTCAAACATAAGACTAAATATTTAGCCAATTGGTGGAAGACGAATGATGCAAGTCACATTGACTTCTGTCAATCATGTCAATAATCTTTAAGGATTAATTGCTGAACCCTACCTAGGTTTAAACTGTTGAACCCTACATTAATAATGACCGAGATATCTTGGCTGAAAGTGATCAAGTTGGTTGAAGATTGGAAAAGAATTGCTTCAGTTGCTACGAAGAGGGAAAGCAACTTGGGTGGATGCAGCCTGCCCACTGCCCCCATAATTGTTCTCCTATGTGAACTAATTCCAGAAATGAGTGGATGACTGTATAAATGTCAGTAAATGCTTCAAGTACTCCCCTTATTCCTTTTAAACTTGTAGAAGAATTTGAAAGCTTTCACAAACATGGTATCAAAAGAGAAATTGCACAACATGACTAATTTTAAGTTGTCTGCTGCGGATTTATTGTATGTGTGAAAGGGGGGTTAAAGTGATGGTTGTTATTTTGTTCGAACATGATGAGGAGAACGAAGCACAATGAACACACAAAGGGAGAACAGTTAGTGATGTTAGTCACTGTATGGAAAATATACCTGGTGAAATGTCTGCATCATGCTTCTCTGAAAACAAGATCATAATCCAATGAAATGAAGAGAAATAAATAAGGATGGGATAAAACCTGCATGGATTAATGTGTTGATAAGCCTACTACACTACTTCAGCAGATTTGGGGCACACACGTAACATGAGCAGTGCTCATAGAAGACCAACCGTAGCATATAAAATGAAAAGTAAAGAAAAGGACCTGCCTGCACATCATCCATGCTATATGATCTTAAAGGAAACAATTTGTAAGAAGTTTCTTCAATCTTTCTGAGTGACAACAGTGCAGAGCCAGATCAAAATGTGCAGGCTATCTGGATTTACACTCACATGATCGCAAATGCCAGTTGGTCTTCAAAGAGCATGACTCACATTTCTTTCCTAGCCAAAAATTCTTTAAGGTCTAATTATTATTTTAAGAGTAAAGAAAGATGACTTGGTGGACAAAGTTCATTCTTCAAAAGAGTCAAAGGTCATGATCATAGTGACTTTATTTTAGTCCAGGACACTTTCCAAGTCCTACATGTATCTGTTCATCAAGTTTAGTATTTGAACCCTTTCCCTCATATAGACGCTTTCTGACGCCTCTGCAGCAGACAGTTTTTTGAAAACATAGTGACAAAAGCAGTAATTGCTCAAAACGAGCAATTTCTCCTTTTGACACAATGTTTTCCACTTTTCGTCATATGCTATCGATTCAATTATAGAGATTTTCTTTCTTTTGACAAAATATGTTCAAAGACGTCTGCTGCAGAATTGTCGTATGAGGGAAAGGGTTAAAGTTTCATTGTGTAGGAGAAAGGAGATGGACACTTTTTAAAGTTAGGGTCAAAGTTATATTATTTGAGGAGACTTAGGCACAAGCTCTTCTTTTAATATGCACATGCATCTTAAATTTGACATAAAAGCCCTTCCACTCCAAAATGTACAAGGTTGGCATTTCAGAACAACCTGCTTCATCATATCAGAATCTACAAAAGTTGACAAAAACTTCTAACTAGCTTGTGCAAGTAATATGTAAGCAGGGTATATCTTGATCAACCCGTGGATGGTGTTCATAAAAGTCAAGTTATACTTTTTTGCACAGACAGGCTTTTATGCATGCAAGTCTGTAACATATTATAGGAAATCTTTACTGAACAGTATTCTCTAAGTGTATCAATGGTCAAGGTCAACATGAATAAGTGTTGATATACAACACTTTCCTTGTCCTAGATGTTACTTTAAACCAAGTTTAATAATATTAGGTATGATTGTGTAGGAGAAAGACCATGGACAAGTCTTCTCTTAAAGTGCCAAAGGTTAAGACAGTGAGCTAATTTTGGTATGTGACCCACCCTCTTCCATACCAAATTTGGTATATTACAAATTTACAATTTAGAAAAGAGTTTTCATAAAGAAAAACCCCTTGTGTCCGGACAATAACTTATCGAAAGGTTGATCGATTTAAATAATATTTGGAACATGGGTTTACGGTCATAAAATAAAGGACAAGCTTAACTTTGGTTACAAACAAACCACAAATATTTGAAGGAGCTATTATTATTGGACTCCTATTTACTAAGAATTTGCTTCACAAATGTGAATCAAATATAATGCATTTAATCTATAGTAGATATGTTTTTTTCTTTGAAGTGAACAAAGAATTATCACTTTTAAATACGCATTGTTAACTTAAAAAAAAAATCTACTTTTTCTTGTTGCTTTACAGTCAAACATTTAGTTTTGTTTTCTTTGACATGCATGGGTTGAAAAAAAATATCACAATGCTCAGGGAATGATTTTGGAGGAAGGACAAAATGGAGCCACATTTATGAAAAATCAACCTTCGAGAATTTGCAAAATGTTAATAACAAGATCAGCCAGTGCCTGAATACAGTTAAACAACTTAACCCTTTCCCTCATGCAGCAGACGGCTTTGAACATATTTTGTCAAAAAATAGAAAATCTCTATAATTGAATGGATAACCTATGACTAAAAGAGCAAAACATTGTGGCAAAAGGAGAAATTGCTCGTTTTGAGCAATTTCTTCTTTTGTCACTATGTTTTCAAAAAGCTGTCTGCTGCAGAGGCGTCAGAAAGCGTCTATATGAGGGAAAGGGTTAAGCATCTTATAGGACAAGCACCCCAGCTTCTTATCAAAATACAGTTCAAGTATGAAATCTGATCTAAATTATCATTAAATCTCCAGGGGTCGAATTTAGCCAGATTTTCTACTTGCATTTTTTAGCAAGTGCTATTTTTTGTTACTTGCTAAATGAAAAAACAACTTGCATTTTTGAGTACTTGTTAGAATTTTAATTTTAAGCAACACAATGCTAACTACAATAATGCAATACACTATTATGGTCAATGTAATGTAAATATGGTCCAAAACATGCTGTGAAAAGAAGCTGTTGAGACTGTCGGATATACAGCATAGTCTAGAAACTGTGTCTCAGTTTCTGGCTCCATATGGCAGAGTATGGGGTCTTTTCTGTCTTAGTCCAGACAACCACCGTCTTGTCACAGCAGGTTTTAGGTCATATAATTCTCTAAGGGCAACATCAGCAACTTTAATTCTCATCAAAATATGAAGTATTTCAGCACCAAGCATACACCACCAGTCGGATTATATTATTCTCACATGATGCATTTAAGACTAAGCCAAATAACACACAGAAACAACCCCCAAATAATACAAATTCAGGGTGTTCTGGTGAAGATTGCATCAATAAATGAGCTTTAAGCTAATGTTCAAAAGTTAAATATGAAAAAATATATATATATTTTCCAGCACTGTACACTGGGCCTTGAGTAAAACCAAATGAAGAAAAGTCATTTATAAAAACTGATGAGCTATTATTTTTTAATTGGAAATGGGAATCTAGAGTATCATTCGCGCGATCTGAGACATAATACTATAAGCGTTTCATTAATAAAGGGAGAAGTGATATTTCTTGTTTGTCGATCATCACGCGTCGTAATCTCATCGTTTGGAATAGAACACATAAACTTAAACAATGGTGAAATAAATCGCCGAAATATAAATAACAATTAATAAGTGGACATCTTTTAATTATTTATTTGCTGTTTTCCGGTTTCTCCTTTAATTAATTGAACTCGGCAACTTACGTATTTCCTAGTTTGCGATCCGAACATTGTGTTCTAAAGTCGCCGAAATATAATTAATGAAGCTACCTTTTACTCGCCGTCCATTCCGTAAAGGTTTCAGGCAATTTGTAAAGAAGCCTGTCGTAAGTGTCGCAAACAACGTAAATTATTTGTATCGGGTTTGAGATCCGAACATTGTGTTCTTAAGTCGCCGAAATATAATTAATGAAGCTACATTTTGTTCGCCGTTTCAGGCATTTCGTAAAGAAGTCAGTCGCAAGTGTCCAAAACAACGTTAATCATTTGTATCGGACAAACATACAATCTCTTTATGAGTAGAATTATATAGGTTTTTTGTTGAATTGAGGAATTGTCTTTTGATTGGTTAATTACGAATATTATGACACCCCCATGCTACAGCATTTATTATGAAGCCCCGAAAAATATTCTAATGTGTTTCCAATTTCTCAATTATTGAAGACGATTTTCTCATTAAACGAAGAAAAGATTCACAACCTCATTAATACTATTGAAAGGGTTAACAAATAATTCGACTTCAATCTCATTTACATCGGATACGTATTTAATGATTTTACATGGGGCGCCATAATATTTGATATGACTATCGGTTCTTTGTTTATGCAAATTAGACGATTTTGATTGGACAATCGGTTCAATGACATTGTGTTAGTTAAATGATTTGTTCCTCAGCTTTAAATGTATATATACACACTCAGATGTCAAATATTACTATTTATTGCGCTAGCGACACGGTAACTATTGCATGCGTACCCGTTAGCGTTTGTTTTGAGATTTTGTTTTGTAAATAAGGGACTCGCGATTTTTAGCAAGTTGATTTTTTATCAGGTCGCTATCGGCAAAAATGACTCGCATTTAGCGAGTATGCGAGCTTAAATTCGAGCCCTGATCTCAGAAGGTCATTCTCGTGTTGCATGGCTCAAATAACAGAAGATGTAATGAGCAAAAATATGGTAAATAAGTAAGGGGGAATCACTAATGAGCATCTTATCCTATTGGTACAAATCACTGCTGTTATTGTCACACACACTCAAAACTTGCAAATGAGTTTGGCATGCTATGACTTCCATTCAATAATACAGGGAATGATTGACAATAATGGTTCAGCATTCTTTTGCAAAGGAAAAGTGCTATTTGATGGTAGTTTATGAATTTAGACGATTTTTTAGTTTTTTTGAAATAAGCAAGAAAATCGATTTCGAGAAACTATTTTTTTCAAGACATAAAGTCCAGACAGTTTTATTGCACACCTTGTTAGGAATAATGTTCTGAATGATTCACAATAAAAACTTCATCAATCAATTTGTTTACAGCGATAGGATTTTAAAAAAATCTCATAGGGCCTTCATAGCAGATTACTTTTGAAAACATTGAGGAAAAAGGAAACATTGTTTAAAAAAAAGAATGATCTCAATTTCTCCCACAATATCTTTTATTCAACTTTTGCAAGAAATTTTCCAGAGGTTACTTTTACATTTTAATGTGTTTTCAGAACAGAAGATACTAAATATTTGATTCTTCTTCTGAAAGCATAGAGGGAAAAAGAGAAATTGCTAATGATAAGCAAGTTCTCTTATTTCAATAATGTTTCAAATCTGTATCAAAATTAAATTTTCCTGACGCTACATTATTTTCTTCAGATGTTTTCAAAGAATAACCATGATGGACCTATATTGCTCCCTGTCCAAAATGTATTACTTGTTTATCTACCTTTGAGAACAAAAGATTTGTATCAGTTGCAGAATCCAGTCGCCTTTATAATGTCAGAATTCATGTAAGTCATGTCAAGGTATTGTTGCATTAACAGTGACCACTCAGGTTACCTGTGAAGGATCTTCCCAGACTCTGGTTACAATTATTTCAGTGCTTTTAACTTGCTCACCCCTTTAATTACATATCTATTAAAACAGGACACAGTAGAGAATCTAACTTAAGCAATAGACTTGGTTTCAAACTTGGTAATAAAATGTCAATTACATAATCTTATTTTACAACAGTAACTATAAAACACATTTCAACTCATTCAAATATAATTACTTTGCAAATAACTTGAGAAAACTATCCTTATATCTTTTACATCATGCAACACACAAATCAATTATATTTCAAATCAAACAAACAATATACAATAAATGATCATTAACCCTTTCCAACATACAACAATTCTGCAGCAGACGACTTTGAAAACATAAGTGACAAAAATCTGAAAATCTCCATAAAAGATAGCTTAATTGTTAAATAAAGTTCAAAACATTGTGGCCAAAGGAGAAATTGCTCATAATGTTTTCAAAAGTTGTCTGCTGCTATTGCGTCAAAATGCGTCTGCAGGTAGAAAAGGGTTAAAATCAGCCCAATTCACTCTGAATTCTGTCCTTTTAATTAGTCTACAGTGATTTTTCTTTTTTTAGAGAAATTCTGTTTGTATAATCGGCTCTTACTAAACTGTGTCCCCAAAAAAATCAACAAACCCCAAAACATAGTAATTGGTTAAATGGTCATTTCTAATAATAAGTAAGGCATCACAGGACAATAATTCAGTGTAATTGGAGCTTCAACGAAAAATGTCACTACTAATTGACAAATCATGTACCTCCACGAACGCCTTTGGTTTGCAAAAAATTATATATAGGTTAATGTTAAAATAAAAACAATACTTATATGTTTTTGAGTTAAATGTTATAAAATACAAACAATAACCAGAATGTTAAATGTTAAAGTACAAACAATAATCAGTAAGTTGAATGTTAAAGTACAAACAATAATCAGTAAGTTGAATGTCAAAACATGTACAAAAAAGTACAGCAAAACAGCAAACAAATTAAGCAATTAGTACTGACCCATTCTTATTTTTAGCACTAGAGTGTTTGAAAAAGTGTGTTACACAAAGTAGCCCTTTTCCACATACAACAAATATATGGCAGTCAACTTTAAGAACATCCAGGCAAAAATATGGAACATCTTTATTAATGAAATTTTAATTATAGTGTTGATATGTCCCTTTGTCACCATGTTTTTTGAAGTAGACAGCTGCAGATACATGTGGGAAATGGACATGCTAATAACAAATTCAGAAAATCACATAGACATTCGCTAAAACATTCATATGAGTGCTTTCCTGGGAAGATCTAATGTAATGTTCTGGTGTCAGGACAAGAATATTAAGTCAGTATTCTATCAACATTGCAATTTTGCTGTACAGGTTAACAAGACTAAGGTTTACTGCAGTATTTACAGAATGAAAGGTTGATATGAAAACACACATACATCTTAACCCTTTCCCTCATATAGACACTTTCTGACGCCTCTGCAGCAGACGGCTATTTGAAAACATAGTGACAAAAGAAGAAATTGCACAAAACGTGCAATTTCTCCTTTTGCCACAATGTTTTCCACTTTTAGTCATAGGTTATCCATTCAATTATAGAGATTTTCCATTATTTGATAAAATATGTTCAAAGTCGTCTGTTGCAGAATTGTCGTATGAGGGAAAGGGTTAAACAAGCAAACAATTTTATACCAGACCTGTAGACACATGAAAACAATTAAAATCTGTAAGGAAGGGCCAATGTCTATTTGCTTTATTTATATAAGTCATTCTAACTTTATAGAATATAGGTGTCATTTCATTGTCAAAATTAGTGTATTTTTTTCAATTCTCTTTGAATTTTTTCGGCAATAGCTGTTTATAATAATCTCAGTTTTGACCTAGATGTTAAACAAATGATCTAGATTGTAGACCAATCAAATGTTGTATTTAATGAATAATATCGAAGAAATAAAGGAAATGAAACGTTTTGATTGGTTCATAGTTAAGTTGGCCATCCTACAAGAGGCACTAATGAGATGAAGTTTTAAAATGAAATGTTCTGCATACTAACTTTTAATTGTTTTCTTTAAGAAATAAATTTCAGTGAAAAAAATCAGTGGAAACGTATGAAATATAATATTTAAGAGCAAAATATGAATTGTTTTTGAAACATGATAAGTTTTCAGTTATTTATCGTCAATTGAAACTTATATATCTCTTGGGAGCCTCGCGTAATCTCCAGTCATTTGGCGTATTCTCGGCCTTGATAATCTATTTATAGAAACTGAAGCTGGATGGAGATGGCCATGGCCTATTAGCCTTTGGTAGACACATAGAACCTTTCTGATATTCAAGTCAAATAATATGCGCATGTTCCATTTCTTAGTGTTTTCTCATATTGATCACAGATTATCTTTTTTACAGATATTTATTGTTTCAAATACATTGCATTTTCAATACAATTGACATCAAATACATTGTACATGGATATATTTACACATGAGTAAGAATTATTTTTCAGTTTTCTATTTTGAGTTTACAATAACCTGACATGATGAGTAAAATTCAACATAGGGTTTTCTCATTAGATTGATTGATTGGGGAACAACAAATTGGGCTTGTCGCAATTACTTTTGCTAAGGGTCTTCAAGAATGTTGGCAGAGCTAGAATTCAACCTCACAACCCATGGAACTAGAGCCTGTATCGCTCCCAACTGAGCTACAATTTTTTCAGTCATATCACAGTGGCCAGTTTAAATACCCATCTGTTACCTGGTCTTATCATATGTGTTACCTCAACTAGCTGCTTTTCCAGATAGACTGCAAACCAATTGATGGACGACAAATGGGGCTTGTCGCAATTACTTTCTCTAAGGGTCTGCAAGAATGTTGGCCGAGCTGGAATTCAAGCTCACAACCCATGAATTTAGAGCCTGTATCCCTCCCAACTGAGCTACTGGGGCATAGCTATATTCTCATTGGAAATTGACTTATAGATTGACCATGACCTTTAAGCTATGTCTTCATCTTTTATTCTAGAATTTTGATCTGCTTAGAGTGGAGTCACGTTTTTATATATACAATAGCATTTCAAGAGGATCTTGCTTAATGTCCTCAATGAATGACAATGGACTTGGCTATCAAAATAGATGAGAAGGCAAATTAACAACAAATGCAGCCCACTCAAACTAATGCATTTTCATCATGTGGTTGTTTTAACCCTTTCCCCAATTGCAGTTGCAATATGACGCATCTGCAGCAGACAACACTGATGAGAAATTTCTCCTTTTGCCACAACATTTTCATCTCTATTCAATAACTTGACTTTCATTTGTAGAGATTTTTGTCACAATAGTTTAAAAGTTAACTACAGATTGCAGATCAACTACTGCTGCAGATTTGCTGTATTTTGAAAATCCGAAACTTCAGTACAGGACAACCAATCTCCATTTGGGCCCATGTAATATTTATAGAACCAACATTTAGATGAATGTGTCTATTCACTCAGGGCCCACTTATTTCCACACTAAAGATTTCTGACTTGCTCAGCTGCTTTTCCCAGAAAAGCAACTTTTTGTCATCATTTCTGATATGTCTGACAATCTCTCTGTCTGGTTATGTGAGGAAATAATGTTGCCTTATTTATAATTCATATTTATCCCTGGCATAGAGTCAAAGTAACATCTATTGTACAACAAAATCATTTGGACAAACCCCTTTAGGAAATATGTTGTTATTTGAAATATCATCAGCACCTTTCATTCCTTTCCTTTTGAAATAACACTTTTGTTAAAATAATAATTCTTCTTTCCCACACAAACAGCAAATCTGCAGCAAGGACTTCAAAAACATACTGGAAAATATCTGAAAAATCTCGATAAATGAAAGCATCATTATTGAATTGAGTCGATAATATTGTGGCAAAAGGAGAAATTGCTCATGATGAATAATTTCTCCTTTAACAACAATGTTTACTAAAGTCCTCTGCTGAAGATGCTTCAAAAGATGTCTGCAAGAAAATTGTAGGGGCTGTTACTCAATGCATCAAATTCAATATTGTTCAAAGCTTTCAAACAGACCCATATATAATTTACGCAATAAGATATATTGAGAGTTGTAAACTTTTATTAAAATATTTGAGGGTAAAATTGCAAGAATAATTTTGAGTTTTGTTTTTTGTTTTTTATGATTCTATTTTTTTTAGTTTTACGTACTGCAAATTAAGTGTACCTGGATATCATATTGGGTGTCAATTCAGTCTTAAACCAACAATTAATGATTTACATTCTTATTTGGGGGAATCATACAGACAAAACAAATATAAAGTACAGAAGAACAAAGACATTGACAAATACAAAGATATATTCCATAAACAACTTTTATTTGGTAAACATTCTCAAATGGGATTATAAACAATATATTGCAATGAGACTGACGAGTCATTTAAAAGGTTATTCGTTTTATATCTGCACAATTTCTTGTAAATCATCTAATGATTCTGTGACTTGCATGTAATTCTTTCATGTTTTTGTTTCAACTTGTATCTACTTGATAAAGACACTTTGAGTTAGAAAATGTAACCAGTAAAATTGTATTATTATAAAAGAGATTGAATGATTGCAGGTAAAACAGCATTTTAACCCCTTAAGGGGGTATTATTATAATTAATTTCAATAGTTTATCAATTGAGTATAATTTGGAAAAGATGTTGTAATTGTACAAGTACCCGCATTAAGAAAATGTGCAGAGTTAGGAAATCATGCTTTCAAATTACAAATACCATACACCACTTAACCCTTTCCCTCATACGACTTTGAACGTATTTCGTCAAAACATAGAAAATCTCCATAATTGAATGGATACGTGAGACTATGACGAAAAGTGGAAAACATTGTGGCAAAAGGAGAAATTGCACGTTTTGTGCAATTACTTCTTTTGTCACTATGTTTTAAAAAACCGTCTGCTGCAGAGGCGTCCGAAAGCGTTTATATGAGGGAAAGGGTTAATAGATTTACAAGTCAGTGCAAATAATGAATGATGATAACTTGGAGGTAAAGTTTGCAAAACATGTGTTTGAAAAACATGTGTTCATTACAGATGCATTGTCTTTTGATTTGCATGAAAATCATTAGATTTTTGTTTAATCATATGTTTCTATGGAATTGAATGGATGAAATAAAAGTTGAACATTCTTCGGAATGTTTGATATGCTGTAGTTTTGTAACATTAAAAAAGTTTGACCCTTACCCTCATGCAGCTGCATTTTGACCAATCTCAAGCAGCCAACATTTGAAATCATTTAAAAAACATTGTGGCAAAAGGAGAAATTAATAGCTTATAATTAACCATTTTTCAAATTGCCAAAATATTTAAACTCTAGTCATAAAGCATACCTTCATTTATAGAGGTTTTCAATATTTAACCCAGAAGCTTTCAATGTTTTTAGGCTGTATATTTATCTAGGGGTAATTAGTAAAATACAAATCCCAAAGAAGCACTCTACCAATCAATATTATGTTATGGGGGTCTCACTTTACAATGAGAGGTTTGGTCACATTGGAAAATAAATAAAACAATTGGAAGAAATGATGGCATCACAAATATTTACACACACAGAGTTAACAAATGGTAACAATTATAAGGGTTTAATGAGCAAGACTTTCAAAAATGTATAATAGAAGAAAAGGTTGATTAAAGTGACATACCTGGACTGACAGTGATTGCCTCAGCGAATTGGTCTCTCCAAGATGAAGTGCCAACCATGAGTGAAACATTGGCCTTTTTCAACAGTTTGTCTACCACACTCTGAAAATATAAGATTTTACATAATTATATTAATAGGATCAATTAACCTTTTCCCGCATACGACAATTCTGCAGCAGACAACTTTGAACAGGTTTTGTCAAAAAATGGAAAATCTCTGTAATTGAATTGATAACCTATGACTAAAAGTGGAAAACATTGTGGAAAAGGAGAAATTGCTCGATTTGAGCGGTTTCTTCTTTTGACACTATGTTTTCAAAAAGCTGTCTGCTGCAGAGGCGTCAGAAAGCATCTATAAGAGGGAAAGGGTTAATTAATAATGTTTCTTGCATAACCTGTCAAAAATTATCACCCCTGTGAAGTTTCTTACACAGCTTTGGAGATAAACCCTTTTTCCACATTCACCAAAATCCAACAGACGACTTTGAAAACAATCAAGACCGTTATTCAGTAAGCAGCAACACTATTGAAAATCTCCATTAAAAAATTATTTTTATTGGATTGAGTTGAAAACATTGAGACACAAGGAGGACTTATTCATGATGTCATCTTTTGCAGATGCTGGAAAGGGTTAATAGAGGACCAACAAAATGTGTCATACCATCTAACATGGCATAACATCTCAACTACCTCATCCTCTTTGCTTTTGACATGCTACTAAAAACCTCATTTCTAAACGGATAGCATTTGTGAGCAGAATCTAGGGAGCTATCAATTTCTATTCTCAAATTTCAATTTATTTCAACATGCAAATCTTGTCTTTTTATAGTCCCTGATTTAAAGTTAATTTGGCCAATCATGCAACAACACTGCAGCAGCTATCTTTGAACACATTAGGACAAAAACCTATAGGAAATCTCTATAACCCTTTCCCACATACAAGAAATCTGCAGCAGACGACTTTGACCATATTTTGTCAATAAATGGAAAATCTCTATAATTGGATGGATAACCAATGACTAAAAGTGGTAGATATTGTGGCAATTTAAGGAGAAATTACTTGTTTTGAGCAATTTCTTCTTTTGTCACCATGTTTTCAAAAAGCTGTCTGCTGCAGAGGCGTCAGAAAGCATCTACATGAGGGAAAGGGTTAAGAGGATGTATAATTATTGAATAGAGTTGAAATCATTCCGGCAAAAGGAGATGAACAATTTCTATTTAACCCTTTCCCAGCTGCAGACGCATTTTGACGCAATAGCAGCAGACAACCTTTAAAAACAAAATTTGGCCAATGGTGATATATATTGCGCATGATGAGCAATTTCTCCTTTCTTCTATTGTCACGATGTTTTCAAAAAGCCTGCTGCTGAGGCATCAGAAAGCGTCCATATGAGGGAAAGGGTTAATAATATTCATCATTCCTGGCCGGCTATAGAACCTGTACTTCCTATTGGGACATGTGTCATGCCAAGTTACCTTTGCAACAACCTACATACAAGTGAAAGTTAATTCAAACTGAAAACAATCGAACAAAATGATATAAATATTATGACAATTCATAATTTTAAATTTCCCTCACATGTGCACTTTGTAATCATTAGAACTAAGTGAAAAGAGCCTTAGGTCATTGGGTTTAATTGCATTCTAAGAGTAAATGAACAAGATCAGGGAAATACCAGGACAGTCAAATTATAAGATAACATATCATCTTTATAGAACAAACATTCATTAAGAGAATTCCACAATTATTTGTTGTTGAACCTTTCTCACATGCAGACACGTTTGATGCGTTTGCAGCAGACGACTTTTGAAAACATTGAGGTAAAAAGACAAATTGCCCATGAAGAGCAAATTACCTCCATCTGCCACAATGTTTTCAACTCTTCTAGTTTTAACCCTTTCCCTCATACGACAATTCTGCAGCAGACGACTTTGAAACTATTTTGTCAAAAAATAGAAAATCTCTATAATTGAATGGATAACCTATAACTAAAAGTGGAAAATATTGTGTCAAAAGGAGAAAATGCTCGTTTTGAGCAATTTCTTCTTTTGTCACTATGTTTTCAAAAAGCCGTCTGCTGCCAAGGCGTCAGAAAGCATCTATATGAGGGAAAGGGTTAAATAATTATAGATTTATTTATTAAGATTTTTCTTGTTAATTTGCCTAGATGTTTTCTAAGTTGTCTGCTGCAGATTTGTCATCATGAGCAATTTATCCTTTTGACACAATAATTTCTAAGGTCTTCTGCTGCAAATGTGTCGAAATAGTCTGCAAGTGTAAAAGGTTTCAATGTTTATGGCAAATAATCAAAGGTCTTAGGTTTTATTGACCACCAACAATTATATACCTTCTACCTCTTCACTAGAAAATGGTACCTATGACCTTTAACCCACACCCACATACAACAAATCTGCAGCAGACAACTTTGAAACTATTTAGACTAAAAATTGGAATATTTGTTTCTAAATGAAAATATAAGTGATGCAAGAAGTTGAAAATATTGTGGCAAAAGGGGAAATTGCTCATCATGAGTAATTTCTCCTTTAGTCACAGTGTTTTCAAAAGTTGTCTGCTAGAGGCATCTAGCTAGCTGAAAGCGTCTAATATATGTGGGAAAGGTTTAAACTGCCAATTCATAAATTAATGTATAAATGATTCATTCAATCAACCTGTTCATTTTATGATGATCAAACCATAATGTAAAAATGCTTTTCCTTAATTTATAACCCGAAACAAAGCCCTATAGATCTTGAATGAAGCTGAATGCATGGTTCTGACCCAGAATAATTTTTTCTGATTCTTTATTAATTAGTTATCATAGTAGTTTGTTAATGAATACCATGTATCAAGGTAAAAACAGTTAACTTCTGCCACCCATCAACATTTACAAAGACTTCCTAATAATTGAATTAAATCATTATTAACCCTTTCCCACTTGTGGATCCCATTTTGACACAGTTACAGCAGATGATGTTTGAAAACATTGTGGCAGGAAATTGGAGAAATTGCCAATGATGATTAATTCTTTTTAGTAATTAAAATATTATTTATTTATACAGATTAATTCAAATATTGTCTTATGCAATATGTTTTATAAGCTTCTAAACATGAATTTTTAATTTAAGATTCAACAGTAAAAAAAAATCTTTAATATTAAATAACAATATCAGTATTACTTTAGTCTTTTTCCTAACTATTACTTTCAATCAATGATTGACAAAAGTCAGCGTGACTAATGTGTCGTCCATCTTCCACATAAGGGCTGTCTCAGTATTGGGATGTAAGCCAGCTATTTGCCTGGGTAGAATTTTGCATGGAGTATTAAGGTCACCAAAAAACCCTGGAAAGTTGATATAACTGAACTACTATTGAAATGGGCATTACACTTCAATGAATCTTTAACCCTTTCCAATATACAGCAAATCTGCAGCAGAAGACTTTAAAATCATCTAAGGAAATACATGGAAAATCCCCATAAATGATGATATAATAACTCAACAAGACTAGAATGGAGTGCTCCCCGGAGCATGTGTGTCACCTGCTGAAGCCTTACCTTAATTTTTGACAGAAAAGGGGCAATAACTCTGATATAAAAAATATTTGGATTATCCCCCTTTTGTGAACCAATCATACACATTGATATAAACATTTGTAAGAAGTTTCAATGTAATCCTTTGAGTAGTAAAAAAGTTATTTGAAAACGTGACGAAAAAATGTGACGGACAGACAGACAGACGCCGGACAAAAAAAAAGTAATCCCTAAATGCCTACCATGCTACGCAGGAGACACAAAAAAGTAGAAAACATTGTGACAAAAGGAGAAATTACTCGTTTTGAGCAATTACTTTTTTTGTCACATTGTTTTCAAAAGTTGTCTGCTGCAAAGGCGTCAAAAGTGTCTTTATGTGGGAAAGGGGTTAAGAGACAGTTGTATAAGGTATTCTTCCTAGTCTCTCTGCAAAACTAAATATGATAGTAAGTACAATGACAGCTCTGACAACACTATTCAATAATATTCCATCTTCCCAAACCTCACCCTTCATTGCACATCCATTAACGCCCTATCTTTGATGATGTTTTCTTAGTCTCTTATTTTAGGATACAGATAATTGATAATGAGAACATTGGTGATTTAAGAGCACTGATTAGCTTATGTGCTTCTGCAATGTGACCACGATTGGCACAGTTTGCCAATACTGCAATGGACCATTCACACTTCCCCACATAAAGTTTCATATTAAAGCATCAGCAGCAGACGACTTTTGAAAACATTGTGGCAAAAGGAAAATTGCTTATAATGTTTCAACTTTATTTAATGGCTTATAATACCCTTATTTATAGACAATTTCCATATTTTGTCCATCGGATGCAGATTTATTGTTTGCTGGAAAGGGTTAATAAAGGAATCCCCTGAGTTGAGGCAGTGATCGTGTTGTGTGTATGTGTTACGGCAAACAACAGAAGGGGCCAATATGTCTCAGGCTCGCAATTTCATTCATTTTCAGGTTTTATACACAGTGAAGGCTAAAAAAGGAGTGACAGTTTTGTAATCAACCTGACCCTTTCCCACATACGACAATTCTGCAGCTAACAGCTTCGAAAATATATTGGCAAAAATGTGAAATATCTCCATAAATGAGAATTTAATTATTAAATAGAGATGAAAAGTTTGCTGAAAACCTATGAGCCGTTTCTCCTTTTGTCACGATGTTTTTAAAAGTCGTCTGCTGCAGATGCTTCAAATTGCTTCTATAGGTGGGAAAGGGTTAACCATTTGTATGATATTTCAAGAGCCATTCTGCTTTACAATGAAGAATACTTTTGATGCAGAGTAGAAAATATTGTGGGGTAAAGGAGAAATGGCTAATACGTTGAGCAATATCTCTTTTTTCACACATGTTTTAAAAAAGTTGACTGGATCTAAGAAAGTAATTAAGGCATCAACCTTCGTCTCTACTAGGGAAATGTAACATGATAATGCAATTAGGCTTAATAAGTTCAACAATGTATTATTTATTCAAAACACTCTCACAGACACAGCCCACTTTAGATACCTTCACAATTAAGACTTTTCAAATCATTGTGGAAAAACAGAAGATATAAAGCTCAAAATGAACAAATTTTCTGTTTCCTATAATGCTCTTAACTCTGTATTAAAATCTTTTCTAAATTTTTAGATGATACAAAAATGTTCAGATGTTTTGAAAGCAGACAAAAATGGCATATCTGGTTTAAATCTCGTCTATCAAAGTGCCTGTTTTTCTTTTGATGTGACAAGTTCAAGCATAATTAAACCTTTCCCACACACCTCAGCAGCAAACAGCTTTTGAAAACATTGTGGTAAAATGACAAATTGCTCATGATGAGTATAATTTCTCCATTGGCTGAAATGTTTTCAACTCTATTCACTAATTAACTGTACTTTCATTTTAACTCTTTCAGCGCCGAATTGTTTAAAGTAGACTCTTCCATGTTCAAAATAGGGCGTCTCCATTTTTCATTTAATAAAAGTTTTTGGACTATTTTGATAAATAAAAGGCAAACAATGCGGATTTCAGGTGAGACAGCTCGTCACGAGCTGACTCACCTGAATCTGTATTGTTTGCAAAAAACACAATATTGCCTTTGGGGCTGAAAGAGTTAAGAAATTTTACATACTTTTTTTCTTAAGACATTTTCGAAAGTGGTTTACTTATCATTTGTGCTATGCGGGAAAAGGTTAAGAACTATGGTCCAGTGTGCTATAGATAGAGAAGTCCCAGCATCCACATCAATTGATATATCTATTCGTTATAAAGGCCTCTGAATAGTTTCTCCTCAAAGTCATTCCAAATTGATCTCCGAAACGATAGATTGATTATCAAATAACTCATTTACGATGGCATTTCTCTACAAATAATAAACTACACAATGGCCCAACTGTTGGCAGGATATTGACAAAACAGAATCCTTATTAACCCTTACAATTTTTTTTACAAATCTGCCGTGGATGACTTTTGAAGCATTGTTGCAAAATGAGGAATTGCTCTGCATCATATTTATATTTTTAAAATTGCCTGTTGTAGATTTGTTGCTAAAAGGATTTTTACTAGAAGAAGATATATGTAGTGAAAATTCAAATGAAACCTCAATGTTAACAAGATTTTCCTTCATTTGGCCTAGTGACCTATTTGTTTTACCTAGTATGACCCATATTCAAACATGGACTAGATAGATATCATCAAGACAAACATTCTGACAAAGTTTTAACTTGCTCAAAGTAAAAAGATCGGACTCCAGTGTTTTAACACTTTTTCTCTTCAATTTGGCCTAGTGACCTAGTTTTAAACCCAATATGACAACATTCTGACAAAATTTCAAACTGCTGAAGCAAAAATTGCGGCCTCTAGAGTGTTTACAAGATTTCCCTTCAAATTGACAGTGACCTACTTTTTGATCGGACATGACCCATATTCAAACTTGACCTACATATCACCAAGGCAAACATCTGATAAAGTTTCAACATTCACAAGTTAAAAGTGCAGACTCCAGAGTGTTACCAAGATTTTCTTTCAATTTGGCTTAGTGACCTTCTTTTTGACCCGACATGACCCATATTCGAATTTGACCTATATATCATCAAAACAAACATTCTGATAAAGTTTCAACATGTTCAAGTTAAAAATGCCACCGCAAGACTTTAGTGTTCACAAGATTTTCCATCAATTTGACATAGGGGACCTACTTTTTGACCTCATATGGCCATATTCAATCTTGACCTAGATATCATTCAGACAAACATTCTGACAAAATTTCAAACTGCTGAAGCAGCCTCTAGTGTTAACGAGATTTTCCTTCAATTTTACTTAGTGACCTACTTCTTGACCCCACATGACCCATATTCTAATTTGACATACCTAGCATCAAAACAAACACTCTGAAAAGGTTCTACATGCTTAAGTTAAAAATGCAGCCTCCAGAGTGTTAACACGATTTTCCTTCAATTTGACCTAGTGACCTACTTCTTGACCCGACATGTCTATTATTGGCTTACATATCATCAAGGCAAACATTCTGATAAAGTTTCAACATGCTCAAGTTAAAAATGCAGCCTCCAGAGTGTTAACAATATTTTCCTTCAACTTGACTTAGTGACCTAGTTTCGGACTTGTCCAAGCTTTTATGAAGATCAGATGCGTGTTAAAAAGGCAATTGTTGACGACGGACGCCAGACAAAATGTGATCACAATAGCTCATCTTGATGTTTGTGCACAGGTGAACTAATAAATCACTCCAGGTAAATGGTTAAAAGTGGGACTGAATATATTTCTTTTCTATTACTTCCATCTTGTTTAACCCTTTCCCTCATACAAAAATTCTGCAGCAGACGACTTTGAAAACATACAGAAGGAAATAGGGAAAATCTATATTAATGAAAATATAAATATTGGATAAAGTTGTAAACATTGTGACAAAAGGGGAAATTGCTCATTTTTGAGCAATTTCACCTTTCGCCACAATGTTTTCAAAAGTCATATGCCCTAGATGCGTCAAAATGAATCTGCAGGTTGGAAAGGGTTAAAGACAATCCATCAACCATATTTTCCCATAAACAACAAATCTGCAGCAAATAAATTTAAATATATGTAAGGCAGAATTATGCAAATTCAAGAAGGAAATTTTATTTATTGAACAATGCGTCTTTTAGTTACAAAAGTCCTCTGCTGGAGTGGCATTAGAAAGCATCTGTATTTGGGAAAGGGTAAAAAGTTTTCAATATTATCAACAAACCTCAAAATCTTTCAAAACTGATAATCAGTTTATATTTAACCAAACTTCATCTCCTGATCATCAACAGGGAAGATAAATATGTCAGCATTTCATAATTCAAATTCTCCTTCAAAGTATCATACCTTGGATTAATTTCTTTGTACATGACCGTTTTTTTCCACAACAAAAGCATAAAGTTATTTCAAATTTAATATTGAAATAAAGAAAATACATATATGACTGAATAAAAAAATAATTTGTCATTGTGAAAACAAATCATTGTTTATAAGATTCAGTGCAATATGACTAACCCAAGCCACCTTTATAAATATTTAATGAAAATCACTGTAGCACCGGCTGGTGTCAGGATAAATTGACCAATAGTACTGGTAACTTACCCAGGAAATGCAGTGACAAGAGGGCCATGATGGCCCTATATCGCTCACCTGATTTTTTACTTTATACATATAAAGACAAGAAGATTTGTAAAGTTTTAACAATGCACATATAAGGAAAACAAGCTCCATGTTTTTAAACGGATCGGAAATATTTCAACAATCTTGGTAGAAGGTGCCCCATGGATCATTTGTGTAAAATAAGGCCAATACTTTTGGATAAGAAGATTTTTAAAGTATTAATAATGCACATATAAGGAAAAAAAGCTTCGCCCCCTGGCAGCCACGTTTATCAACGGATCGGACATATTTAAACAATGTTGGCAGAGGGTGCCCCAAGGAACATTTGTGCAAAATAATTTTCAAATCGGTCTAATACTTTTGGACAAGAAGATTTTTAAAGTTTTAACGATGCACATATAAGGAAAACAAGCTTCACCCCCTGGCGGCCATGTTTTTTTAACAGAGGGGAAATATTTGAACAATCTTGGTAGATGGTGCCCCAAGGAACATTTGTGCAAAATAATTTTCAAATCGGGCCAGAACTTTTGGACAAGAAGATTTTTAAAGTTTTAACAATGCACATATAAGGAAAACAAGCTCCGCCCCCTTTGCCATGTTTTTCAACGGATCGGAAATATTTGAACAGTCTTGGTAAAGGGTGCCCCAAGGAACATTTGTGCAAAATAATTTTCAAATCGGGCGAATACTTTTGGACAAGAAGATTTTTAAAGTTTTAACAATGCACATATAAGGAAAACAAGCTCCGCCCCCTGGCGGCCATGTTTTTCAACGGATCGGAAACATTTGAACAATCTTGGTAAAGGATGCCCCAAGGAACATTTGTGCAAAATAATTTTTTAAATCGGGCCAGTACTTTTTGACAAGAAGATTTTTAAAGTTTTAACAATGCACATATAAGGAAAACAAGCTCCGCCCCCTTTGCCATGTTTTTCAACGGATTGGAAATATTTGAACAATCTTGGTAAAGGGTGCCCCAAGGAACATTTGTGCAAAATAGTTTTCAAATCTGGTCAGTACTTTTGGACAAGAAGATTTTTAAAGTTTTAACAATGCAAATATAAGGAAAATTAGCTCCGCCCCCTGGCGGCCATGTTTTTCAACGGATCGGAAATATTTGAACAATCTTGGTAGAGGGTACCCCAAGGAACATTTATGCAAAATAATTTTCAAATCGGGCCAGAACATTTGGACAAGAAGATTTTTTAAGTTTTGGCAATTTTCCCCTTTTCTGATGCCGCAGCAACCAAAGTTCTACTTGGAATTAAATTCTTTGAACAACTTTGAAAGAGGACCACCTAAGGACTGGACCAATCCTGTGAAGTTATTTTGAAATCTGTCCATTGCTTTAGTAGGATAAGTCATTTGTAGGAAATTGTTAACAGACGACGACGAGGACGCCGGACAGTGAGTGATCACAAAAGCTCACCTTGCACTTCGTGCTTAGGTGAGCTAATAAAACAGAACAAGAGCTGTCGGAGGACAGCATGCTCGACTATTTCACCGCTTATTTGATTACTGAGATAATGGACTCAAATGTAGTTGCATGCTAAACATTAACCACAATGTCTTAAAGGGTGATAATTTGCATTATATACAGGATTGAGTTATTTAACTTGATTATTTTCATAGTTGTGATGGTTGGGAAGGGTTGTATAATGTTTCAATGGAATGCATCAAGTAGTTACTAAGATATGGACTCTTAATGTAGTTGCACGCGAACCTTTAACCATAGGGCAACAATTTGCACCATATGCAACTAGTTCAAAGTTATTGCAAAAAATAGTGTTTTTTTTGTTAAAGGTTTGACCTTATGATCCCATGACCTGTTTGAGTCAAGTGCTGATCATGACCATTACCCAAACTAAGTTTCAGGGTCATAGGCCTAAGCAATCAGTAGTTTTAAAGCAAGGAATGTTTCTGTATTGAAGGTCACAGTGAACTTGACCATTTACCTATTGACTCCAAACTCTCTAGGCATCACCAACTTGCTATGATGTATGTCCATAGTTTGAAGATCATAGGCCTAGGCGTATGTAAGTTATAAGTGTAAATGCTAGCTTTCACAAAAACTTTAACCATTAACTGTTTCTTTACAGAAAGGTCACAGTGACCTTGACCTTTGACCTAGTAACTCCAAACTCTCTAGGCAAAACCAACTTGAAGATCACAGGCCTAAGTGTATGTTAGTTATAAGGGTAAATGCTAGCTTGCACAAAAACTTTAACCATGAACTGTTTCCATATAGAAGGTCACAGTGACCTTGACCTTTGACCTACTGACTCCAAAGTTTATAGGCATCACCAACTTGCTATGAAGAATGTCCATACGAAGACCATAGGCCTAGGCGTATGTTAGTTATACGGGTAAATGCTAGCTTGCACAAAAACTTTAAACATGAACTGTTTCTATAATAGAAAGTTACAGTGACCTTGACCTTTGACCTACTGACTCCAAACTGTGTAGGCATCCCCAACTTGCTATGAAGTATGTCCATACCAAGTTTGAAGATCATTGGCCTAGGCGTATGTAAGTTATACGGGTAAATGCTAGCTTGCACAAAAACTTTAACCAACGCCGATGGCGATGGGACTACAATAGCTAAAAATGAAGTAAGGCCAAACCTATGCTTAAGACCACCTTGGAATAGCAGTTCCCTGTCTATAGCAATCATTCTTTTAGTTTCCCAATTATTCATTTTCTACATAAATGACCCTGCAAATTAAGACCATCATTATGTGCACAAAGACCAGGTAACGTTGCCTTCCCATTGGTGCTCTCACTTTAGATCACACCCAGAAAATTTGTATGTACCAAAACTGACCAAACAACCAACAGACAAACTTATGCCTGGCAGTGTCCAATCTAGGAGGGGGGATTGTGCTTATTATCACATGGATTTGAATATCCCCTCCTGAATTTCTATGGAAGGAAGGATTTTTTTTACATATGCAAAGAATAAATTTTCGGATACATTATTCCCCCCTTGTTTTCCAATCCTAGATTGGACACTGCATGTATTCCAGGATACCCTTGACAAATTATGTTTTAGGGGATAATCATACTAACAGAATGGATTCCTGTCAATCCTGTCAATGATGTCTAGAGTTCCATTGTATGCAAAAATGTAAATCCAATTCCTTAAAACATTGAGAACACAACAGATTTGACAAGTATGAATCAAGTTATAGGAGGATTGAAACATGATGACAGATTCAGGAAAAATCTTATATGAGAATATAATAGTTTTATACTGGTTTGCTCATCAGATAACACTTTCCCATTAGACAGCTTTTGAAAACAAGAATAAATTTAGACACAATATTTTTTCCATCACTTTTTTAAACAAGAGGCCCATGAGGGCCTATGCTCTACTGGTATGGTTCTTTGGTCATTTTCAATCCAGAGTATGTATGTATGGTGAAGATCGGATAGTAAATGGAGGCTCTTTTGTGTTCACAAGCTGTATTATAGCAATTTTTACAATTTCAAGGGCCATAATCCAGTCTTGCATGGGCGGATCTGGCTGGTTTACGAAAGGAACTGAGCTCTTATGGATATCTAACTACTGTATAAGTTTGGTTGAGATACAATCAAAAGTGAAGACTGTATCGTGTTAACAAGCTCTTTTATAGCAATTTTGACCATTTCAAGGGCCATAATCCAGTCATACATGGGCGGATCTGGCTGGTTTACGAAAGGAACTGAGCTCTCATGGATATCTAACTACTGTATAAGTTTGGTTGAGATACAATCGAAAGTGAAGACTGTATCGTGTTAACAAGCTCTTTTATAGCAATTTTGACCATTTCAAGGGCCATAATCCAGTCATACATCGGCGGATCTGGCTGGTTTTCGAAAAGAACCGAGCTCTCATGGATATCTAACTACTGTATAAGTTTGGTTGAGATACAATCAAAAGTGAAGACTGTATCGTGTTAACAAGCTCTTTTATAGCAATTTTGACCATTTCAAGGGCCATAATCCAGTCATGCATGGGCGGATCTGGCTGGTTTTCGAAAGGAACCGAGCTCTCATGGATATCTAACTACTGTATAAGTTTAGTTGAGATACAATCAAAAGTGAAGACTGTATCGTGTTAACAAGAAATTGTTTACGTACGGACGACGGACAAATCGCCACGACATAAGCCCTTCTGGCCTTTGGCCAGTAGAGCTAAAAATAAAACTTTCATTATTAAAGATTTCCTATATTTTTGCATAGTATATTTGTTATGTGCATGAATTGGTTAATATCTCCATTTTCAGAGGTCCAGATGATGAGTAAACAGCTCTTTACCCTACGTTGTCTCTTCTATAACTAAACCAAACCCTATATTGTGGGTACTCAAAAGAAGTGTCTCATTGTTGAGTTACAAAATTTGCCTGATTGTTTTTTCTGCTGCAGAAGCCTCAGAAAGTATCTGTATGTGGGAAAGGGTTTATATAGTTTTGAACCCTGTATCAAACTTTTATTTTCATTTTTTCCCGGAGGTCCATGTGTTTCTTTGGAAAGTTTCAAAGCAGGTGACCTCACAAATGAGAGAGCTCTAAATAATATGCGTAATTCATGTTCAATTAAGTTTCTTATTGACCCTCTAACCCTATTTGTGCCAATTCAGCTATTATTTCAATTTAAGTAAGACATTGTGAAAGGAAGATGCAATCATTTACTTTGTGAGTTTAATTTTCTTTCACCAATTGTCTGAACCCCATTCATTCAAACTTTTGACAAAAGTCAATGTGACAACAAGCGTCTTCCACCAATGGGCTAATAGTCTAAATAAACAGTTGCTTGGAAAATACTCATGTGCAGTACTAATGTGAACAAGAGGCCCATGAGGGCCTATGCTCTACTGGCATTGATCAAGCTTGTTTCAAAAGGAACCAATATGTCATCAATATTCAAATACCATCTAAGTTTGGTGAAGATCAGATAGTAAATGGAAGCTCTATTGTGTTCACAAGCTGTATTATAGCAATTTTGACAATTTCAAGGGCCATAATCAAGCCATGCATGGGTAGATCTGGCCGTTTTTTAGAAATGAACCAAACTCTCATATATATCTAACTACTGTATAAGTTTGATTGAGATACAATCAAAAATAAGGACTGTATCATGTTAACAAGCCCTATTATAGCAATTTTGACAATTTCAAGGGCCATAATTCAGTCATGCATGGGGCGGATCTGGCTTGTTTTCAAAAGGAATCAAGCTCTCATAGATATCTAACTACTGTATAAGTTTGGTTGAGATACAATAAACAAGAGGCCCATGAGGGCCTATGCTCTACTGGTATGGTTCTTTGGTCATTTTCAATCCAGAGCATGTATGTATAGTGAAGATCGGGTAGTAAATGGAGGCTCGTTTGTGTTCACAAGCTGTATTATAGCAATTTTTACAATTTCATGGGCCATAATCCAGTCTTGGCGGATCTGGCTGGTTTTCAAAAGGAACCAAGCTCTCATCAATATTTAACTACTATCTAAGTTTGGTGAAGATCAGATAGTAAATAGATCCTCTATTGTGTTCACATGCTCAATTATAGCAATTTGAACAATTTCAAGGGCCATAATCCAGTCTTGCATGGGCGGATCTGGCTTGTTTACGAAAGGAACCGAGCTCTCATGGATATCTAACTACTGTATAAGTTTGGTTGAGATACAATCAAAAGTGAAGACTGTATCGTGTTAACAAGCTCTTTTATAGCAATTTTGACCATTTCAAGGGCCATAATCCAGTCATGCATGGGCAGATCTTGCTGGTTTTCAAAAGGAACCGAGCTCTCATGGATATCTAACTACTGTATAAGTTTGGTTGAGATACAATCAAAAGTGAAGACTGTATCGTGTTAACAAGCTCTTTTATAGCAATTTTGACCATTTCAAGGGCCATAATCCAGTCATGCATGGGCGGATCCGGCTGGTTTTCGAAAGGAACCGAGCTCTTATGGATATCTAACTACTGTATAAGTTTGGTTGAGATACAATCAAAAAAGAAGACTGTATTGTGTTAACAAGCTCTTTTATAGCAATTTTGACCATTTCAAGGGCCATAATCCAGTCATGCATGGGCAGATCTGGCTGGTTTTTGAAAGGAACCGAGCTCTTATGGATATCTGACTACTGTATAAGTTTGGTTGAGATACAATCAAAAGTGAAGACTGTATCGTGTTAACAAGCTCTTTTATAGCAATTTTGACCATTTCAAGGGCCATAATCCAGTCATGCATGGGCGGATCTTGCTGGTTTTCGAAAGGAACCGAGCTCTCATGGATATCTAACTACTGTATAAGTTTGGTTGAGATACAATCAAAAAAGAAGACTGTATTGTGTTAACAAGCTCTTTTATAGCAATTTTGACCATTTCAAGGGCCATAATCCAGTCATGCATGGGCAGATCTGGCTGGTTTTTGAAAGGAACCGAGCTCTTATGGATATCTGACTACTGTATAAGTTTGGTTGAGATACAATCAAAAGTGAAGACTGTATCGTGTTAACAAGCTCTTTTATAGCAATTTTGACCATTTCAAGGGCCATAATCCAGTCATGCATGGGCGGATCTTGCTGGTTTTCGAAAGGAACCGAGCTCTCATGGATATCTAACTACTGTATAAGTTTAGTTGAGATACAATCAAAAGTGAAGACTGTATCATGTTAACAAGAAATTGTTTACGGACGGACGCACGGACGCACGCACGCACGCACGGACGACGGACAAATCGCCACGACATAAGCCCTTCTGGCCTTTGGCCAGTAGAGCTAAAAATAAAGACTATCGTGTTAACAAGCTCTAT
Source organism: Serripes groenlandicus (assembly GCA_031761405.1). Lineage (NCBI taxonomy): Eukaryota > Metazoa > Mollusca > Bivalvia > Cardiida > Cardiidae > Serripes > Serripes groenlandicus. Next base: position 42,451,294 of record JASEVX010000001.1, on the reverse strand, counting down.
TATAGCAATTTTGACCATTTCAAGGGCCATAATCCAGTCATGCATGGGCAGATCTGGCTGGTTTTCGAAAGGAACCGAGCTCTCATGGATATCTAACTCCTGTATAAGTTTGGTTGAGATACAATCAAAAGTGAAGACTGTATCGTGTTAACAAGCTCTTTTATAGCAATTTTGACCATTTCAAGGGCCATAATCCAGTCATGACTGTATCGTGTTAACAAGAAATTGTTTACGGACGGACGGACGCACGCACGCACACGACGGACAAATCGCCACGACATAAGCCCTTCTGGCCTTTGGCCAGTAGAGCTAAAAATCCAGGAAACACATGGATAGGTGATGTCCTCTGCCATGATGTGACTGAACAATTTTTGAAATGTCATTAAACCCCAAAAAAATAATTTATTAATCAATTGTTATCACACTTATATGTAGTAGAAGAAGAAGTATTTAAACTTACTATTACACAAAAACTGTTGTGTAACAACAAAGCCATCTAGTGTCCATGGAACCATGGAAAGTATATCTTTATAAATCAATTTTAAGTTCTGTAAAATTGACTGGGCAGAGAACGAGACTGAACAATTTGTACTTGTGCCAAAACAAGGCACAATTCTAACTCTCCAACCCACAATAAATTTACAGCAGACGAGTTTGAAAATATCTAGGCAAATATATAAAAAATCTCTATAACAGAAGTTTTATAATTGAATAGAGTTGAAAACATTGTGGCAACACAAGAAATTACTGATTAATTATAATCTTTCCTTTTGCTATAATGTTTTCAAAAGTCGTCTGCTGCAAACCATCAAACAAAATCTGCAGAACACAAAATTGAAAATACCTATGCAATACTATAAGCAAGAGGGCCATGATGGCCCTGGATCGCTCACCCAGGTTATGCCGACCACATAATCAATCACAATAACTCATTTTCTGGTCAAGTAAGCTATTATAATAAAAAAATATACATACTGACAAAGTTTCAACATGCGCAAATCAATTAAATACGGCTTCCAGAGTGTAAATAAGTTTTCCTTCCAATTGGCCTTGTAACCTAGTTTTTTAACTGACATAACCATTATTCAACATTGGCCTAGATATCGTCAAGACAAACATCCTGACAAAGTTTCAAGCTGCTGAAGCAAAATATTTCTACAGATTTAATTAGATTTTTCTCAAATTTGGCCTAGTGACCTAGTTTTTGACCGGACATCACCTATATTGGGACCATATATCATAAAAACACAAATTCTGACAAAGTTTCAACATGCTCAATTTAAAATGCTGCATTCAGTCTTAACAAGATTTTCCTTCAACTTGGTTTAGTGACCTAGTTTTTGACCCAACATGACCCATATTCCAATATGGCCTAGAAATTACCAAGACAAACATTCTAACAAAGGGTCAAGCTGCCAAAGATAAAAATATGGCATTCAGAGTGTTAACACGATTTTCCTTCAATTTGACCTTGCGACCTAGTTTTGACCTAAAATGACTAAGTATTGAACTTGACCTAGATATCAACAAGACAGACATTCTGACAACGTTTCCAGCTGCTGGAGCAAAAAATGTGGTCTTTAAAGTGTTAACAATATTTTCCTTAAATTTAGCCTAGTGGCCTAGTTTATGACCGGACATGACCTAGATATCATCAAGACAATTATTCTGGCAAAGTTTTAACACGCTAAAGATAAAAATGCCAAGAATTTGACTTTGTGACCTTGTTTTTTAACCTAACATGACCAACTTTCAAACTTGGCCAAGGTTTGATGTAATGTATGTTCTGATCTACTTTCTTTAAGATTGGATGTAAACTCTGGCCTGTAAAATGTTAACAAGGCAATTGCAAGATCACAATAGCTCACCTTGAGTACTTAGCGCACAGGTGTGCTAAAAATCCAAATTAAATGAAGGCATATTTATTCAAAACATTGAGGCAATTGAGAAATTGCTCATTATGAGCAATTTCTCCCTTTGCCTAAATTTTTCAAAAGTCATCTGAACAAGAGAGCTGTTTGAATGTTCCTGTTGCAAAAAAGAAATTGCTCAAAAATGTTTGATACTCTTTTATAAAATTTAACATTTTGAGAGATTTCCCCGAAGAATTGTTTTAATAGATGTCTACTATAGATTTTTCTATGAGGGAAAGGGCTTAACTGTTTACTTGATAATAAATGCATTTCTTTAGTTGTTTGCTATTTTTCAGAATTCATCTGTATCAAAATTGTCTGCTACGGATTTGTTGTAAGTGGGGAAGGATTTAACCCTTTCCTTCATATAGATGCTTTCTGATGCCTCTACATGGTAGCAATTTCTCCTTATTTCACCATGTTTTCAACTCTATTCAATCTCTGTGCTTATGCCTCGATGTTTTCTAAGTCGTCTGCTGCAGATTTGTTGTAAATTGGGAAGGGTTTTATAATAACTTTTAATAATAAATAAACTCCTTCAAGGACTTTTGAAGCAACTCTTGCCATAGTTTGTAGAAATTGTCAGAGCAATTTGATTTTGGAAGAATCCTAAACTAGCAATTGAGCTAATCTTTGACACTTTCCAAATTGCAGACATATTTTGGCGCATCTGCAGCAGACAACTTTTGCAACAATTTATTAACTTAATTCAATAATCATGAATTAATTTATATACATTTTTCATATTTTTATAATGTTGTCTGCTGCACATTTATTGTATGTAGGAAAGGGTTAAGCCTTTACCAGAATATGCTTTTTTAAGTGTCTGCTTCAGAAATTTGTGAGATAAAGAATATTTAGAAGTAAAGATTTGAAGAGTGTTCAAAAACACTAGAAAAATGATGTAATTGCTGTTTTGAACAATTTCCTCCTTTCATTAAGTTTTTAAAATGCAAAGGTTTGTCTTAATCTGCACTGGTTGCACATTTCTAATTGTTTCCCTCAAGTTTAGCTCATTTACTATTGGTTCATACAGAATAAGGATTAATTCAGTATTTATTTAGGAAAATCAAATAAAACGACAACGGATCTGATTTGGGTCTGAAAGTTCAGTTATTTCCGTTCCAGGAAAACAACCGGTCTCTCATTTGTCTGTCAAGGCAGACCATTTTAATTACACATTTTCTCTTTATTTATCCCAAAGAAAGGAAAGTTTTCCCCCAGTAAACTCTATTCTTTAACACTTTCCCACATACAAAAAAATCTGTAGCAGACGACTTTGAAAACGTCTAGGCAAAAAAGCACAGAAATTCCCTTTAAATGAAAGAACAATAATTGAATAGAGTTGAAAACATGGTGATCAAAGAAGAAATCGAGCAATTTCTTATTTTGTCGCCATGTTTTCAAAAAGCTACCCGCTGCAGAGGCGTCAGAAAATGTCTATATGAGGGAAAGGGTTAACTTGGTTATATTTGCTGGAAAAAAAAGAATAACTTGACATTTATCGTTTGATATTTCATCATCCATGCAACCAATTAATATTTATCTTTGATTTTCCATCAGTCAATCTGAATATCTTCTGCTTGGAATGTTGTAAAAGATTGAATATCCATAGAATGAACAAGAGGGCCATGATGACCCTGGAATCGCTCACCTGATTTTTTATTTTTTTTACATTAGCTAAATTATAAGCCCCGCCCCCTGGCGGCCATAGTTTCCGACCAATCAACTTGGCTTGAAGGAATCTGATAGAGGGTCACCCTAGGAACATTCCTACAAAATTATTTGAAATCGGCTGGACACTTTTGGAGAAGAAGATTTTTCTAAGTTTTCACAATAGCCATATAAGGCAAAATAGACCCGCCCCCCCCTGGCGTCCATGTTTTTTTACCAATCAACATGGCTTGAAGGAATTTGATAGAGGGTCATCCAAGGAACATTTCTACAAAATTATTTGAAAATCGGCCTGACACATTCGGAGGAGAAGATTTTTTAAGTTTTCACTATAGCCATATAAGGCAAAATAGCCCCGCCCCCTGGCGGCCATGTTTTTTGACCAATCAACATGGCTTGAAGGAATCTGATAAAGGGTCATCCAATGAGCATTTCTACAAAATTATTTGAAAATCTGCCAACCAGTTTGGGAGAAGAAGATTTTTTAAGTTTTCACTTTAGCCATATAAGGCAAAAGAGCCACGCCCCCCCTGGCGGCCATGTTTTTCGACAAATCAACATGGCTTGAAGGAATCTGACAGAGGATCATCCAAGGAACATTTCTACAAAATTATTTGCAAATCTGCCAACCAGTTTGGGAGAAGAAGAATTTTTAAGTTTTTTTCATTTCGTTGCCATGGAAACCAGAATTATGCATGGATCCCAAAAATTTGAAGGAAATCTGGTGAGGTCATTGAGAGGATGCTTTCTGTGAAGTTTCATCCCAATTGACCCACTGGTTACTGAGGAGAAGAAGTTGACGCACGACGGACGATGGACGCCGGACAAAAGGCGATCACAATAACTCACCTTGAGCAGAGCTCAGGTGAGCTAATAAAACTAAACCAACCATGAGTGTTTGAAGAAACACATGTTTAATAGGCTAAACAACAATCTTAGTCAAAGAAGGACTAAGACAGACAAAATGAGGTTTCAGAGTTGAACAGGAGTGCTGCTCTTCTATTCCAAAGTTAACCCTTTCTCACCTATAGATGCATTTTGACACATCTGCAGCAGACGACTTTGGAAAACATTGTGAAAAAAAGTGTAATTACTCAAAATGAGCAATTTCTCCTTTTGCCACAATGTTTTCAACTTTTTTCAGTAACTATAATATACAATTATAAAGATTTCTGCTGCAGATTTGTTGTATGTAGGAAAGGGTTAACCAAATTCACCCAATGCTCCTTGAAGGTCAAGTCTTTTCCCTCTTACTGGTAGACTTCTGTACTTAGTTTTTTGAGAAATACTATTGAATGAAATTAACCTGAAACAGGCCTTCCTGATTGAATTCTCCCTACAACTGAACTTCAAAATCATGACTTATCCAATGATAGACAAAGACAAAGTAAAATGCATTTCAGAAATAACATGTTGGTAGCCAGCCGGCCGACTTTCTTCTACAAAATACATCACATTCTTTACACGACAAAAAACTAACCCGGTAATTCTGTCATTAGGCGGGGGAATCTTTTTCCGAGCCACTAGGGACCACTGAAAAGTAGGAGTGTATACAATCCAATTCTGAAATATCTATTTTTCTACCAATTGTTTTCATTCTGATGGATATCTCATGTCACAAGGATAACACTAGGTTGTCTTGCATATAAGCATTTCATAGTCAAGTCTATTACTTAGAGGACTTAATCTTTCTCTGGTACAAGGGTCATTTGATGTCTATATAAAGCAGACAACTTAACCAAATACAACACATCTGAAGCAGACGAATTTGAAAATATCTAGGGAAAAACATGGAAAACCTCTATAGATGAAGGTATAATTACTGACAAAAGTTGAAAACATTGTGGCAAAAAGGAAAGTCGTCTACTGCAGATACATCATAAAGCGTCTACAGCTGGGAAAGGTTTAAGGTTGTAGTTGTGAGAAATCTCTCTCCTTTTAACTATACATGTTTCAAAAATATTCTGCTACAGATGCGTCGAAACGCGGAAAGGGCTAACAGTTTTTGCAACGGCTAATTGTTGTATATGAACTTGTATACCTGAACATCACTGTTTCAAAGTTCAAACAATCACTGCATTTCTATTATTAAGGGAGATAATGTCAGGTGAGGGTTCATCCTGTAGGACTTTATTTCCCTTTGAAAATGTGTTGATTATTTTAACACTATTTAGCGCAGATAATTTACAAAGCATTTTTGGCCGAATCATGAGCAATTTCTTCTTTAGCCAAACATTTTTTTATTTATCAAGGAATTTATACTTCCATTATTCCAGATTTTCAAACACTTCCATCTTCTTTTCCAAATTAAATCTACTGTTTTTTTTGTTTATCTTTTTATCTATATGTATCTATATGAGATACATCAGGCAAAAAGGAGTCTTAAATGTTCATATTCACCAATCAAACTTAATCCTTTCCCACATACAACTAGTCTGCAGCATACAAATGTGAAAATATTAAGTAAAAAAATATGGAACTCTATAAATGAAAGAACAATTATTAAATAAAGTTGAAAACATTGTTGCAATTTGAAGGAGAAATTGCTCACTATCAGAAATTTTTCCTTTTGCGACAATGTTTTCAAAATTCGCCTGCCGCAGAGGCATCAGAAAGTGTTTATATGTGGGAATTTGGATTTTAACTTCAGATTGTGGTTAACCCTTTCCCTCAAATGACAATTCTGCAGCAGACGACTTTGAACATATTTTGTCAAATAATGGAAAATCTCTATAATTGAATGGATAACATATGACTAAAAGTGGAAAACATTGTGACAAAAGGAGAAATTGCATGTTTTGTGCAATTTCTTCTATTGTTACTATGAATTCAAAAAGCCATCTGCTGCAGAGGCGTCATAAAGCGTCTATATGAGGGAAAGGGTTAAGACAATAAGAAATTTTGTTACTTCGATATTAAAACCTTTTTTTAAAGTTTAGTATAAAAATGAATTTAAAATGGTTGGTTAATATGGAAGAAGCTGACTTGACATGTCTCACAAGTACTTCTTTGAATTAATTTGTGTTATAATTATCACTTTTCCACATACAAACAAGATGTGTTTGTGAAACACTGATGCCCCCCAATGGCAACATCTAGGTCAAAGGTCAAAAATGTTGGTACTGACAGAAAGGTCATGTCACAAGGAATACACATGTGAAATATGGTAGCCGTACCTGTTATGGTTCAAAAGTAGTGGTCAAGGTTAAAGTTTTTTTCGAGAATGGCAACATCTAGGTCAAAGGTCAAGGTCGCAAGGTCAAAAATGTTGGTACTGACAGAAAGGTCATGTCACAAGGAATACACATGTGAAATATGGTAGCCGTACCTGTTATGGTTCAAAAGTAATGGCCAAAAAAAATTGAGAATAGCAACATCTAGGTCAAAGGTCAAAAATGTTGGTACTGACAGAAAGGTCATGTCACAAGGAATACACATGTGAAATATGGTAGCCGTATCTGTTATGGTTCAAAAGTAATGGCCAAGGTTAAAGTTTTTTTCGAGAATGGCAACATCTAGGTCGCAAGGTCAAAAATGTTGGTACTGACAGAAAGGTCATGTCACAAGGAATACACATGTGAAATATGGTAGCCGTACCTGTTATGGTTCAAAAGCAGTGGTCAAGGTTAAAGTTTTTTTTGTGCAGACAGACAGCCAGACGTGCAGACCAACGTGCAGACAGACAGGCCAAAAACTATATGCCCCCCGAATCGGAGATTCCGGGGGGGCATAAAAAATATGCAGCAAACCATTTTGATGTTATTGAGGCAAAATTATGAAAGGTATCTATGCAATGAAAGAATACATATAGAATAGAGTATTATTGAAAACAATGTGGTAAAAGGAGCAATTTCTCCTTTTGCCACAAAGTTTTCAAAATTCATCAGTTAAACATTTGTCAAAATGCATCTGTGAAAGGACTATAAATGTCAATATATCTTTAGTATAATTATCAAGAAATTACTTTTCACATTCAGAAAAGTATTATTTTTATTATATTTATAAAATGTTTTAGTCATTCTAAAAACTACTCAACAGTATGTCTGAGAATCATAACTGAAATTGGTCTCTACCAAAAGTGATAAACTTTTCCATTTCTAACTATTCATGTGTTATTTCACAGTCTAATGTTTACAAGACCATAATGAAAGAAGCTTTAATTTTGTTTCAGAGCTTTAAGTAGAATTTTATTGCACTTTGAAAACATTAACAGTGCCATTTTATTTCTGTTTCCTGGTAACCACACATTATGTGTTGCAGGGTTAATTTTTAAGACTTCTTGCACACAACTTGTTACATTACTGCATTTTGGCTCCTTATTCTACAATCTTAAATCCTTCCTTAGACAACTTTCTAAAACTTTATAACAAAAGGAGAAATTGCTCATAACAAGCAACTTTTTCAGTTATTAAACCTTATTATTTTTTAAATTTTCTGTGTTTTTGCAAAGATGTTTTCAAAGTGGTCTTCTGCAGAACTGTTGTATGTGCAGGGCCTTTTTTCCAGAAATTGGGAAGAGGCCTTAGCCTTTCATTTTGGGAAATTTTAGCGCGATTTTTTGCCAAATTGGGAAAAATTAGACATATAACATGTGGCTATATAAATAGTCCTTTTTACAATAACTTAAGACTTTTGGTTTATATAATGCAATTAAACAATCATATTACCTTAAACAAGACAAATATATCTGTTAATAGTGTATTCCACTTCATTTCACTTACAAAAAAAAAAAAAATAATTTTTTTTTTAGATTTTGGGAAATATTTTTTTCCAATTGGGAAAAAAAAAACGTTTTTCCAATTGGGAAGACACCGTTTAACGGCGTCACTTATATAAGGTAAAAAGGCCCTGATGTGGGCCAGGGTATTAAAGTCCAGAACAGAGTTAACGGCTGAAACTTATTTTGTGAAGCCTGTGCCACTTTCTGACACCTCTGCAGCAGAGGACTTCTGAAAACATTGTGGCGAAAGAAGAAATTGCTCATGATGAGCAATTTCTACTTTGCCACTATGTTTTCAACTCTAATTAATGATTAAACTCTCATTTATGGAGATATTTCATGTGTTAAAGGGTTAAAATGTCTATGGACAATTCCAAATGCAAAGCTGGACAGGTCCAATTTAAAAATTCAGCTTTGAAAGGGCCAATATCACATGTCCATTTTGATGAGTTTACTTAATTCCAGTAATAGTTACCCATCAACTCAGCATAATTAGGAGGAAAAGCTTCAATAAATATATAGTGTAGAATCTGGCTTGGGTCATTCCTTGGGAGAAAACAAAGAGTGACCATTATGGACCATTAACCAGGAAGGAGATATGAAAAACTCTTTCCTTCAATTAGACGCATTCTAACGCATCTACAGCAGACAACTTTGAAACCATAGTGGCAAAAGGAAAAATTGCTCATGACGAGGATTTTCTCCTTTTGCTAAAATGCTTCAATCTCATTTTAATAATTAGATTGTCATTTATAAATAGAGATGTTCATGTATTTGTCTTTAAGCTTTCAAAGTGGTTAGCTACAGTTTTATTGCATATACGGGAAAGGGTTAATACTGACCAGCACTAACAATCAACCACCAAAATAGCAGCTTTTAGTGAGTGCCTGTTCAAATTGATCCTCATGGCAGGAAACATATACACAATTTATTTTTAACAGAAACTGCCTTCTTCTTTCGTTTGACCCTTTGAAAATTTTACCTTTCATAAAAACCTGATAAGAAATTTTAAGAGCCGTCTGATTTCAACTGTTTCCAACCTGGCAACGCATTTTGTCAATGTGTTGTCAATTCTATTTAATAATTAGAAATTTATATAGATTATCCATATATTTGCCTAGATGTTTTCTATTTGTTGTCTACTACAGATTTGTAGTTAGTGGGAAAGGGTTAATGGAATAAATGTAGTATGTACAGAATTCTTGTACAGTTGAAAACATTGTGGGTGTGGGGAACAGCAGAAATTGCTCATTCTGATAATTCTTTTCCTTTAAACAAACAGGTTAACAGACCCATTTGAAAAACAAGAGGGCCATGAGGCCCTGGAATCGCTCACCTGAGAATGGACTATTTAAGACTTAACTCTTTCAGCGCCAATGGCAATATCAAGACAAACTTTCTGACAAATTTTCAAGCTGCTCAAGTCAAAAATGCAATCTCTATAGTGTTAACTAGATTGTTCTACAATTTGGCCTAGTGACCTAGTTGTTGACCTGACCATATTCGAACTTGACCTAGATATCACTAAGACAAACATTTTGACAAAGTTTCAACATGCTCAAGCCAAAGATGTGGCTTCCACAGTGTTAACAGGATTTTCCTTAAATTTGGCCTAGTGACCTAGTTTTTGACCGGTCATGAACTATATACGAACTTAACCTAGATATCACTAAGACAAACATTCTGACATAGTTTCATCATGCTCAAGCCAAAAATGTGGCTTACAGAGTGTTAACAAGATTTTCCTTAAATTTGACCTAGTGACCTAGTTTTTGACCCCACATGACCCAGTTTCGAACTTGGCCTAGATATTACTTAGACAAACATTCTGACAAAGTTTCAACATGCTCTAGCCAAAGTTTCAAACTTGGCCTAAAGTTAATTGAGATATATGTTCTGTTAAACTTTCATAAAGATTGGATGCAAAATGTTGCCTCTAGAGTGTTAACAAGCAAATGTTGACAACGGACGACGGACCAAAGGAGATCACAATAACTCACCTTGAGCACTACGTGCTCTGGTGAGCTAAAAATGTGTGACAAGGAAACGTTGCTGAAATCTGGAGCAATTTCACATCATATATGTTCAAGTTTGATACAAAAGGTGTACTGTACTGCTTTACATTTTTTCAGATGTTACATTTAAAAATCTAAAGGCAGATGACAATAAATTTATTTATTTATTTATTTGGGTTTTACGCTGCTTTCAACATTATTTCAGTTATATCATGGCGACAGTTCACTTATTCATGATCCCTGGGTAAACAAACCAGTACTAGGCTAGAAAAATGTGCCTTGCCCAAGAGCAATCCACAATGATCGTAGTGCCACGACTGGGGAACGAACCTGGGACACCTGGTTTCGAAATCCCTGACGCTATCCACTCGACCACAGCAGATTCCACATATGCCAATAAAAGAATTAGTGTATGATGGGTAAAAACTATTAAATATAGGTTCAGACAAAAACCAAAAGCATAACCACAGCGAATTTCTCCCAGCACCAACAATAAGTGGAAGCTTAAACCTTTCCAACATACAGACGACTTATAACACCTCTGCAGAACATGAAATTTGACAACATTGTGGCAAATGAATTGATAGTTACGTGTTTTATGCCGCTTTCAACAATTTTCAGTTATATTACGGCATTTCCTGGGTAAGTAACCAGTACTACTGGTCCATTAAAATGTTATCCTGACACCAGTCAGTCTGAGTCAGTCATAATGATAACCCCGCAACCCTGAGAGCTAAAGAGGGCAGCCATTACTACCATTTTTTAAGACATTGGTCGAACACCAGACCTGGGATCGAATGCACAACCTCTCACACCTCTGTTCATAATGTTTTCAACTCTATTTTAAAAAATAAACTTAAATATAAAGCAATTTTTCATATTTTTCTTCAGATAATTTTAAAGTCATCTTCGTCAGATTTGTAGTATGTGGGAAAGGGTATTAGACTTAAACTGTTCACATTTAAAGAATTTATTTCAACAGGAAGATTACAAGTTATCATAATTATCCCCTGATTATATGGAAGTGATTAAACCACAAATATAATCTTCCTCAATGAAAAGGGGAACAATTCGTTTTCATTGATTGGGTAAAAACCAATTAATTTTCACATGTAATTGAAAACAGCCACCAGAAAGAAATTTATAAATGCTTCACATGCTTGTTTCAACACTTCTCAACCAATTAATTTAACACTAGCCTGCCAAATTGGAGAAAACTGTTCAATCAAATAGCTTTTATAAGCTTTAACCATTTGCCTCGCCTTGTTTTATTTTAAAGTCAACTACTTTGATAGCAACCAAGTAAAATGTTGTATGCTATTCATAATTCAATAATATTAATACAGGTTAATTGAAAACATAGTTGGAAATGGAGAAATTGCTTGTTTAGATACAGCAGCGGTTGAAACTCTGTGATCAAAATAATACTTAAACAAGAGGGCCATCATTGAATCGCTCACCTGATTTTTTTTTTTTTTTCACTTTAGCTATATAAGCCTCGCCCCCTGGCAGCCATAGTTTCCGACCAATCAACTTGGCTTGAAGGAATCTGATAGAGGGTCACCCTAGGAACATTTCTACAAAATTATTTGAAAATCGGCCAGATACTTTTGGAGGAGAAGATTTTTTAAGTTTTCACTATAGCCATCATAATGCAAAATAGCCCTGCCTACTGGCGGCCATGTTTTTTGACCAATCAACATGGCTTGAAGGAATCTGAAAGTGGGTCATCCAAGGAACATTTCTACAAAATTATTTGAAAATCGGGCCGACACTTTTGGAGAAGAAGATTTTTTAAGTTTGCACTATAGCCATATAAGGCAAAATAGCCCCCCCCCCCCCCCCCCCCCCCCCCTTGGCGGCCATGTTTATCGACCAATCAACATGGCTTCAAGGAATCTGATAGAGGGTCACCCAAGGAACATTTCTACAAAATCATTTGAAAATCAGCCTGACACTTTCGGAGGAGAAGATTTTTTAAGTTTTCACTATAGCCATATAAGGCAAAATAGCCCCGCCCCCCTGGCGGCCATGTTTTTTGACCAATCAACATGGCTTGAAGGAATCTGGTAGAGGGTCATCCAAGGAACATTTCTACAAAATTATTTGAAAATCTGCCAACCAGTTTGGGAGGAGAAGAATTTTGAAGTTTTTTATGTTTCGTTGCCATGGAAACAAGAATTCTGCATGGATCCCAAAAAATTTGAAGAAATTCTGGTGAGGTCATTAAGAGGATGCTTTCTGTGAAGTTTCATCCCAATTGACCCACTGGTTACTGAGGAGAAGATGTTGAAGATTTTTTAAGTTTATACTTTGGCCATATAAGGCAAAATAGCCCCCGCCCCCTGGCGGCCATGTTTTTCGACCAATCAACATTGCTTGAAGGAATCTGATAGAGGGTCACCCAAGGAACATTTCTACAAAATTATTTGAAAATCTGCCTGACACTTATGGAGGAGAAGATTTTTTAAGTTTTCATTATAGCCATAAAAGGCAAAATAGCCCCGCCCCCTGGCGGCCATGTTTTTTGACCAATCAACATGGCTTGAAGGAATCTGATAGAGGATCACCCAAGGAACATTTCTACAAAATATTTGAAAATCGGCCTGACACTTTTGGAGGAGAAGATTTTTTAAGTTTGCACTATAGCCATATAAGGCAAAATAGCCCCGCCCCCCCTGGCGGCCATGTTTTTCGACCAATCAACATGGCTTGAAGGAATCTGATAGAGGGTCACCCAAGGAACATTTCTACAAAATTATTTGAAAATCAGCCTGACACTTTCGGAGGAGAAGATTTTTTAAGTTTTCACTATAGCCATATAAGGCAAAATAGCCCCGCCCCCCCCCTGGCGGCCATGTTTTTCGACCAATCAACACGGCTTGAAGAAATCTGATAGAGGGTCATCCAAGGAACATTTCTACAAAATTATTTGAAAATCTGCCAACCAATTCGGGAGAAGAAGAATTTTGAAGTTTTTTCGGTTTCGTTGCCATGGAAACCAGAATTTTGCATGGATCCTAAAAATTTGAAGGAATTCTGGTGAGGTCATTGAGAGGATGCTTTCTGTGAAGTTTCATCCAAATTGACCCACTGGTTACTGAGGAGAAGAAGTTGACGCACGACGCACGCCGGACGGAAATGGAGAAATTGCTTGTTTAGATGCAGCAGCGGTTGAAACTCTGTGATCAAAATAATACTTCAAAATGTCCAGAATTGTTATATCCGTTTCCTCTGATATTGTCCATAAAAGACCATAATATAGTAGGTAGGTAGTTATGTGGCTTCTTGCCATCTTAACGCTTTCCCACATACAACATATCTGCAGCAGACGACTTTGAAAATGTTTACGCAAAAATATAGAAAATCTCTATAAATGATGGTATAATTACTGAAAAAAAAAAAATGAAAATGTTGTCACAAAAGGTGAAATTGCTTGTTTTGAGCAAATTCTTTTATTGCCACAATGTTTTCAAAAAGTTGTCTGCTTCAGTGGCGTCAGAATGTGGTTATAGGTGGGACAGAGTTAAACGTGGATCATCTCTTGCATAAAACTCGATACAAAGTGTGAGTTTAACTCATAAATTAACCATGTTACACATTCAGATGCATTTTGACTACTGCAGAAGACTTGGAAATCATTCAATAATACTTTTTTTTGTTTATAGAGATTTTCTATATTGTAGCCTAGATGGGTTGAAAGTCCCCTTCTACAGATTTTAAGTATGTGGGAAACAGTGTTAACCCTATTACACACATTTTGATGCATCTACAGCAAATGAGTTTTGAAAATGTTGTAACTAAAGCAAAAATAACTAATGATGAGAATGCAATTTAATCAGGTCCAAAAATGAGTTCCAAGAAAGAATTTTCATGATTTGATGACGTCCAAGTGAGTTATTTCTTATATCTAACAAATGCAGTTGATTATTAGTCGCCGGGCAGAAGCCCGCGATTTATATCTTTAATAGCTTTTCGGAAATGACATGGGAGGACGAGTTATTATTAGAAAAAAAACAAATTTAAATGTCTTAAAGATATGACAATTCTGTTTGTTTAAATACACCTAGTTATGACACAACATCTAAAATAAATAATCCGATGTTTTACGTATTTGCAGTTACTTTATTTTGACTCGCAATTATGTTTTTTTTGTCTTATTCACAAAGACAAAACTTAGAAAAGCGCTTTCATGACATTGATGCAGACAAAAAATGTCGCTCGAAAAATTGATTTCTTATACTTCACAATACGAAGACTTAAATCATTTTATTTAACACAAAGTATAAAATTCACATAAAAGAAAATATAGAAATGCTTTCTTTTCTCTCAAATGCAGTGGAATAAAACATTTACTAAAGCTTTACCTGATTTTTTATTGACTTTCTTCGATGTCACAGCGACTCGATCTTGACACAAGGTCAACATTTCGAAAGAATGCTCAAACACCTAATATTACAGATAGATAGCTAATATAACACACTTAAATAATTAAATATATGTGATATTAAATGTTTATTTGGCTTGAAACAAATTAAGAAAAGAACAAACTGATAAACAATAATTTTAGAAAGAAAGAAAATCTGGTCTTTCGCACCTAATTAATTTCATACTTGCCTCCTTTTAAATAGTAATGGGACTCGCAACTGGCATTATTCCTTAATGAAAACATTATGTATATGTTTAGAATAATGGAAGTCAAGAATGCATGTGTGTTAAAAAATAAATTAATGCAGTCTTTTCCAGCGACATTGATGCCTTGCATCAACTTTCTCTTGATCTAATCCTTATAAAGATTTCTGTTGAACACATATGAATATTTGCAAAAAATTAAAAACCTGTTATGCATGTTCAGCATCTTCATGATGTTGAATGAGTTTGATGTTATTTCCAATCAAAATTGTTTGCTTTTAATTTCAAAAGTCATTATTATGTTCAGTTCTGTGATGATTTCTCTTTGTCATGCTAATAAAACATGTTGTTGGGAAGGTATCTATTTATATTTAGTCACAACTTTATGATATTGAGTCATTTTATCAATAAATCCAGTGGATGGATTTGCCCTTTCCCACATACAGATGCATATGATGCATCTGCAGCAGACGACATTTGAAATCATAGTGGCAAAGGAAGAAATTGCTCATAATAAAGGACCTGTCACACCTAGCCGATTTTGCTCGCCAGAGCTATACTGGAGCACAAATTTGGCAAATTTCGAGGATCTGTAGAAGAATGGCAGCGCAATGGTATCACATCGCTATAAACGGTAGCACATCGTCAGAACATTGGCAAACAAACTAGCAGCGGCAGGCGACGGGAAACGGGCCTACAGCGGCAGTACTCCGGTATGGCTTAATTAATGTCGGTAGAGAACTGGTAGCGCCCCATAATAAATTGGCAGCTCTCCGTTGCCTAAATGTGTACCGTTCTGGTACAGATGTGCTACCGTAGTCCTGCCGATGTACTGACGATGTACTACTGTTCTAAGCGATGTGATACCGTAGTACTACCATTCTGTATTTTGCATATAAAGGTACAGCCCACCAGCCCGTCATTCCTTCATTTGTCACGATTATCAAATAGTCCTTCACCAACACCAGAACCACCAGGTGACTCAGTTGTCACTTCACCAGATCCCGGCCAGAAGGAGGAGAAGAAGAAGACATCAAGCAATTTGGGTGAAACCATGGATCAGCAGGCGTTGTCTGTTTGGCATGTATGACCAGCTGCTGGTGGAGCTCCGCAGGGAGGACCAGAGGGCCTTCAAGATCTTCCTCAGAATGCCCCCAGAGATGTGGGATGAGCTGGTAGTATTACAGATGAAGAGAGGAGGCAGGAGGGTTGTTGAAAATGCCTGTGGCATTCTGGCAAACCACTTCCAGATTTTGCTTACCACAATGCATCACTATCCATCAAGATCATAGTGAAGGCATACATTCTTCTCCACAACTGGATGAGGATGAGGTATCCAACACTGCAGAACCAGCAGCTAGACTGTGCAGAGAATGTCAACAGAGACATCATCTCAGGAGCGTCGAGGCAGGGTAGAAACCTACAGGGCATCCATGTCGTGGCTGTCTACAACACCTCAAGCAAGGAAGGGGAGAAGCAGCAGAACCTGACCAAACATTGGGCCAACTCTAAAGCCAGTTCTGTTCGATGGCAAGACAAGATGCTGTAGAGGATGATGTGATTGATATCTTATAATAAAAGATTTTTACACTTTAACAACAGTGTTTAGTGCATCAGCAGTGCAATGGCAGCGCAACGGTATCACTTCACTTTTGCTCCAGTCAACGGTGGCACATCGTAGAACAACGGCGGCGCCTTGGTATAAAATTGGTGGTGCATCGGAACACTAAGCTGACAGAAAAGTGGTATTCGGTAGCACATCGCTCTTACATTGGTAGGACAACGATACAACAATGGTATTACAACAGGAACGTCGGTACTATATTGAGATTGCTACAGCCAATTGTGATTTTTCAAGTGCTTTCTCGACGGAGCTCCTCGGATTTTCTAGCTGTTGTTAATTCTGTGCTCCGGTTTAGTCCCAGCGAGGAACATCGGTAGTATGTGAGAGGCCTTTAAGCAATTTCCAAACTCAATTCATAAATTGTACTTTCATTTATATTCATTGGGGTTTAACGGGTTTAACGCCATTTTCAACAATGTTTCAGTCATATCAAGGCGGCCAGTTCACTTACTCATAAGTTTCCTGTTTTTTTCATACTCCACACAACAAACTTTCCATGCAACTGGCTGCTTTTGCACAAAAATTGTTAGCCCATTTGTGAAAGACAAATGACGCTTGTCAAAATGACTTTTATATATAGAGATTTTTCATAGATATGGTATAAATGATTGCAAAGTTTTCTGCTGCAAATTTGTCGTATGTCAGAAAAGGTAAAGGACTATAACTCAACATTTAGACACAATACATATATAAAACCCTTCCCACATACATCAAATCTGCAGCAGATGACTTTGAAAATGTCTACTAAATAAAACATGGAAAATCTAAAAATTGTAGGTATAATTACTGAAAAAAGTTGAAATAATTGTGCCAACAGGAGAAATTGCTTGTTTTGTCATGATGTATTCAAAAGTCGTCTGCTGCAGATACGTGGGAAGAGGTGGGGAACCAAAGGGATAACATAAATCAGGTTAAGTGGTTTCATAGTAAATGCTCTGAAAAATAAGTAAAACTCATAAAGGCAAGAAATTAGTTCTAATGCTATGAACTCACTCTTAACAGGCTTATTTTCTGATGATGTAAAGATTAATTTATGACTTAAATCTTTTCCACATACAACAAATCTGCAGCAGACGACTTTGCAACCATA
This sequence comes from Serripes groenlandicus, assembly GCA_031761405.1. Lineage (NCBI taxonomy): Eukaryota > Metazoa > Mollusca > Bivalvia > Cardiida > Cardiidae > Serripes > Serripes groenlandicus. The sequence goes on along the minus strand of JASEVX010000001.1, from coordinate 42,433,626 downwards.
CTGACAAAAACCTGAAAAATCTCCATAACAAATAATTGTTAAATAAAGTTGAAAACATTGCAGCCAAAGGAGAAATTACTCATCATGAGCAATTTGACCTTTGGCCACAATGTTTTCAAAAGTCGTCTGCTGACATTGCATCAAAATGCGTCTGCAGGTGGGAAAGGGTTAACATGTCTGAAGAACTTTTGGCCCAGATATTCCACATAGGTTGAAAACCTGTATCACTTTTTGTGTGTGAGCTATGAGAAATATGTTTTTTGTGACTTGCTTTCAAGGTATATAATGCTTTTTTGCCATTTCACCAGTGTGAAAATATTGTCAGTGATGATACATTTTGCACTGATCCATTACACTGCATGTCTGGGAATTAAATAAACGTTAGACAATAGGACTATCCAGATTTCTCTACTTTGTAATAATATAATATTCTCTTAACCTTTACCCACATACAACCAATCTGCAGCAGATGACTTTCTAGGCAAAAAAGAGGAGACGTCTATAAATAAAAGTATAATATTTAAACAGGTGAAAAAATTATAGCAAAAAGAGAAATAGACCTTTTGCCAAATGTTTTTAAAAGTTGTCTACTGCATATGAGCCTGAATGTCAAAGGGTTAACCTTTTCCCTCATACAACAATTCTGCAGCAGACGACTTTGAACATATTTTGTCAAAAAATAGAAAATCTCATTAATTGAATGGATAACCTATGACTAAAAGTGGAAAACATTGTGGCAAAAGGAGAAATTGCTTGTTTTGAGCAATTTCTTCTCTTTTGTCACTATATTTTTAAAAAGACGTCTGCTGCAGAGGCATCAGAAAGCGTCTATTTGAGGGAAAGGGTTAACCTTTTACACAAATAAGACGCTTTGCTTTCAGACGCCTCTGAAGCAGACGACCTTTGAGATATTGCTGCAAAAAGGAAAATTTGCTCATAATGAGCAATTTCACAATTTGCCACAATGTTTTCTGCTCTATTCTAAAATTAAACTGACATCTGTAGTGGTTTTCTGCTTTTTTACTCAATTGTTTTCAAAGTCATCTGCTGCATATATGCATCTGAATATTGGAAGGGGTTAACCCTTTCCCACCTGTAGACTCATTTTGACTCATCTGCAGCAGACCACTTTTGAAAAAAGGATTAATTGCTCAAAACAAGCAATTTCTCCTTTTGCCACAATGTTTTTTAACTCTACTCAATAGTAAAACTTTTTAATTTATTGAGATTTTTCATGCTTTTGTCAATAAGTTTTGAAAGTCATCTGCTGCATATGCATCTAAATGCTGAAAGGGGTTGTTAAGTTTGTTTTTTGTTTTATTTGGGTTTAACGCCGCTTTCAACATTATTTCAGTTATATCACAGCGACAGTTCACTTATTCACGATCCCTAGGTAAACAAATCAGTACTAGGCTAGAAAATGTGCCTTGCCCAAGGGCACTCCACCATGACCGTAGGGGGTTATTAAGAATGGATGAACAACTCCGGGAACCTGTATTACTGAAATCTAAGGACTTACTTTGAATTCCTGGGATTCCTTGATAACAACTCGTATTTTGGTCGTGTCACCGAGCCTTGGTTTACCCATCTCAGCCAGGAGATCATCATCGGGATTGTTTGTGTTTGCTCCAGAATCGCCATCATGGGACTTCCCTTTACCTGGTAAACACAAAACAGTGAAAATAAAGCAAACAATTGATAAATAATATTTCACATTTTGTGGAAGTATATACCAGACTTCCTTGCCATAATCTTTCTGATTAAAATAAATACATCAATCACACTTGAATTCCCACAGCTCTAAATGATAAAGTTGTCATCATAATTCTTTGTATCCTTTCGATCTGGAAAAATAATTTTCAATTAAAATGTTAAATTGTTGAAAGGATTGAAATATTGCATTAAACATAACAAGAGGGCCATGATGGCCCTGGAATCGCTCACCTGATTTTTTTTTTTTCACTTTACCTATATAAGCCCCGCCCCATGGCAGCCATAGTTTCCGACCAATCAACTTGGCTTGAAGGAATCTGATAGAGGGTCACCCTAGGAACATTTCTACAAAATTATTTGAAAATCGGCCACACACTTTTGGAGGAGAAGATTTTTTAAGTTTTCACTATAGCCATATAGTGCAAAATAGCCCTGCCCACTGGCGGCCATGTTTTTTGACCAATCAACATGGCTTGAAGGAATCTGAAAGTGGGTCATTCAAGGAACATTTCTACTAAATTATTTGAAAATCGGCCTGACACTTTCGGAGAAGAGGATTTTTTAAGTTTTCACTATAGCCATATTAGGCAAAATAGCCCGCCCCCCTGGCGGCCATGTTTTTCGACCAATCAACTTGGCTTGAAGGAATCTGATAGAGGGTCATCCAAGGAACATTTCTACAAAATTATTTGAAAATCAGCCGGACACTTTCGGAGGAGAAGATTTTTTAAGTTTTTACTTTGGCCATATAAGGCAAAATAGCCCCGCCCCCTGGCGGCCATGTTTTTTGACCAATCAACATGGCTTGAAGGAATCTGATAGAGGGTCACCCAAGGAACATTTCGACACAATCATTTGGAAATCGGCCCGACACTTATGGAGGAGAAGATTTTTTAAGTTTTCACTATAGCCATAAAAGGCAAAATAGCCCCGCCCCCTGGCGGCCATGTTTTTTGACCAATCAACATGGCTTGAAAGAATCTGATAGAGGATCACCCAAGGAACATTTCTCCAAAATTATTTGAAAATCGGCTTGACACTTTTGGAGGAGAAGATTTTTTAAGTTTGCACTATAGCCATATAAGGCAAAATAGCCCCACCACCCCTGGCGGCCATGTTTTTCGACCAATCAACATGGCTTGAAGGAATCTGATAGAGGGTCACCCAAGGAACATTTCTACAAAATTATTTGAAAATCGGCCTTACACTTTCGGAGGAGAAGATTTTTGAAGTTTTTTCGGTTTCGTTGCCATGGAAACCAGAATTTTGCATGGATCCCAAAAATTTGAAGGAATTCTGGTGAGGTCATTGAGAGGATGCTTTCTGTGAAGTTTGATCCAAATTGACCTACTGGTTACTGAGGAAAAGAAGTTGACGCACGACGGACGAAGCACGATGGACGCCGGACAAAAGGCGATCACAATAACTCACCTTGAGCAAAGCTCAGGTGAGCTAAAAATGAGCAATTTCTCTCTTTGTCATTATGTTTTCATGGCTTGCAGGTGTCAGGTAAAAAATAACTCATATTAATCTTCCATATCTAAAGATTTTCCCACTAGCAGAATCATTTTTATGTATCTGCAGTATATTGGCATTTGAAAACACTGCAGTAAAAGGATAAATTTCTTTTAATGAGCAACTTAACCTATTGCTATAATAATTTCAACAATAATTATTCTCTCATTTAAGAAGATTTTTCCATATTTTTGCCTGGATTCTCTTTAAAGTCGTCTGCTGCAGAATTTGTTGGAAAGGTTGGAAAAATAAAAACTACATCTTAACAGAAACTTATATTTCTAGCAATTTTGCAAGTAATTGCTGAAAAGTTTCAATTTACCTGGCCAAAGTGGTTTTAGCAAAATTGTTCAGAACAACTTAAGTGAAAGAAGATAAGACAAAATTGTTAATCAAAGACAGACACTGAGGATAATGGCAATTATTCTTCTCAAACAATCCTTGGTCAGACCAGCTTAAACACAATTACACACAAATTAACAATCACAAAACCCAAGTTCATAATCAAAACTAGCTAACACAAACAGTATCCTTTGGTCCAAAGAAAGTGACATCACTTTTTGTTCAACCATTTCTCAGATGCAGATAACATTTGATACTACTATAGCAAAACGTTTTGAAACCAGAAGGACAAATTAGAAATTGCTGCTTGAGTGTATTTTTAATTTTCAGAGCATTGTTTTCAAATCATTCGCTACTGAGTAGTACCATGAACATAGGACTAAATGATGTCTTATATCTCATTATCTTTCTTTTTTTTTTTCTTCTTTTTTTTTATACAATATTTTGACCACCTACACACAGAAATAACATTGGCTACTTCATAAGAAAACCAAACTTGGGGACTTTGCGCCCAGCTGAGATCAATATCTGCCTGGGCTACTGGTGCAGATCAATCAGGTGAATACTTGTTCAGTGATCACCATCTAGTAGTACAAGCATCAAGAAAGTTGATGCAAAGTGATTATGATAAAAAAGAGCCTCAAAAGGGCCAGTATCGCTCCACTAACATAATGCAAAAAATAAAGCCATATTAGGCAAAACAGCTCCCTGGTGGCCATGTTTTTCAACTTATCAACATGGCTGGAAGGAAACTGATAGGTCACCCAAAGAATATTTCCACAAAATCAATTGAAAATCTGCCAGATACTTTTGATGGAGATATTTTTTAAAGTTCTCCTTATTTGTTTACAAATGTTAATTTCAAAACCTCTTACGGTCCTTTTTCGTGTGGCATTGCTAAAATGACATTTGGCTGGTCTCCAGGATTTTAGTGTAACAGTGATCGTGAACAAATCAAGGAGAAATTACATCTATATCAGTTGCAGACTCATCAACAATACATCATAAAATATCTGGACAAATAACCCATTACATCATTATGATAATTTAACCCTTTCCCTCATATAAACGCTTTCTGACGCCTCTGCAGCAGACAGCTTTTTGAAAACATAGTGACAAAAGAAGAAATTGCACAAAACGTGCAATTTCTCCTTTTGCCACAATGTATTCCACTTTTTGTCATAGGTTATCCATTCAACTATCGAGATTTTCTATGTTTTGACAAAATACGTTCAAAGTCGTCTGCTGCAGAATTGTCGTATGAGGGAAAGGGTTAATATTTTCCAGGTCGAAAACAAATTGGCAAAAGGAGAAATTGCTCAAAACAAGCAAACATAGTGGCAATCACCTGAAAAATCTCCATAAAAGATTGCTACATTGTTAAATAAGGTTGAAAGCATTGTGGCCAAAGTAGAAATTGCTCATCATGAGCAATTTCACCTTTGGCCACAATATTTTCAAAAGTGGGGAAGTGTTAAAGCCACTAGGGCAACAATAGTGACTTCTATTTCAATATAACTCTTAAAGTTACTTGAAAAAACAATCTTTGGAGGTTTAGGAAATTAATGGTACCATTAAATTGTATATTCATATAAGCGATTATTGGTTATAACCAAATGCTACATTACTATGGGTGCTTGTGCAATCAACTAAATGGCAAACAGGGAAGATCCTGATGAATCTGGGCAGGCTGATCAGGATCTACACTGGTCCCGAAGGTTGATTTCCATATGGCGTGGCCCTCATTGTATTTGATGTTGGTTGGTCTTTTACACAAGCTATCTGTAAGAAAGCCAGCCATATTTCCTATCTACTCTTAGGAGCCCATAATGTGAAGAAAATCACAATATTGAGGGTATCTTTAACCATAGACCTTATCAGAAAAACAATATGACATTATTGTAATGAAGCTGTCACACTATATTATACAAAGTACCACATAATATCCTGGCCATAATCAATGGCTAGGAGATTTCTTTACATCAGATCATAGAATATCTTTTTTTTGTTATTGCTGTAAAGGTGATTTCATTTGCACAGCAATGGTGTTTCAATGTTGAAATATATACTTATATTGTGAAGTGAGGTATTCATGATGCAATTATTGCAGGAAATATTATGTTACCTGGTTGACTATGCATCGGTATGGCTATGTTTGCACATTTAATGCTCTTTTAACACGTTCCCTCATACAGCAAATCTGCAGCAGACGACTTTGATCATATCATATAATAGAAAATCTTTTTAATTGAATGGATAACCTGTGATTTAAAGTGGAAAACACTGTGGCAAATGGAGAAATTGCTCTATATGAGGGAAAGGGTTATCCCTTTTCCTCATACAACAAATCTGCAGCAGACAAATTTGAAAACATCTATGCAAAAATATGGTAATTATCTCTTTTAATCAAAGTATGATTATAAAATAGAGTTGAAAACAATATGACAAAAGAAGTAATCGCCCAATTCATACAAGAATGCAAAAAGATGTCTGGTTGAAAGTTTGACCTTGATTGCAATGCTACATCACTTTGATTAAGTTTGGAAATGTTTGAAAAAGAAATGTTTAAGTTACGAAGAGAGACTTAACCCATTCCCAAAAACAAACAAATCTGCTACAGATGACTTTGAAAGCATCTAGTCTAAAATATGGGAAACTTAAATATATGAAAGAACAATTATTGAATAAGATTAGAAACATAGTAGCAAAAAGAGAAACTGCTCTTTATGAGCAATTTCTGCTTTTGCCACAATGTTTTCAATATTTGTCTGCTGCAGAAGCATCAGAAAATGTCTGTATGTGGGACAGGGTTAAGTTATGCCAATAATGTGACCAAGTTTAGAAAAGGGCGGATAAGGACCATTAAGATTCTGAGAACATTTGTAGAAACTGCCTGCCACAGATTTGCCATAACATCCTATATCAAGACAGCAAATGAAAAAACCTCTTAGCAATTTTGATGTCTCTGTAGACTGTATTTGCAGTACAACAATTTTAATGCCGTATGCAATGGATGATCAATAGAATTTTTAACAAGCACTTAGATCTAGTTTCTAAATTGTTACTTGTCTAAAAGCTTGTCTTTCAGGAAATTGATGTTAAAAATATTAATCCCATTGTCAAGAATGTTCATTAGAGCAAGAAACAATCGAGAATCATAACTGTTTACCTAATATGGTATTTCAGGTGTCTGCCTTGAACAGATCTTTGGGAAAACATGTAGCATGATTTATTAGATTATAATTATATTTGTTATAAATTGTGAGATACAGAATTGAAAACATTGAGGGATGCAAAGAAATTACTTAAAATGAACAATTTCTTCTTTCTTTTTGACCAATTTCTCCCTTTTGCCATGTGTAGGATGGGACTCGCTATTATCAGTGTACTTACGTTTTTTTAAAAAAAAAAAAAATAATAAAGCACACTAAATAAACATTCACTTCTGTGCAAAGTTCCAAAAATTGAGTACATACACAGCCATTTTGAAATTGATATTCAAGGGAGGCATTAGTATGGTGGTCCTGTTGTATCAACTCTTTACAAGATTGTGAGATTTAATGCGAAAATGATTATCCTATAAAACATTTGTCACTAAAACAATTATATTTAATTGAAATTGTTAATTTATTAACTGTTCCAAACTATGAACTTATTTACATGATATTTTTCAAAATCAATTTGTTGAATTTTCTTATTGGCACAATTTAATCATATTTTCCCAAAATGACCCATTTTCTTTTTATTATGGGTAATAATCATGATGTGCCGAAATTTCTGCGAATATTAATTTTTTGAAAAGAAAAATTGTAATATTTGAAAGCCGGTATAACGGGGTTTCCTGATGGAATCATACGCCAACAACAAAGAAAACACCGGTTTTGTGTTTACCTTGGTATTTCTGATAACACGATGTTCTACTAGAACCTACTATATAACTCTTCTGTTGCCAAAAATATTAGAAATTGTCTATATAACACTTTCCCTCATGAGACAATTCTGCAGCAGACGACTTTGAACATATTTTGTCAAAAAATAGAAAATCTCCATAATTGATCGGATAACCTATGACTAAAAGTGGAAAACATTGTTGCAAAAGGAGAAATTGCTTGTTTTGAGCAATTTCTTCTTTTGGCACTATGTTTTCAAAAAGCAGTCTGCTGCAGAGAGGCATCAGAAAGCGTCTATATGAGGGAAAGGGATAAGGAAATCGGAAAATATCCTATATCTATACCCTAAGGACCCTTGATCTCAAGGATAAATAAAACTACCATAGTACAGAAGCATAGATAAACTGGTCTTAATGATCTACACTATTGGGAATCGCATCGCTAGATATCCCTTTTTGTCAGTGTGTGTATGTCTGTCTGTTTGTAAAGCAACGCTCCACTGCCCAAACCGATGCGCTTTGAGAACAGGTGCCATAGGGGCTCAGGGTGTGCATGTTTGAGTTTCGCTGCTAAAGACCCAACTGTTGTTATGCAGCTAGCAAAAAACTGCGTTTTAAGAACCCAAACGGAAATTCTATTTTCTCCTACGGTTTCCGAGCTCGAGCCGGAAGTTTGCAAAATATGACAAGGCATTTACACTTTCCTCCATCTCCACTCTGAGGGGTGCCAGTTGCGAAAATATGCAAAGGGAACATCACCCAGGCGGAATGGAACAAATGTATGTCAACCAATAAGTCTTGGAATCTTAGAATCTTCTTCGGTGGATCGGTCAGAATGAGAAGTACCATATCCAAAAAGTATTCCAAAAAGTATCGATCCATCAGTCCTAGCGAATCCCACATCGACTACCGGCTTGTCTCCATTATTACTCATTTAAACCATATCGAGGACTTCATGCAAAACAGTTGTAACTACATCTTGTTTAAGATGTAGTTACAACCATTTTGCATGAAACCATCAATATGTAGTGTCTACTCAAAGGGAATTCTGAGACATTTACTCCAAGTACCCACAACAAAAGCTTTGGAGTTAAAATAAGGATTTTAGAACATTAAATACATCCCTGACTAAGAGCTCTATCATTATTTTACAGCAATGCCTAGTCAACCATCCAGACAGCTTAGACATTTGCTGAAGGGGTTAATCCAAAGATTATATTGGTGGAATAACTTAAATATTAGGTATTCTAACTTAATGTTTACAGTTTGCACAACAACCATAACAAGTAGACCAAGCCACAATTCCTTGATGCCATTTAAGATTTTATTCCAACGATCATGACCATCTGACAGACTGGTCTTTAAATTTCATCTGCTGAATCATGAAACCAGTCCAGTATACATCCCTTGGAGTCCACGTTTATTATTTAGGAAAATCATGATGGATCGAGTGACCATTTTTCACAAGCTGCATTAAAATCTTTGTACAAAATGGCAACTTCAGATGATTTTTTTCATTAAGAATACTTATACCACCTCTTTTCCTGTTTGGTCTCAAAACCTATTTGTTACACTCTGAGCTACCCTTCCCCTCATATAGACGCTTTCTGACGCATCTGCAGCAGACAGCTTTTTGAAAACATAGTGACAAAAGAAGAAATTGCTCAAAACGAGCAATTTCTCCTTTTGACACAATGTTTTTCAGTTTTAGTCATAGAGCTAATCCATTCAATAATAGAGATTTTCTATTTTTTGACAAAATATGTTCAAAGTCGTCTGCTGCACATTTGTTGTATGAGGGAAAGGGTTAAGGAATATCATGTTAAAATTTGTCCTTCAGTTTAAATAAACACCAATCAATATCTCTGCATGATAGAATTCTTTAAGCATTGCACATTTAAGTACAGGAACAATGGCTGTGAAGTGTGATTCTTGTCCACACCTTGTTGATGTAGTGGTAGAGTATACACCATGACTGCAGTAGGTCACAGGCTCAATCCATTGCCATGTCATACCAAAGACTTTATCAATGGTAGTTAAATGGCACTCAGAATTGAGGGGTAAGCATTAGGACTGACTCAATGGTGTCATAATTAATGTACCAGTAAGACTAATAACTTACACAGGACACACCAGGATATAACTGAACATTTATTGATAGTGGCCTAAAACACAATTAAATACAAACATGAGAAAGGACAGAAAGGCTCTTTCTATATATCAAATTGTTCTTGTTAACCTCCATGTATGGTATTCTATGACAAAAGCTTTTGTATACTTTGTACATGCAAACTAACAATTGAAAACAATTTAAGAAAGAATTTAAAGTATGATCGATGCAGTATTCAATTGAAAAAAAAAAAATATTGGCACATGACTTAAGTGCCTTTCAGTTGATTATCCAACTTTGCTGAGATATCCCTTATTAACATTGTTACCATAGTTTGTAATCAACTGAGTCAGACAGCAGACAAATTTGTTGTTGTCTGTCCATGTTGCCCTATCAAATCTAATAGGACCTTTTCCCTATGAATTTTAATATCAGACTAACTTTTTTTTACAGAATAAATGAGAGAACACGCTGGTCCTATATTGTTCAACTGATTTAACAGAACTTTAAAATAAGCCATATGGTTTAATGTGGCAGTCATGTTTTCAATGGCTTGAGCACTCATTGTAGAGGGTCTCATCTCTGTCACATTATTTTGAATAGGACAAGTGTTTTCAAAGAAGAAGATTTTAAAGGTTTGCATTAAAAAGAAGTAGTTCCAATCCATAGCAACCATGTTTTTCCATCAATCAAGATGGCTGAAACAAATCTTGTGGAAATTTCACAAACGTACATTTCTGTGAATTATTTTGAAATCAGACAATCAGTTTAACCCTTTCCCACATACATCAAATCTGCAGCAGATATGTGGAAAACTGTATAAATGAAGTCTTCTTAATAAAAAGAGTTGAAAACATATTGGCAAAAGGAGAAGCTGTTAGTTATGAGCAATTTCTTTTTTTCCACAATGTTTTCAAAATTTGTCTGCTGCAGATGTGTAATAATAATGTTTACGAGTAGGAAAGGTTAAGAGGAGGAGATTTTCTTTTCAATTAGTTGTCATCGTAACCAAATCTCTGCAAGTGATTTGAAAGAGGATACCAAACCAAAACAGCAAGCTTAATTATGATTGCAGCAAGGTTGTGGCAAGATTGCAACTAAGTGTGCCGCAATCTTATTTAAGCATGCAGTTAGATTGTGATAGGAACATTTGCAATCATAATAGTAAGCATGCGCAAGCTTATTATTTAATCAAGCTTGCAGAATGGTAGTTATTTGCGTGCTTCCCGCAATCTTATGAAGTTATGAAACTTGCAAGGTTGCGCATGCTTGCGATAGGAACCTTTATGATCTTAATTGCATTATCATACCTAGGTTAAGGGTTGCGGGCTTGCACAATCATACCAAGGTTGCAGGGTTGCACATTTAATTACGCGATCATACCAGGTGACAGGGATGCACCCACCTAGTTAAGTCTGCAGCAGACATTTTTGAAAACATCCAGCCACAATTGTGTAAAATTTCTACAAATGGAACCATAATTAAAGAATAGAGTTGAAAACATTTTGGCAAAAGGAATATTGCTTATGAGCAATTTCACCTTTTGTCACATTGTTTTCAATAGTTGTCTGCTTGCTGCAGGTATATCAAGACGCATCTATATTAGAGAAAGGGTTAATAATGTTTTATCATATTTAATACTTTCCTACTAACTAGAATTTTTTTATATGAAATAGAAAAGCATCAGCTTGCAAGTCCACAACCTTAACCCTTTCTCATACACAACAAATCTGCAGCAGACAACTGAAATAATCAGTAGAAAAATATTGAAAATATATTTAAACAAAAGTTAAGTTAAGTTTGTGACGAATGGAGAAATTGCTCAACATAAACAAATTCTCCTTTAGTCATACATAACTTGTTCAAAAGTAGTCTGCTGCAGAGACGTCAGAAAGTGTCTATATGCGGGAAAAGATTAATAGACAAGATGGCCATGATGGGCCCTATATCGCTAACCTGATTTATTAGAACTTAAATAGTTTTCAAAGTGTTTACTCTATACGTATAAAGAAAACAAGCAAACCCCCTGGTGGCAATGTTTTTCAACGGATTAGAATAAATTGAACAAACTTGGCAGAGGGTCACACAAGGCCAGTCGATTTAGTACAAGAAGATTTTTTTAAGTTTTCACTATATATCATATAAGGAAAACAAGCCCCGCCCCCTGGCGGCCATGTTTTTTCAACGGATCGGAAGTATTTGAACAATCTCGGTAGAGGGTGTTTGTTCCAAGGAACATTTGTGCAAAATAATTTTCAAATCGGGCCAGTACTTTTGGACAAGAAGATTTTTAAAATTTTAACAATGCACATATAAGGAAAACAAGCTCCGCCACCTGATAGCCATGTTTTTCAACGGATCGGAAATATTTGAACAATCTTGGTAAAGGGTGCCCCAAGGACCATTTGTGCAAAATAATTTTCAAATCAGGCCAGTACTTTTGGACAAGAATATTTTTAAAGTTTTAACAATGCACATATAAGGAAAACAAGCTCTGCCCCGTGGCTGCCATGTTTTTCAATGGATGGGAAATATTTGAACAATCTTGGTAGAGGGTACTCCAAGGAACATTTGTGCAAAATAATTTTCTAATCGGGCCAGTACTTTTGGCAATTTTCCCCTTTTCTAATGCCGCAGCAACCAAAGTTCTACTTGGAATTAAATTCTTTGAACAAATTTGAAAGAGGACCACATAAGGACCATTCCTGTGAAGTTATTTTGAAATCTGTCCATTGGTTTAGTAGGAGAAGTCATTTGTAGGAAATTGTTAACAGACGACGCCGACGACGAGTGATCACAAAAGCTCACCTTGGACTTCGTGCTTAGGTGAGCTAAAAAGACAGTTTATTTTGCCAAAGATTTAAAATAACATCCAAAATCATATTGCAATTTTAATTATTTTATTCATAAATTGAAAATATATATACTAATAAGCATCCATTTTGAAAATTTGAATGCATACCAGTAACTTCCTGTTGTTGTTGTTGCAAACTTGCAAGCTTGTCGCAAACATAACTGATTCTAAGTTTGCAGGAAGCTTATGTGATGTTTGCGAAATAAGAACTATCCGCAAGCTTAATGTCCTTGCACGTGCCAGCAAACTTAATGTTCTAGGCCTGCAAGTTTAATAAGATTACAGTGAGCTTGAGCAAGGTTATGGCACACTTGTCAAGAGCTTGCTGCAAGCTAGTATTTTGGTTTGGGATCACATCAAGAAATTATTTTAATGTTGGATGGCTTAGTTTCAGAGAAGAATGTCATAAGATCATAAAGAACAAGAGTTTTAACCCCCCCTGGTGACCATGTTTTTTTTAACTTATCAACATGGCTTGAAGGAATCAGTTAGAAGGTCACCTAAGGAACATTTCTACAAAATCATTTGGAAATCAGTCAAATATATTTGGATAAGAAGATTTTTAAACTTTTTACTAAAGCCATATAAGGCAAAACAGCCCCACCCCCTGGCGGCCATGTTTTTCGACCAATCAACATGGTTTGAAGGAATCTCAAAGAGGGTCACCCGAGGAACATTTCTTCAAAATTATTTGGAAATTGATAACATACTTTCAGAGAAGAAGATTTTTAAAGTTTTAACTATAGCCATATAAGACCCTGACCCTGGCGACTACGATTTTGGACCAATCAAGAGGGCATGAAGGAATCAGTTAGATGGTCACACAAGGAACATTTCTAAAAAGTCATCTGGAAATTGGCCAGACACATTGGGCCTTGATTTTGGACAAATCGACATGACTTGAAAAATTCTGATAGAGGGTCACTAGAGGAACATTCCTACAAAATAATTCAAAAATAGTCATGGTACTTTGTGAGAAGAAGATTTTTAAAGTTTTCACTATAGCCATATAAAGCAAAACAAAATCCTCCCCCTAGCTGCTACATTTTTTGACCAATCAACATGGTTTGCAGGAATCTTATAGGGGGTCATCCACTGAACATTTCTACGAAAATATTTTGAAAATCAGTCAAATCACTTTTGGAGAAAAATATTTTAATGTTTTCACTATAGCCATGTAAGGCAAAACAGCTAGCCCACTGGTCGCCATGTATCAATCAACATGGCTTGAAGGAATCTGATAAAGGGTCACCCAGGGATCATTTCTTTAAAATTATTTGAAAATTGGCAAACAGGTTCTGGAGGACAATGTTTTTTTCTTAAGATTGCCATGGAAACCAAAATTCTTTCAAACTTTGAAGGAATTAATGGTGAGGACATTGAGGGCATTATTTCTGTAAAGTTTCATTCAAATTGACCTACTGGTTACAGATGAGAAGATGTTGACACATGGCAGCCGACAGACAAAAGTTCTCAGGTGAGTTAAAAATGTATCAGTAAGTATTACAAGAATGGAATCTAGACTTTTGGTCAAGAGGATGCAGTTCTAGTAACAAGTACCCATAAGTCTTCCACAACTCCATTTTTAAATATAATATAAATAAGTTATCAGAAGTCACAGGTATGAACTTTCTCTGCTTTCAATTAGTGTATCTAGTGTATCTAGGGCAAGTCATAGATCTCGGCCCTACCTGTTTAAAATGGTGTGATACTTGTGCATCTGCCAACATGCAAGTCTGGGTACTTAGCTTTTCTTGTGTTTTTATATACAACATAAGTCGCATCAGGGGATAAGGGTGTTGTTACATCACTGTGATGGCATCATATTAAAACTCTTTCTAACATACACCAATTCAGCAGCAGACAACAATGAAAACAGCATCTGTATGATAAACCTTTCAGATTTATGGCTCTTCTTTTTCAACATAGGCGAACAGCTAAGACTTTGGTGAGACTGCATATACAGACCTACCCGAGACTTTATTGACTGAATGCAATAAGACCACTTTTTGCCCGATGCACCTGTGATTACAAGAGTCTTGTTACTAAAAATAATAATTTATGAAGACGCAGATGAGTCTTTGTATACCACTGTTTGTTTTCATGGCATTGCTATTAATTCTTAGATGAAATTATTGGGGATTTTTTTTTAAATATAACAAAAGTAGCTCCACTTGATTTATTATGCCCATACACCTATATTTTGTACCAAAACAGATGCAACATGAACCCTTTTTGTCTGACACAGTTCATATTGTAAAATTTTCATCCCATGCCAAATGACAGCTCTATGTAAGCCTACTTTCGCATCTGTTCAGTCGATCTTTTTTTGCAGATAATACATCAGACTCTATTTAACATACTTTTGAATTGAATTTGAAAGGGGAACAGCTTCAATAAAATATAGTTTGTCCTCAGTTCTATATACAATGTATTTCATGGTTCAAATTTTATCTAAAAATTAAACTTAATTTCAAGCTATCTATAAAAAGTTCTTTGGTGGTGTTGATATGCTTACCAATTATAGCCCTGTGCAATAACCCCTTTTATCTCCCTTGAAATATTATCTCCCAATTGAAATTAAGGTTTGTTTGTTCTAAAATTTCTCTTAACCCTTTCCCTCATACGACAATTCTGCAGCAGACAGCTTTGAACATATTTTGTCAAAACACAGAAAATCTCTATAATTGAATGGATAACCTATGACGAAAAGTGGAAAACATTGTGACAAAAGGAGAAATTGCTCGTTTTTAAAAATTTCTTCTTTTGTCACTATTTTTTCAAAAAGCTGTCTGCTGCAGAGGCGTCAGAAAGCATCTATATGAGGGAAAGGGTTACCCTTTCTTATATACAACAAATCTGCATCAGACTGATCCCTTTGAATGAGTTGAACCATTGAAGCAAAATGTTAAATTTCTCATTTTCACTTGTAGATGTCTTTTGGAACATTTGCAGCAGATCATTTTTTTAAAACTTTGTGGTTAAATAATTTTTAAATGGAAAATCTCTATAATTGAATGGATAACCTATGACTAAAAGTTGAAAACATTGTGGCAAAAGAAGAAATTGCTTGTTTTGAGCAATTTCTACTTTTGTCACTATGTTTTCAAAAAGCTGTCTGCTGCAGAGGCGTCAGAAAGCGTCTATGAGGGAAAGGGTTAACTATGTTTACCTTCAATTATACTTGCAAACTTCTATTATTTAAAAATACTTTGCAAATGTGATAAATGATTTACATAATGTATATCAGTATATGAGCCGTCCCAAGAGAAAACCAACATTATGGCCTCTGCATAATTTATCGACCCAGATCAGCCTGTGCAGTCTGTGCAGACTGATCCGGGCCAACACATTCCGTCTCAGGGGGATAGAGGTATAGAGTAATGATTCCTGAAACAGAAAATCCACAGGAGGTGAAAAGTGTCTATCTGGGTAAGCCAGTGCGGCAAGCTGATTGGGTCGATACTTTACGCAGAGTCCATAATGTTGGTTTTCTCGTGGGACGGCTCATATGAGCTTGTCCATGGGAAAGGGTACATGTTGGCTTTTTGTGATCAGTGTTTATCCAGATCAACCTTTGAATCTGCAGTCTGATCAATATCTATAATGTCATTATCATTATTTACACAATCATGTTCACAGCTTCTGTCAACTTGTGTAGATTCTGAGCACATGGACAAGCTGACCTGAGCACTATACTGTTAACCCTTCCCCTCTTACAGACACTTTCTGACGCCTCTGCAGCAGACGGCTCATGATGAGCAATTTATCCATTTGCCACAATGATTTCAACTCGGTTCAATAACCATACAATCATTTATAGAGATTTTCCATATTTTGGACTTGATAATTTCAAAGTTGTCTTCTGCAGATTTGTTGTATGTGGGAAAGGGCTAAGAAATGCTAACTAATGTCCCTTTTCCCATGGAAGGGCTCATATCGAGGGCTTGGCGTGAAACGGTTGTAACTAAAAACCTATTTTGAAAACCTTGGTTTAGGGGCAATTTTGACCCTTTTGTAAACAATGCAAATTTAGGTGCCATTGCTCAGAACGAGCAATGGCACCTAAATTTCCATTGTTTACCAAGAAAAATGATTTAACGCTTATAGAGACTTTATGGCGAGATGATTAACCTTGGTAAAAAAATACCAATTTTAGTTACAACCGTTTCACGCCAAGCCCTCGATATAGTCTGTAAAAACCTTCATGCAATTTTATATTTTGACTTGTAATGATTGTTTGATTGGTGTTTTACGCCGCTTTCAACAATTTTTCAGTTATATCACTGCTTTTCCTGGGTAAGTTACCAGTACTACTGGTCCATTTATCCTTACACCATTCAGTCAGACGTAATGATAACACCGCAACCAGCAGCCATTACCACAATTTTAATAGACTTCCTACGCCTTGAAAATGTCAAGACAAAAATGTGAAAATCTCAATATATGAAAGTTTATTTTTTTAATAGAGATGAAAACATGAAATTGTTCAATATGAGAAATTTCTCCATTAGTCACAATGTTTTCAAAAGTGATCTGCTGAAGAAGTGTCAGAGAGTGCCTGTAAGTGGGAAAGGGTTAACCCTTTCCCTCATACAACAATTCTGCAGCAGACGACTTTGAACATATTTTGTCAAATAATAGAAAATCTCTATAATTGAATGGATAACCTATGACTAAAAGTGGAAAACATTGTGTCAAAAGGAGAAATTGCACGTAATGTGCAATTTCTTCTTTTGTCACTATGTTTTCAAAAAGCCGTCTGCTGCAGAGGCATCAGAAAGCGTCTATATGAGGGAAAGGGTTAAAGTGTTATCCAGCAGACAAAAGTAATTTAAGCTTATCTTCAATAAAACATTTTAAATCATTTTTATTTTATAGAGGAATTTAGTAAGAAAAATTGAAAGGACAGACACATTAATAACAAGACAAAAACTTCTTTGAAATGATAGAGAAGATATCAGCACTTCCATTCAAATCTTTGTAAACGTTTCTTCTCAACACTTTCCCGCATACAACAAAATCTGCAGCAGAAGACTTTACAAACATATAGGCAATTTCTATAACTTATAATTATGATGTATAAGTATTAAACCAAGTCAAAATATTATTGCAAAAGGTGATTATGGTCATCATAAACAATTTCTCTTTTTGTTTAAAACTTTTAAAAAGTTGTATGATGCAGGAATATATGTTGGAAAGGGTTAACGCTCCTAGTAAAAACGCATCAAAATAATCAAGTCAAATATGAGCTTCTGGGATTTAGGGCCAAGCGAAGATAAACATCAGCCTGGGGCATGGGCCCCAATGCAGCTCACAATATAGTGGTACCTGCACCCTTGAAGCCTCCGGAGAATGGTTTAACCCTTCCCCACCACATTTCTTCAGCAGACGACTTTGAAGACGATTCGGCAAAAATGTGAAGACATCTCCATAAATGAGAGTTTAGTCATGAAATAGAGTTGAAAATATTGTGGCAAAAAGGGGGAATCGCTCTTCATGATCAATTTCTCATTTTGCCACAATGTTTTCAAAAGTCGTCTGCAAGTGGGAAAGGGTTAAGAACCAAAAGCGATAGCAGAGTTTTTAATTTGATCATAACAGCAATTGTTTTCAAAACCTAAAGTTATACATTCCATGAGTTTAACTTGTTATCTTAGTTCTTTTCAAAGCAGAAGTCCTTAGAAACAAGCAGCCATGATGGCCCTGGATTGCTGACCTGAGTTATGCAATTTGATTTATCTAGCCAACCACAATAACTTATTTTGTTTTTCGACCAATCAACATGGCTTGAAGTAATTTCGAGAGGGTCACCCACAGAACATTTCTACAAAATTATTTGCAAATATGCCAAATACTTTTAGAGGAAAATAATATTAAAATTTTCACTATAGCCATATAAGGCAAAACAGTCCCACCCCCTGCAGGCCATATTTTTCAACTAATCTACATGGCTTAAAGGAATCTGATAGAGGGTCACCCGAGGATCATTTTTGCAAAATTATTTGCAAATCCGCCAGATAACTTCAGAGGAGATTTTTTTTTAATTTTCACTTTAGCCATACAAGGCAAAAAAGCCCTCCTCCTGGTGGCCGTGTTATCTTACCAATCAACATGGCATGAAAGAATCTGATAGAGGATCACTCAAGAAACATTTCTACAATTCATTTTGGAAATCGGCCAGATATTAAGTTTTGACTATAGCCATATATATTAAGGTAAAACAGCCTTACTGGTGGCCATGTTTTTCGACCCATCAACATGGCTTGAAGAAATCTCATAAAGGGTAACCCAAGGATCATTTCTACAAAACAAGAGTATCGCTCCACTGTCATTAGGCAAAAATTTAATCACTATTGCCATGTAATGCAAATCAGCCCTGTTCCCCTAGTGGCCTTGATTTTCGACCAATCAACATGGCTTGAAAGAAGTTGGGACCCAAGGAACATTAAATCTTCTACAAAATTGTTTGAAAATCTGCTTCATACTATCTGAGAAGAATATTTCACTACAGCCATCTAAGGCAAAACAGTCCCCCTCCAGGTGGCCATCTTTTTGTGCATCAATCAACATGGCTTGAAGGAATCTCATAGAGAACCAATCAACATGGCTTGAAGGAATCTCATAAACAAGAAATAATCTAGAAGATGGTCACCCAAGATACATTTCTACAAAATAATTTGTATATCGGCCAGATATTTTCGGAGGAAAAGAATTTTAAAGTTTTCACTATAGCCATATCAGCCCCCTGGTTTTCGACTAATCAACATTGCTTTTAGGAATCTGATAGAGGGTGAGAAAGGTCACCCCAGGAACATTTCTACAAAATTATTTGACTAATCAACATGGTTTGAAGGAATCTGATACAGGGTCACCCGAGGATCAATTCTACAAAATGATTTGCAAATTGGCCCGATACTTTCGGAACAGAATATTTTTAAAAAATTCATCATAGCAATATAAGGCTGGCGGCCATGTCTTTCTACCAATTAACATGGCTTGAAGGAATCTGAATCTTATAGAGGGTAGCAAAAGGAACATTTCTGCAAATTATTGGAAATTGGCCAAACACTTTCAGAGAAGAGGATTTTTAAAGTTTTCACTATAGGAGAAGTCGTTTGAACGAAAAAGTTGAAGCATGTATGCACGAGCAACAGACAATTTGCCATGACATACTCTCAACTGGCTTTAAGCCAAGCTTTAAGCCAATGGAGCTCAAGAATCAGCCAACTGGTTTAAGAAGTATTTTTCTGCATTGAATTTGATCCAAAACATTTGAAGAAATTTTGGTAATCCCTAAGTGCCTACCATGCTACGCAGGTGACACAATAAACAAGAGGGCCATGATGGCCCTGGATCGCTCACCTGATTTTTTTTTCTTTTTTCACTTCAACTATATAAGCCCCTCCCCCTGCCATAGTTTCCGATCAATCAACTTCGCTTGAAGGAATCTGATAGAAGGTCACCCTAGGAACATTTCTACAAAATTATTTGAAAATTGGCCTGACACTTTCGGAGGAGAAGGTTTTTTAAGTTTTCACTATAGCCATATAATGCAAAATAGCCCTGCCCACTGGCGGCCATGTTTTTCGACCAATCAACATGGCTTGAAGGAATCCAGAAGTGGGTCACTTAAGGAAAATTTCTACAAAATTATTTGAAAATCGGCCTGACACTTTCGGAGAAGATTTTTTAAGTTTTCACTATAGCTATATAAGGCAAAATAGGCACACCCCCCTGGTGGCCATGTTTTTCGACCAATCAACATAGCTTGAAGAAATCTGGTAGAGGGTCATCCAAGGAACATTTCTACAAAATCTGCCAATCAGTTTGGGAGAAGAAGAATTTTGAAGTTTTTTCGGTTTCGTTGCCATGGAAACCAGAATTCTTCATGGATCCCAAAAATTTGAAGGGAAATCTGGTGTGGTCATTGAGAGGATGCTTTCTGTGTAGTTTCATCCCAATTGACCCACTGGTTACTGAGGAGAAGAAGTTGACGCACGATGGACGACGGACAAAAGGCGATCACAATAACTCACCTTGAGCAAAGCTCAGGTGAGCTAAAAATCAGCCGGACACTTTTTGAGGAGAAGATTTTTTAAGTTTTCACTATGGCCATATAAGGCAAAGTAGTCACGCCCCTGGCGGCCATGTTTTTCGACCAATCAGCATGGCTTGAAGGAATCTGATAGAGGATCACCAAAGGAACATTTCTACAAAATTATTTGAAAATCAGACTGACACTTTTGGAGGAAGGACTTTTTTAAGTTTTCACTATAGCCATAAAAGGCAAAATAGCCCGCCCCCTGGCTGCCATGTTTTTTGATCAATCAACATGGCTTGAAGGAATCTGATAGAGAGTCATCCAAGGAAGGTCTGGTGAGCTAAGAATTTTGAAAATCAGCCGGACACTTTTGGAGGAGAAGATTTTTTAAGTTTTCACTTTGGCCATATAAGGCAAAATAGCACCGCCCCCTGGCGGCCATGTTTTTCGACCAATCAACATGGCTTGAAGGAATCCGATAGAGGGTCACCCTGGGAACATTTCTACAAAATTATTTGAAAATCGACCTGACACTTTCGGAGGAGAATATTTTTTAAGTTTTCACTATAGCCATATAAGGCAAAGTAGCCCCGCCCCCCCTGGCGGCCATGTTTTTTAACCAATCAACATGGCTTGAAGGAATCTGATAGAGGGTCATCCAAGGAACATTTCTACAAAATTATTTGAAAACCTGCCAACCAGTTTGGGAGAAGAAGAATTTTGAAGTTTTTTCGGTTTCGTTGCCATGGAAACCAGAATTTTGCATGAATCCCAAAAAATTGAAGGAATTCTGGTGAGGTCATTGAGAGGATGCTTTCTGTGAAGTTTCATCCAAATTGACCCACTGGTTACTGAGGAGAAGAAGATGATGGACGACGCACGATGGACGCCGGACATGGGGCGATCACAATAACTCACCTTGAGCACTTCGTGCAAAGGTGAGCAAAAAGTGACGGACGATGCACAGATAGTGATCAGAATAGATCTAAAAAACAAGAGGGCCATGATGGCCCTGGATCGCTCACCTTAATTATACAATGTACTCCAATGCAAAACACATCAAGACAATTATTCTGAATGCAACCTCCACAGTGTTAACAATACTTTCCTTCATTTGGCCTAGTGATCTATATTTTTTACCTGATATGACCCATATTCCAACATGGACTAGATATCATCAAGACAACATTCTGACTAAGTTTCAACTTGCTCAAAGTAAAAATGCGGCCTCCGGAGTTTGAACAATATTTTCCTTTATTGACCTAGTTTCTGATCCAATATGACCCATATTTGAACTTGGCCTAGATATCATTTAGACAAACATTCTGACCAAATTTCAAGCTGCTGAAGCAAACAATGCGGCATCCAAAGTGTTCACAAGATTTTCCTTCAATTTGATCTAGTGACCTAGTTTTTGATCCAGCATGACCCATATTCAAACTTGGCCTATATATCATCAAGAAAAACATTCTGATAAAGTTTTATCATGCTGAAATTAAAAATGCAGTATCCAGAGTGTTAACATGATTACCCTTCAATTTGGTCTAGTGACCTAGTTTTTAACCCGGCATGACCCATATCCGAACTTGGCCTAGATATCATTTATACAAACATTCTGACCAAATTTCAAGCTGCTGAAGCAAAAAATGCGGCATCCAAAGTGTAAAAAAGATTTTCTTTCAATTTGGGCTAGTGACCTAGTTTTTGACCCGACATGACCCATATTCGAACTTGGCCTAGATATCATTCAGCTCAATATTCTGAACAAATTTCAAGCCGCTGAAGCAAAACATGCGGCTTCTACAGAGTTAACAAGATTTTCCCTCAATTTGGCCTGGTGACCTAGTTTCTGACCCAATATGACCCATATTTGAACTTGACCTAGATATATTTAAGACAAACATTCTGACCAAATTTCAAGCTGCTGCAGCAAAAAATGCGGCATCAAAAGTGTTAACAAGATTTTCTTTCAATTTGACCTAGTGACCTAGTTTT
Source organism: Serripes groenlandicus (assembly GCA_031761405.1). Lineage (NCBI taxonomy): Eukaryota > Metazoa > Mollusca > Bivalvia > Cardiida > Cardiidae > Serripes > Serripes groenlandicus. The sequence goes on along the minus strand of JASEVX010000001.1, from coordinate 42,411,164 downwards.
TGACCCGGCATAACCCATATTCGAACTTGACCTAGATATTTTTAAGACAAACATTTTGACAAAATTTCAAACTGCTGAAGCAAAAATTGCGGCCTCTGGAGTATTAACAAGATCTTCCTTCAATTTGACCTAGTGACCTACTTTTTGACCCAACGTGACCCATGTTCGAACTTGACCTACATATCATCAAGACAAACATTCTGATAAAGTTTCAATATGCTCAAGTTGAAAATGTGGCCTCCAGAGTGTTAACAAGATTTTCCTTCAATTCGACCTAGTGACCTAGTTTTTGACCTCATATCGCCCAGTTTCGAACTTGTCCAAGATTTTATGGAGATGAACGTTCTGATAAACTTTCATGAAGATTGGATGCAAAATGTAGCCCGTAGAGTGTTAACAAGCTCAAATGTTGACGATGGACGACGGACGACGCACGACGGACGGACGCCGGACAAAATGTGATCACAATAGCTCACCTTGCACTTTGTGCATAGGTGAGCTAAAAAAGACGGGCCATAATTTGCATTGATTGTTTACATAGGTGAAATGGTTGAGAAGGGTTGTACATGTATAAAGTTTCAATGCAATGCATCAAGTAGTTACTAAGATATGGACTCTTAATGTAGTGAAGTAAACAAGAGGGCCAAGATGGCCCTAAATCGATCACCTAATTGATAGTAAATTAGTAGCAAATATTTAACTGCAAATATCTGGGAAAATTTGATAAAGGAGTGCAAATGAAACTGCTAGGAGTGGACACTTCTCAAGAAACAGCTTATCAGTAAAGGCCATTTATATCTTGTAATCTAACAAGAACTTAAATAAGAATGGAATTATAAAGTTTTTGTCATTTTGCACCTTTCCTGATGCCGCCTTGCTGCCCTGTTTTTCCACGAAATCAATATGGCTTCAACAGGTTTTTTGAGAGTGTCACTTAAGGAACATTTCTACCAAATTATCTTGCAATCGCACAAGCAGATTATGGAGGAAAAGGATTTTAAAATTTGGGTATTTTTCTCACTTTCTGATGCCGCAGCAACCAAAGTTCTCAATGGAATTTAAATCTTTGAACAATTTTGAAAGAGGACCACCAAAGGAACATTCCTGTGATGTTTTGTGGAAATTGGTCTATTGGAATGGTAGGAGATGGTTGTCATTTGTAGCTAAAAGTTCAATTAACTTAATTAGTTACATAGGTGTGGTAGTTGGAAAGCATTGTAAAATGCTTCAATGCAATACATCAAGTAGTTACTAAGATCATGTGAAATATATGTATTTGCATACAAAGTCTTAAACAAGGTGATGTTGACGGCGATGCAAGGATGAGAAGAATAGTTCTCATATTCTCTGAATAGTCAACCTTAAAACTGTTGCTGTTATGTGTTTCACATGCAGTTTTTGTTTACATTTTAATCATATTGAAAATTCATTCATGAGAGCTATTTACTTATAGATGAAATTTGTTCATTTAGAATAGGCCTTAAAGCCAATATGGCCCTAAATCAATCATCTGAGTGTTAGTATAGTAGCAAGTATGTAACCGCTAATATCTGGGAATCAGAATTGCAAATAAAACTGCAAGAGGTTGACACTTTTAATGAAATAGCTGATCAGAAAAGGCCATTTGTAGAGGGTTACCCAACGATTGTTTTTACCAAATTAACTTGGAATCAGAGGCAAATTCAGCGAAGAAGAATTTTAAAGATTGGGCATTTCCCCCACTTTCTGATGCTGCAGCAACAGAAGCTCTCCATCGAATTTAAATCTTTGCAGATTTCTGAAAGAAGAACACCAAATGAACATTCCTGTGAAGTTATATTGAAATTGGTCGAGGGGTTTAGGAGGAGATGTTGTCTAAAGCTTAACGTTATTAACAGACAACGGCCGGACAGTGAGCGATCAGAATAGATCACCTTGAGCCTTCGGCTCCAGAAATCATAAGTAATACAAAAACAAGAAAGGGCAACTCAATCTTTGATGGTTTTTTTTCTGTCTCCCAAGTTCAAAACATTTTATAGTTAAAGTCAGGTCATTACTCCTATAATGTTACAGTGCGTGATATGACAACTATTTTCATTGAAACAATTCCATATAAAATTGATGTTGACTCCAAACAGAATGCAATGTCAAACTTTTGCAACCCATCTGTGGTCAAAACTTTTCTCAAGAAGCTTTGAGAATTATTTGCAGACCATAATTATGGCAAAGAGGGAAGACACATATGACTACCAAAAAGTCTGGCACCCAAACCAATCTTGTTCTCCTTGATGATTGCAATCTCAAACATTTTTAAAGGTCAGTTTTCAAATCGCGTGGCTCATTTATTCTTTAACACTTGCCCTCATACAGCTTATCTGCATCGGACGACTTTGAAAACATATTGGCAACAAGGGCACCGCAAGCGAACGCCAACACTAGATTGTTTTTGTGGTTTTTTCAAGTAAAATAAGGGGAATTACTGAATAATTATTTAAGCCAGAGTTATGTGACTTGGTATAGACATGTGTATTGTTCCTTAGAGGAACATGTGTACCAAATTTCATTTAAAAATGTTGAAAGTTTTTTTAGTTATGAGGTAAGGTTAAAATTTTGTAACAACACAGATGCTGAGGGTATCAAAATACAATGTACCAATATTTTTTTCTTCGAAAGACCGAAGAGCTAAAAATATGAAAAATCTCTGTAAGTATAAGTAAAATACAGTTCAAAACATTGTTGCAAAAAGAGAAATTGCTTATCTTCAGTAATTTCTCCTTTTGTGGCAATGCTTTTTCTGCTGCAGCAACACCAGAGAGCATCTGTAGTGGGAAGGAGTTAAATTCTCTTTCACAATATCTAAATTTAAAGAACAAAAGGGAAACACATTTAAAGTTAAAGACAAGTCAATAGCAGGGTAGTAGTAATATCATGCACAGGGAAAAGTTAAAAGTTGATTCTGACAATAAGAAACAAAATAAGCAAAGCCATGTCAAGAAAAATAGGTTTAGATTGTATGTATTTCATCTTTAACTATCTATGAGTGCACTCACGAATTAATTGGGGCAACAATTCCAGTTTTAACCCCCCCTTTCAAACAATACAACAAATTTGCAGCCGACAACTATGAAAACATTGAGGAAAAAATGTTGAAAATCTCTATAAATGTTTCCAAATTTTCGTCAAAATGTGTGCACGTGGGCAAGTGTTCACTTTTCCAGATCTTCAGTAAAACAAAATTCAAAGTTGTCTGCTGCAGATTTTATAAATGTGGGAAAGGGTTAACTTGTTACGTCCTCATTTTGCATATTTTGTTTGCAATGAAAGTGTTCATGACTGTTAAAATTAGCAGAGTTTGCCTCTAAGCACTCCTTAATATTCTGGATGTGTTGTTATAAATTTTAAATAATATGATGTTAAGTAATACAGATTTCCACAGATATCAGATAATACCATTGTGTAGCAGTTACGGAAAAGTATTGTGTTTTTCCTTTATTATCTATTACCTGATATTTATGATGCTACTGCCGTTTTCATATTATCTGCGATTTGTTTTCTTCTATTTCAGAACATGTTTGTTAACTTAATACACATATTCTATATGCCTTTAATCAGTGACAATATGTTAGAAGCACGTTTTTTTTTTAATCTTGAGTTTTACCTCACATTCATGGAAGTAGTGTTTTTCAATTAAAATCATTAAGACTCATGATTGAATCTGGAGGGTTGGTAAATATGAGGGTTATATTTTTGCCATTTTTCAATATATTTCTGCGATTTATTGGATGGAAGTGATTCGCAAAGGAAATTATGCCTACGAGATTGCTATGAAGGATGAAACTAGTAGACAACATACATCATTAATTATTATTAAGAATACTCTAAAATTATATCTTCCATGTCTGTTACTCATTAAATTTTTAACACTCTTATTTTTGTTTACACTATATGCCTGCAAACATAGTGTGAAAATGACATTGTGTAAATATGAAAATCTAGCAGCATTCCTGCTTTCCTCCCTTCTAAACCTGATTTGAACACTCCCGAGTATAGCCATGCGAGCATAACTATCCACAATAGTTTTTTATATCAAAATCACTCTAAATTAAAGTACATGACTATATACAGACGTGTAGAGAAATATGTTGATTTGTGTATTCATTAAGTGACATCACTGGTAAAAGGAAATAAAGCTTACCGATAGATGTACTTTCTAATTAACTTGTTGTTTCCCTTGACAGCCTGCTCAAATAGTGATATATATATATTCTTTATACTCTCTTTTTAATCTGACATTATCTAAGTGGGTTTTCTTAGAGTCAGACATACAATAATATTTCAAGGTCCAAGAGGGCATGTATGGCTCCACTGCATTAGACAAAAATTAAATCTTTACAGGCATATAAGGCAAAACAGCACTGGCCCCTGGTTGCCATGAATTTGACCAATCAATATGGTTTGAAGGAATTTAAAGAGGGCCATCCAAAGAACATTTCTACAAAATTATTATTTTAAAATCGTCCACATATTTTCTGAGGCGAAGATTTTTTAACATTTTCACTACGGCCATATGAGGCAAAACAGCCCTGCTACGGCCATATGAGGCAAAACAGCCCTGCCCCCTGGTGACCATGATTTTTTTACCAATCAACATGGCTTGAAGGAATCCCATATAAGTCTACCCAATGATCATTTCTACAAAATATACTTTGTCAAAGAAGAAATTTTTAAAGTTTTCTCTAAAGCAAGCCATATATGGCAAAACAGCCTGGCCCCCTGGCATCCATATTTGTTGACCAATCAACATGACTTGAAGAAATATCATAACTGGTCACCCAAGGAACATTTCTACCAAATTATTCGAAAATCAACTTCATACTTAAAAAGGATTTTTAAAGTTTTCCCTACAGCCGTATAAGGCAAAACAGCCCTGCCCACTGGCTGCCATGGTTTTTTTTACCAATCAACATGGTTTGAAAGAATTTGATAAAGGTTCACCCAAGGAACATTTCTACAAAATAATTTGTAAATACACCAACAAGTTTTGGAGAAGAATCTTTAAAGTTTTTCTTTTGTTTGCCATGGAAACCTGAATTGAGCATGCACCCAAAAATTTAAAAAGGAATTTGAGAGAGGATGCTTTCTATGAAGTTTCATCCCAATTGGCCCAGTGCTTACAGAGGAGAAGTTGAATGAAGCAGAAAGTTTATGCACACATGGATGCATGGACAAGGACAAGTCGCCCTGACTTAAGCGCAGTGGAGCTAAAATCTGCAACTAATATTTTTAAATCAACAGTGCCTTTTGTTAATTCAATTTTTATCCAAAATTCAGATAAACAGATTTACTTTATAATAAGTTTATTGTGTCTTTTTGTCAAATTGTACTTGTTTTAAAACTCAGTTTTTTCATGAATGATGTTAACAACATGGAGAATAAAGTACTTCGTACACTAAAAGTTATAAACTCACTGAGAAATTTCTGTTATTTATAGATAAAGATAAAGAGAGTAAGTTATTTCATGTTCCTGAATCACTAGCAAGTTTTAATGTGTTTATGTACTTCCATATCAAGCTGCATTCATTTATAAATGTGTCATATTGAAAGTCAAATGGTTCCTCAGACTAAGTCTAAGAAAACTTCATAAATTTCAATTCAGAGGCTCTTTCCATAGCTTTTAACTTCCCTTTAGAGTTAGAGTCAAGCTACAAGACCAGAAGGTAATAGCCAATATCACGAATGCTGGCATCCCCTACACAATCTCTTTGGCCACTTGATTAATCCCGTCACTCAAGGAGAGGACAGGGTATGACCTTCTGCCAATCAACAAGGAGAACATGTCAAATAGAAACATGACTTGGTACTAATAAAAGTTCTAAGGAGATACTAAACAATTCACAACATGTAGCGGAAATCTCTTATTATATATGTATACTTGTACTACATTATCCATAATTCTTTGAAAAGATTAAAGATATCGGTAAACATGTCTAAAATGTTTATATGACCTTTTTCTTGTGTTGGCATTTCACTAAACAAAGTAATATTTAAAGTCATGAAAGTTAAAACTAACTATGTAATAACACACATTAAGATCGGAGGATTTAATTACAGCTACATGTATAAACAAAGGATATGATAATTGCAAACCCTCGGATGAAGACGTAATACTAATAGAAGTAAATATTAAAATATATTTACAGTGTGAATCATGACTTTTACCACAGTGTCAATATAATATTAATTTTGAATTATTAATCCAGTTACTATTAACATATCATTATCAAACTGATGTTACTAAATGGTTCAAGCATAACACTATGAATTATTCTGTTCAGTTAGATGTTATATTAAGTGCTAAGTGTTATAACAAACTGTGAAACATGATATACTTTGGCTGTTATGGTTGTTGCAGCTTTTTTTAAAATTATTTCTTAATGGGACTGTTTGTCTACGATTTAAATAAAGCTTACCAAAAAAAAAAAAGGAAGCAAATCAATACAAATTTGGTTCTTTTGTAGGAGTATTTCTGAATAATTTATTTTGTACAGCTGAAAAATGTGTAAAATAAACTTACTGGTTTAATATACATGGTTGGGACTTTATAATTTGCAAATATGGTCACTCTCATTCATCCCATCATTATAAACCTTTTCTACTTGCAGATGTATTTTTAACATGTTTGCAGCAGACAATACTTTGAAACAATGTTTTCAGCTCGATTCAATATCATTTTTTTTCTTTACTAGAAATTTCTCATAGATTTTGTCTAGACGTTTTCAAAGTTATCGCTGCAGATTTGTTGGACGTGGGAAAGTGATACAGGAAATATTATCTACCATTTTGGAAAGGTTACCTCTACCTCAGTCTGTAGTTATGCTCTCAGAAAAAGTAAAGCCTGGATAATGGATACATGTATAAATATGAATTAACCAATGGGATGTAACAAATTATGCATTTTACAAACATTTACATTCCATCACTGGATGAATTTCACAATGTCTTTCAAACAGTCTTGTAATATCTTCACGCAGTAGATCCATGCTGAACAACAAAAAAATGTACCTCATAATTTACTATACAGGGGTGAAAGGTAAAACGGACAAGAATATTTCAAAACCTATAAAATATCAGCCAAAAGTTAAGCAACATCCAGGAAAGAACAAAGCTGTAAAATATGACTGATACATGTCTTTGAATAAATATATAATATATATACACAGTATTTGACCCATTTTATATACCAATTCCAGCATCAAATAAAAGTGAGATACTTTTCGACAAATGCCTTAATGATACAATGCAGACTCCCTACATAATGGGTCAAACACTTGCACAGGTCAAGTTATTGTTATATTACAAAATTGATACCTTAACTTTAAAACTCTGATTGGAATCGGAGAAACCTCACAGCGCTGGTCACCTCTTATCATAATAAATACAAAAATCTACCTCTGTACATTCACAAAGATCTTATTGAAATGGCAAGTCTTACCAAAGACTTACTGCATACTTGTTGGAACTTAAAACATCATGTTAACTATTTTCTTTCTGAAAAATTACCATACTAAAATAATATAACTAGTTGACATTTTAATAATTCATTTACTATTATTTTGAAAGCAAGGTATGCTTTATGGTCTATATTCAAAAAACATTTTCTGGTATGAAGGTTATATTACATTTTTCATCTCCTCTAAAAATGGCTTAAAAAGTGCTTATTTAGGTTTGCAATTTATCAGGACTAAAACTATTGGCAGGGAAGACATGAAAGGCAATGCAATTAAAAAAAATACTTATTAGTAACCTTGAAATGGAAAAGAATATAAAAGTAAAGCACTTTTCATAGGTAAAGAAACATTTTGAAAAAGGATATAAAAGACAATCTTTTTTTACAGAGGCAAAGGAATTATTTGCTGACAACATTGGGATACGATTTCAACGTAAACTTGGGTAGAATTAGATTTATAAACAATACATTGACAAGGTTAGACTAAATAACAATGAAATTGTGATGTTATTGCACTTATTTGACCAGCCCTGGATGGAATAAGAATTCCATTACCATGGTTAAATGATAATGGGTTCAAACTAGAGTATAAAAGTTAGGTAATACATTGCAAGTCATAAATGTATAAGGATATATCATTTTAATGGGCTGGTTCAAATAAAGAAGTTAAGCTTAAGGTATATTAGGATAGAAGTAAGATCATTTTAATAGACACAGTACAGCTTAGACAGAGACAAAACAAAACAAAGAAATAGTGTTTGATCTATATTAGATTGGTAGGTAAATTCCTTTACTGATGTAGATCTACCTATGTGACATCGATCTGCGAGTTTGAAAAAAATAAAACACTCATTAAAATAAAGAGAATAATAACATAACCATTACTCCATCAGTCATATTTTACAGTATATCAAATATCTTTTAAGCCATTTTGTTTTTCAGGCAAGAAAAAGCAGTATAAATATGCATGGGCATGTCCAAGTTGATTCAAGATTCAAATTGCCACATCAGAGATACTTATCTGAAGGATTTTTCCTGCGAAGCACAGGAGTTTTCTCTTCTTCTTTATCTGTGCAAAGGAAGTGAAAAGTTAACAGTGATAGAACATATATGTAGGGTGAAGCATGGAACAACAGGTATGATGTATACATGTTACACGATTTATGATACACCTTTTGGATTCCAACAATGACAAGCTGGAATCCATCACCTACTTTATACTTCTAGACAAATGTAGTCTTCACTCTTCACTGCAATCTCCCTAATGATCTCATTTAACACTTTCTCACTTACAGTGGAGTTTGTACACAGTTGCATCAGATTAATCCCATGCAGATGCACTTTGACGCATTTGCAGCAGACGGCTTTTTGAAACATTGTGGCAAAAATTGCTTGTTCTGAACAATTTCTCGTTTTGCAACAATGTTCTAACTTTATTCATTATTTACACTTTCATTCATTGAGACTTTTCCTTTTTTAAATGTTTTCAACGTCTTCTGCTGCAGACAGATCTTCGCATGTTTGAAAGGGTTGAAGAAGTACTCACAATGGGTGAAAGAAAAAGAATTCTGACAAACAGTCATCAATTAAACATACTCTATATAACATCATGAACTTGGTATTTTCTAATTGTGTTGACACATATATATTTCTGTATGTGAATTCAATTATTAGAAATGTCAAATAAGTTACTAAATTTGTCAAGTATACACAAAAGTAAAGAATGTAAAGTATAACACAGAATTAAAGATGAAACAAAGATAAAGAATAATAGTAAGTTCTGTAAAGAAACATTGAAACAATTATTTTCATAGTGCTTGATCGTCATAGGCACGGAGAAATAAGTATGACATAGAGTTCAAGATGAAACAAAGATGAAGAATAAAATAGTAGTAATGTGTGAACGGTGTCGTATATGACAAGTATGTTCTGTAAAGAAACATTGAAATGATCATTTTCATAGTGCTTGATGGTAAAATTAGGCACTGAGTTCAAGATGAAACAAAGATGAAGAATAAAGTAGTAGTAATGTGTGAATGGTGTCGTATATGAAAAGTATGTTCTGTAAAGAAACATTGAAATGATCGCTTTTATAGTATTTGATGATCACAAACAATGGGAAATAAGTATAACTAAAATATAAAACAAAGATGCAGAATAAAACAAAAGTGGAGAATGATATGTAAAAGTAAATGAAAGCAACATTGAAATGTTAGTTTTTCAAAGTAATTGATGATCATAGACACAACGAAATAAGTATGACACAGAGTTCAAGATGAAACAAAGATGAAGAATAAAACAGTAGTAGTGAATGGCGTCGTATATGACGAGTATGTTCTGTGAAAAAGCACTGAAACAATCAATTTTTCAAAGTAATTGATGATCATAGACACAGAGAAATAAGTATTGCTAATAACTAATTACTATTATTAACATGATAGGTTCTTACGTATACAACACCAATCTTGTCATGGTGATCTTCATTCCAAGTTTTATGGAAATCCAATCATTATAAATAACAGATCCCTAGCCCAGACAAGAAAGCTGAACATACAAACTTACATAAATACAAGGAGACAAAAGTAACACTACACGCCTGTGTGTCATTTCATAGGGGGCTGCATAAAAATTGCAGAGACCTAAAGAAAAAATGAGAATTGGCTTCATTTGACATAAATGTTGTCTAGAACAGAGCACCAAAAAATATGTCACATTGTTACCTTTCACACTCACTCAATTTAGATTTGTCATGCCAACCACAATAACTCATTTTGTGGTCAGGTAAGTTTATGCAAGATGCCCAATAGGACCAGTATAGTTTCACTGCCACTGCCAGAACCCTATGCTGTCTGTCTTTGTCAAGTTAGTCGCCAAAGAAATGTCTATGTACCAGTTATAGTTTCAAAGTCAGACATTCATTTTCTAAATCTTATATGCTCTGGACATAAAGGGTAACAAAGCTCCAGCCCCTGCTGGCCATGACTTTTGACCAATCAACATGGCTTTAGATAATCAGATAGAATGTCACCCAAGAAACATGTCTACTATATTCTTTGGAAATCAGTGAGATGCTTTCATAAGAGAATATTTCTAATGTTTTCACTATAGTCATAATATGCAAAATAGATCTGACCCCTGGTGGCCATGTTTTTTTACAAATCAACATGGCTTGAAGGAATCTAAGTAACATTTCTACAAAACTATTTGAAATTCGGTCAACCAAGTGTTTTTCTTTTGGTTACCATGGATCAAAATATTTGAAGGAATTTTGGTGAGGTCATTAAGAGGATGGTTTCTGTGAAGTTTTATCCCAATTGACCAACAGGTTACAAAGGATAATACGTTGACGCACAGTGATTTATGGAAGCCGGACAAAAGGGTCATCACAATAAGCAATTCATCCTTCTTCTTCTTTTAAAGCAATTACTGCTTCAGATATTGAAGATATTTTAATTTTACTTTAGTATTTTCGCAGCAGCAGGAAAGATCTTAATTATTACAAAGTACACTGTTGTATCAATGTATTTCTTCAAAAATATTAAAAGCTTTTTAGTTCCATATTTTTACTTTTAAGCAAGACATAAACAGTATCCTAACAACATATTTTAAATATGTCCATAAGTTTTGCATGAAACTGAATCATATTACAGAACAAGTTGCTGAGTAGGACTCTTTGGCAATACAATGTCTCCATTCAAAAAGTTTTGCATGTAACTGGAACAAGTTGCTGTCTAAGAATATTTAGGGCTAATATTGTGTTCAGTGTATATGTTAAGCATGAAGCTTGAACAAACTTTAGAACAAGTTGCTGTCTAAGAATCGTTGGGGTTAAAATGTCTCTAGCTCATAAGTTTAGCATGAAACTGGCACAAACTTTACAAAAAGTTGCTGTCTAAGAATATTATGAGTTTAAATGTCTCTAAGTCAATAAGTTTAGCATGACACTGGTACAAACTATAGAACAAGTTGCTGTCTAAGACTCTTTGGGATTAAAATGTCTCTAGTCAATACATTTCTAATGAAACAAGAACATATTTTAGAAAAAGTTGCTGTCTTAAGATTATTTTGAGTGAGTTAGTCCATTAGTTTAGATTGAAGCCGGAACAAGCTTTATAACAAGTAATTGTCAAAGAAACTTTGGGGTTAGTATTTCTTCATAAGTTTTGCCTGAAATAAGAAAAAGCTTTAGATCAAGCCGCTGTCTAAGAATCTTAGTGGTTATTTTTAACCCCTAAGTTTAACATGAAGCTGGAACAAGCTTTAGAACAACCTGCTGTCTATTAGTAACCTTTGGGTTGGTATGTTTTCAGTCTATGAGTTTTGCATGAATCTGGAATACGCTTAAGAGCGGGTTGCTGTCTAAGGAACTAATAGGATTAACATGTTTCCAGTGTCAACAAAGTTGAGGGGGAGGAATTGAATTAAAACTCCCATGTGACAACAATTCTCAATTGTACGACTGTCACAAAATGCCACCATGGCCTTCAATAAGGTTGGGCCTATAATCTCAACTTGTCCTCTCCTCAACAGTATTACATGGGGCAAACATGTTTTAGGTACCACAACACATGGTTTGATTGAGTAAATTAATACGACATTTAGCTAGCCTCTGCTTTTGTTGTAGTGTACAAAGCTATCAGCAATATTGCAATCTGAATAACATATCTATTCCTATAAGTTATTTATATCCTTCTATTGGGCTTTCTATTCTGTTAACCCTTTCCCTCATACGACAATTCTCCATAATTGAATGGATAACCTATGACAAAAAGTGGAAAACATTGTGTCAAAAAGGAGAAATTGCACGTTTTGTGCAATTTCTTCTTTTGTCACTATGTTTTCAAAAAGCCATCTGCTGCAGAGGCGTCAGAAAGCGTCTATATGAGGTAAAGGGTTAATCAGAGGTTTTTCAATTTGGAAAGATACAAAATACAAAATCAGATATTGGGTTTTACCCTTAAATTTCCTTGTTACATACACTTTGTGAGGCATCTGCAGCAGAAAAGGTTTCAAAATATTGTTGCAGAAGGAGAAAATACTCTTATTTCTCCTTGTGGTACAATAGTTTCTTCTAAATGGTTATACACTCATTTATAAAGATTTTCTATATTTTTGCCTAGCTGTTTTCAAAGTCATCTGTTGCAAACTTGTTGAATGAGAGGAAAGGGTATAAGATTTAAGATATAAAGATACTCCTTTGGAAATATAAATCAATGGATACGAATTATGATTTTCCCTGGCAATAAAATGTTGACTTGTATTTGAAATTGGGGTGTTATCCAACACTTATCAGAATGAGCAATCTTCAACATCTTGAATAAATCATGGGATAAAAGTGGTTTCTGTATCACAATTAGAAAACAGTAACAATATCTTCTTTTTTTCCATTTGCATGCTATACATACATTTACATTTGTATAGTTGAAAAACAGCATCTACACTAAGGATAGGATCAACATCTGTGTTTTCAACATATTCTTGACCAATGATAACTACATAACCCTTTCCCTCATATGACAATTCTGCAACAGACGACTTTGAACGTTAAATGTCAAAAAATAGAAAATCTCTATAATTGAATGGATAACCAAAAGTGGAAAACATTGTGTCAAAAGGAGAAATTGCACGTTTTGTGCAATTTCTTCTTTTGTCACTATGTTTTTAGATAGACGTCTGCTACAGAGGCGTCAGAAAGCGTCTATATGAGGGAAAGGGTTAATGCAGTAGAACCATAAACAAGAGGCCCATGAGGGCCTATGCTCTACTGGGATGGGATTTCAAGGGCCATAATCCAGTCTTGCATGGGCGGATGTAGCTGGTTTGCGAAATGAACCAAACTCTCATGGATACCTAACTACTGTGTAAATTTGGTGAAGATCAGATACTAAATGGAGCCTCTATTGTGTTCACAAGCTCTATTATAAGAATATTGACCATAATCCAGTCTTGCATGGGCAGATCTGGCTGGTTTGCGAAAGGAATCGAGCTCGCATGGATATCTAACAACTGTATAAGTTTGATTGAGATACAATCAAAACTGAAGACTTTATCGAGTTCACAAGCTCTATTATAGCAATTATTATCCAAATATATGATAGTATTGTCCTGTCACAGAACAAAGGAGTTTTGTTACACAGGGCAAAATGGGGGTCTTGTTGAACTTGCAAACAATGAAGACTCAGGTAAGCATTTTCCTTTGCACAATCTAATCAGAACCTTTACTGTCCATATATATATATATATATATATATATATATATATATATGCAGATGCATCTATCAGGGACAGCATTATTATCAAGAGTTTACCCCCTCTTCCCCACATACAAATAAGCAGCAGGATCCTTTGTACACATCAAAGCAAAAATATATGTGATAGTACAATTATTCTATTGGGTTAAAAAACTGGTGTACCTCAATATTAACTGCAAAAGTCGTCTGCTAGAGAGGCATCTGTTTGTGGGAAAGGGTCCAAGAACCAAAAGACATGTATTGTAAAAAAAACAAGGGCACCGCAAAGCGGATGCATCCCCTCGGTATTCAATTTAAAAATATGGCTAAAAATATGGCCAATGACCTGGATATTAATGTTATGTACCAGAAAACTAATGTTATTTGTCCTTGCCTTTATCAAATTGTTATTAATGTTATGTACCAGAGAACTAAGTGTAATTTGTCCTTGTCTCTGCCTTTGGCCTTTGCCAAATGACCCCAGTTTGGTTATGATCTGCCAAGAGATGATCAGTGAAGAGTACTCAAAAGGTTGTTGATATGGGAGAATAATCAGTCCAATTTTGACCTTGACCTTTAACCTTTGACCTTGAAAACAAATAGGCTTCTAGACCTTGCCATATACGAACTGTATACCAAGTTTGGTTAAGATCAGTCGAAGGATGTTCAGTCTAGAGTGGTCACAATGTTGTTACGGGCGGACGGACGAACAAACAAGCTGGTCACAAGGTTGTTGATATGGGAAAATAGTCAAAGTCCAATTTTGACCTTGACCTTCATTAACCTATGCCCTTGAAAATAAATAGGCTTCTAGACCTTGCCATATACTAACTGTATACCAAGTTTGGTTAAGATCGGTCGAAGGATGTTCAGTGTAGAGTGGTCACAAGGTTGTTAGGGACGGACGCACAAATGGACAGTCCCGTTACTATATCCCCGTGCAGACTTCGTTAGGCGAGGGGATCATTATACCAGATATGGAGTTTGAGGCTGAAAAATTGATGTAGTTGACATCATATAGTAATAATTGTGTTCATAATTCATTCATTCATCATAGTATCCCAAGGGCGACCAGTTAATACTTTCCCACTTGCAAACATATTTGGACAGATCTGCTCTTAATGATTTAAACTCAATTCTAAAATTATGCTTTCATTTATAGAGATTATTCATATTTGTGCATTATTACTGCTCTCAAAGTTGTCTGCTGCAGATTTTTGATGTGCTGAAAAGGGTTAATTCCTTCATTGATTGTAGTGTCCCTAGGGTTACCAAGAATCACAAATACTCAAAATGTCGGTCATGAAATGGTTATTAACCCTTTCCCGCATATAGACGCTTTCTGACACATCTGCAGCAGACAGCTTTTTGAAAACATAGTGACAAAAGAAGAAATTTCTCAAAACGAGCAATATCTCCTTTTTCCCCACAATGTTTTCCACTTTTAGTCATATTTTCCATTTTTTGACAAAATATGTTCAAAGTTCTCTGCTGCAGAATTGTCCTATGATGGAAAGGGTTAAGACTGAAGTTGCCAAGTAGATGGGCCAGACAATAATCTGGAACTAACTGATGCCTTTATACAAAATGGTTCCAACAACATAAGAAGTCATACCCCGAGAAACCAAACCCTCAGATATTGTGTGACCATTAAGAACTTAAATGAACTTGCAGTCTGATCAAGGTATTCCCAGTTGTTTGTCATTTACCTATTCCCACATAGTTACAACAATTCTGCAGCAGAGGTTTTTCAATAGATTTAGGCAAAAATGAAAAAAATCTCTAAAAATAATAAACAAGAGGGCCATTAGGCCCTGGAATCGCTCACCTGAGAATGGGCTATTTAAGACTTAACTCTTTCAGCGCCAATGGCAATATCATCACGACAAACTTTCGGACAAAATTTCAAGCTGCTTTAGTCAAAAATGTGATCTCTAGTGTTAACTAGATTGTTCTACAATTTTGCCAAGTGACCTAGTTGTTGACCTGACATGACCCTTATTCAAACTTAGCCTAGATATCATCAAGACAAATATTCTGACAAAGTTTCAACATACTCAAGCCAAAAATGCGGCTTCCAGAGTGTTAACAAGATTGTTCTTCAATTTGGCCTACAGACCGAGGTTTTGACCTGATATGACCCATATGTGAACTTGGCCTAGATATCATCAAGACATATATTCTGACAAAGTTTCAACATGCTCAAGCCAAAAATGTGGCTTCCAGAGTGTTAACCATGTTTTCCTTAAATTTGGCCTATATTTGAACTATGCCTAGATATTACTAAGATAAACATTCTGATAAAGTTTCAACAAGCTCAAGTTTAAAATGCGGCTTCCAGAGTGTTAACAAGATTTGCCTTAAATTTGGCCTAGTGACCTAGTTTTTGACCGGACATGACCCAGTTTTGAACTTGGCCTAGATATCATCAGGACAAACTTTCTGATAAAGTTTCAATATGCTCAAGTTTAAATGTGGCTACCAGAGTGTTAACAAGATTTACCTTAATTTTGGCCTAGTGACCTAGTTTTAGACCCAACATGACCAATATTCGAACTCGGCCTAGATATTACTAAGACAACTATATTGACAAAGTTTCAACATGCTCAAGCCAAATATGCGGCTTCAAGAGTGTTAACAATATTTTCATTAAATTTGGCCTAGTGACCTAGTTTTTGACCTGACATGACCCAGTTTCTAACTTGGCCTAGAGTTGATGGAGATATTATGTATATATATATAAGATTGGATGCAAAATGTTGCCTCTAGAGTGTTAACAAGCAAATGTTGATGACGAATGACGGACAAAAGGCGATCACAAAAACTCGCCTTGAGCACTTCGTGCTCTGGTGAGCTAAAAATAAATAGAAAATATTTTGGCAAAAGTCGTCTGCTGAAGATACTTCTGCATGTCGGAAGAAATGATCTCTTTCCCCCATGCAGATGCTTTTGACACCTCTACAGCAAAAAGTGTTTGAAAGCAGTGGCAAAAGGAAAAATTGCTCATAATAAGCAATTTCTCCTTTGGCCCACAATGTTTTAAGCTGTAGACAATAATTATACTTTCATTTATAGAGAATTTCTATATTTTTGTTTAGATGTTATCAGTCTTCTGCTTTCCCTCGTGCAACAATTCTGCAGCAGAAGACTTTGAAAACATCTAGACAGAAATAAGGAAAATCTTCATAAATGAAGGTTCATTTTTTAAATAGAATTAAAAGCATTGTGGCAAAAGGAAAAAAATCTCACTATTAGGAATTTCTCCTTATACTGCAATGTTTTCAAAAGTCATCTGCTGCAGAATCGCCAGAAGAGAAGGTCACACTGTATGCAGAAGAAGGATAAAAGTTTAGGAATCTGATATGGACAAGTTGCAAGTGTTGGGTAGATGGAGCTGAGTGTGTCACAAACTATGCTTGCCGTGGTCATGGTGGGGATTGCAATTTGGCAAGGCACATTTCCAAGCCTAATACTGGTTTAATTGTTTACCCAAATTTTATCTTTTTACCCGGCTGTAGCTTTTCCGGGGACTCTTAACAGAAAATACAAAAATACAGGGAAACCATGGAAAAAAATGTTAAGATGCAGAAACACTGGAAATGGTCTGAATACTCCGGGGTCCACGGAACCTTTCCAGGGTGTTCACAGAACCATTCCGGGGTGTCCATGGAATTTCCAGGTTTTCCATGGAATTTCCAGGTTTTCCACTTAAATGTATTGGAATTTCCATGGAAAGTGTCAGATTATCCAAAAGTATCCCTGGAAAGTTCTCCGAATACTCCGGGGATTTTCCGGGGATTTTCGTTAAGAGTCCCCGGAAAAGCTACAGCCTGGTAGCCACCGTCCTTCTGATGGCAGAACAACATAACCTATTTAATATGTAAACAAATATTACACTTATGCTATGATGGAATAAGTATTTCTTCATAAACAATGGCACAATATGTGTGCCCTACGATCGTAGCACAACTTTAGAAAAAAGAAGCAGATACACTTAATACAAGATTTATGAATACAAATCTAAAATTTTCATTTGTGCTTAGCTGTTGTCAAATTCATGAAAAAGGAACAATGAATACAAAACGGAAGTAAAGCATCCAACAGAGTGGAATAAAAGGCAGTTCAATTATTGAAAGATTCCCAAAGGGCCATACAAGTAATAAGCAATTAACAACAATGTTGATGAACCAAGATAATTTAACAATATGATGTGTAGCAAAAGATAATTATAACCCATTCCAACATGCAGATGCATTTTGACACAATTGCAGTCGATGACTTTTGAAAACGACTGTAGCAAATTGATAAATTGGTCATGACAAGCAATTTTCTTTTTTCCACAATGTTTCCAGCTATAGTCAATAATAATACTGTAGACATTTTCCAAATTCTAGCCCAATTGTGTTTAAAGGTGTCTGCTGCAGATTTGTTGTCTATGAGAATGGGTAAGCATCAGTAGGTTTTGGGGGAATACAGCATAATTTTAGAGCAAATACAACTATATGAAAAATTGCATTTCTTCTGATCCACATTTTCAAATGTTCCATTTCTCTTTCCCACATACAGCAAATCTGCAGCTTATCTATCTAAATGAAAGTTTTTCAATTGAAAAGATT
Source organism: Serripes groenlandicus (assembly GCA_031761405.1). NCBI lineage: Eukaryota > Metazoa > Mollusca > Bivalvia > Cardiida > Cardiidae > Serripes > Serripes groenlandicus. The sequence continues at coordinate 42,392,832 of JASEVX010000001.1, read as the reverse complement.
TGAAAATATTGTGGCAAAAGGACATATTGCTCATGAGCAGTTTATTTTTTTACCACAATTTTTTCCAAGGTTATAATTTGCTACAGATGTGCCAATGGGAAAGACTGTGCACTGTACACAGCCTATCAATGGACACAGATGTGAAGTAAAAGTAGTGGGGGAAACACAAACTATCTATTGTGACCCTTCCTTTCTGTAAGTTCCTTATCTAATATGTCTCAAATTAAAGTTTTCCTTCTTCATGTCACACACAATTTGTATTTCAGTATTTAACTGACTATATATATTTTGTCAGATCTTGGTATGAAATGTGATATTTACTTCTACTTATTATAACAGTTCTGAGCCCTGGTATTAGCCCTAAATTCCAACATACAAAACAACTGCAGCAGACGACCTTGAAGGCAACTAAGCATACATAAAGCAAAATGATCAAGTAGAGTTGCTCATTATGAGTAATTTCTCCTTTTGCCACTCTGTTTTCAAAAGTTGTATGCTGTGTGCTGTGTAGAGCTGTATATATAATCAACTTATATAAACAGGATGACAGTAAATATTGATGAATTCAAAAAGCAGGTAAAGGGGTAAAAATTAACTAATTTGAACTGCAGGTAACCCAGTAGAACAATAAGCAATTTGCAATTGTAATCTTCACAAAGGGAACAAAACAAACAAGCAAGTTTGGACTTACAATAGGCAAGCCTAATGATTGCACCTATACTTGATTTAACCCTTTCCCTCATGCAGACGCTTTCTGATGCCTCTGCAGCAGACAGCTTTTTGAAAACATTATAAGTGACAAAAAAAGAAATTGCTCAAAGGAAGCAATTTCTTCTTTTGACACAATGTTTTCCACTTTTAGTCATAGATTGTCCAATTGTTCAATTATAGATATATTCTATTTTTTGACAAAATATGTTTAGTTGTCTGCTGCTGAAGTGTCGTATGAGGGAAAGGGTAAATATCTATTTCCAGATAAGTCTAAGGATTGGATGTTCTTGCACCTAATACTAAATTAAGTAACATTAATTAAAATAAATAAAGGAAACAAGATAAGTCTAAATATCTAAACGTTTCATTTTCTTATCACTTATACTTCAATTCAATATCAGTTTTAAGACACTCTGGTCTACATATTGCATTTTCTTGCAGCTTTTACTTGAAAACAACAAACCGTTTTACAGAACTAAGTTCACCTCTTCATCTGTAACAAAAAATAGAGCCTGAAAATCCCAATCTGTAAGTTTTGACTGACTTATACTAATTACGAGATGTGTTTGACCAATTTCTTATGTATACTGCAATTTCCCTGGATGAAGATATCTGTGATTCAATTGAATAATATGTTACAAGCCAAACAGGAAATAAATGTTCAATTACCATGTCTTACAGTTTCGTGGGAGTACTTTCTGTCACAATTCAGACAGATTTTTGGATTTCCCTTCATTTCCATAATAATCATTTGAAAGACATGGCTGATAAGTGATTTTTTTTTTATCTAGAACTATTGCCAAGTAGAAAGACAAAAAGACAAGACAAATCTCACCAATCACATGCCAAGGATGTCTTTGGTAGGCAAGTGTTCACCAACCAAATTGGCAAAATGTGTACCTCTTGACATAACTGTACTACAAAAAACACAAGTCAGATCAAAGTGGGTCCAGCACAGATCATTTCTGACACATACTGCAGAAAACTAACACAAGTGCATCCAGCCTGACTTAATGGGACAAAAATACTGGGATGTATTATATGAGACCCTGAGCAACAATAATCATGGGAAGACAAACTCCAGGTATTTGGGGAATGTTTCTTCATAGTGTTACATCACTAATTGCCTTTTCACTGTGTTACATTCTTTCTGCCTACATTTCCATGGTACTATATATACCTGTAAAACATTGAACTCTGATACACATTTCTGTATAGACACACACTCACACATACCTATGCATGCCTTCAAGTTCTAGCATAAGAGATGTATCCAACAATATCACTCACACACGAAGGCAGGCGTAGAGAGAATATACAACACAAAACCAACAATACAACAAACTTTGTGTGTCAATTTATGCATATAGCACCAGGTAGGTCTTTGTTTTATTGGCAGTGTGAGACTCCTCTATCTAATTTAAACTCATAAACATACCCGCACCTTTCAGATATATCAGAAAATATCAACTCCTCATCAATCGACTATTCAAAATTTGTTTTGTACAAGTCATTTGTAAAAAAATGTATGAATAATTAACTGCTAAAAGATCAGCAAACTCACACAGTAAAACTAACAAATAATGCTAGACACCTTTCTCCTTGCTCCATATCTCTTCTATCAAGTTAACCTCATACACTACTATTTCCAACTTAAAAGACAGAATCTGGAAACAATCAAGATAAATTATGTCATCTTATTTTGGTCTGCATTGTTTGTTTCTCTTAAACACATATTTGGCAAACCCAAATATATAAGGATGTTTCCAGAATATCTCAATATTCTTTTCAAATTCAAGAACTTAATAAGACATTGAAAAAAAAAAATGGAAACCTAAGATTCAAGCTATTTTCCAGTAGCTTAATTGGGACCAATTTTCCTACAGGTTTGGTACCATACCTAATGCTAAGTGTAAGTGCTATACAATATAAACTTCGATCTTAGGCAAGTGACCTGGAACTTTACAATGTTGCATGTACAAATATCTCAGACTGCAAGCTTTTTTTTTTATTGGGCAGATGATCATGATTAACTTTAACCCTCCTTATCCTGCTGTACGCAACTTTTAACAGCATTTACATATGACTTCATGACATTAGCGAACAATTCAATTGACTCCATCTATACCTTTCCCACTTGCAGACATTTTTTGATGCATTTGCAGCAAACAACTTTCGAAAACATTGTTTATATAGGAGAAATGTCTCATAAAGATATGTCAAATCTGCAGCAGAGAACTTTGAAAACATTGAGGCAAAACTATGGAAAATATCTATAAATAAAAGCTAACAACAAGAGTGGCAAAAGGAGATATTGCTCATTATGAATGAGTTCTTCGACATTTTGTGACAATGTTTTCAAAAGTCGTATGCTCCAGACTATCAAAATGTGTCTACATGTACGAAAGTGTGAAACTAAATTTAAAAACTATTGTGTAAAGACTTTGGTTGTGCTAAAAATTTAAATGATACATTGAATTCTTACTAAAAACATAAATGATAAAACAAAATATGATTAGACCACAATCTCTTTACAAGCTAGTAAACATATATGCAAAACTCAGCATTGAAATCATATGAACAGTATACGCAAATAACTGTTAAACGTTAAACCAACTGAGGATGCATTGGATTTGAACCAAGTATATTATCCATGACTAAGCAGACTAGTCTAACAACACTTGGATCGGGTATACTTACATTCGCTATCTCCATCGTCATCCTCTGGAAAACAGTAAGTACAGTACATGTACAAAACATGAACAAACGCAAATGGTTAATGAACGCAGCACAAGTGTGAGTAAACAATCATGAGCGCAGCTAAATAATTTAATGAACTTATGAGTTCAAGTCTGACATTTTCTTATTCGATATGCACAAATTATGTTCATGAACAAAACCTAACTATTTGTGAAAAATCCTGTACGAAACTCAAACACTGATGGACAGATCTAAATCCGTTCTGTTCTCTATTTATTATTGACAAGTTTCAAAACGAGTCACTCATTGGCTCTAATACACTCAATCTAAATATGGGCAAAAGTCTTGGTGATCACAAAACTGTAACAAGTAATTTGCTGCTTAAAAGTTAATTTTTCATGAATAATCATGAACAGTCATGTAACTATTTTGCGAGGCATGACCTAGAAGTAAGAAATCTCAAAATTACACCAAAACTTAACCCTTTCCCTCATACGACAATTCTGCAGCGGACGACTTTGAACATATTTTGTCAAAAAATGGAAAATCTCTGTAATTGAATGGATAACATTGTGGCAAAAGAAGGAGAAATTGCACGTTTTGTGCAATTTCTTCTTTTGTCACTATGTTTCCCACATAAAGACGCTTTCAGATGCCTCTGCAGCAGACGACTTTTGAAAACACTGTGGCAAAGGTGAATTTCACCATTTGCCACAATGTTTTCAACTCCATTTAATAACTGAACTGTCATTTATGTAGATCTTTTACATTTTTGAAAATATGTTTTCAAAGTCGTCTGCTACAAATTTATTGTATGTGGCAAAGGGTTAAATATGGTAAGTATACCCCTAGTTTTATAACAAGTTTTTAAATTTATTACCAGGGGGAATAACATTTAACTTAATTTATTGCCAATCTGTAATCTGATTTAATTGGAATTCAAAAGTTGTGCTAGAGGAAGTTACCATATAAACAAAATATCATAGCTGATGTATATCTTTGTTGTTGAGGCATGATATCAACAAGACTTAAAATTGTTTTACTGTACATTTTTGCAGAACATCCACAAAGAATAGAAAAGAAAACAAGAGAGTCATGTGACCCCATATTGGTCACCTGTCCTTATTACTTCAGCCGAGTACCAGACAATCAGTATATGAGAAGAATTTAAATCTTTTCAACCATTCAATATGACTCAAACAAGTTTGTAGAGAGAGTGGTTACCTAATAGATAGTTCTGCCAAATGGTCTTTTTGAGGAGAAGATTTTCAGAAAAGGAACATTCAATATGACTTCAACAAGTTTGTAGAGGTTGGTTATATTATGAATATTTCTACCAAATAGTTTTGAAATCAGACAAGAAGTTTTAGAGGAGAAGATTTTCAGAAAAGGAACATTCGATATGACTTCAACAAGTTTGTAGAGAGTGGTTACGTAATGAATATTTCTGCCAAATATATAGTCTTGAAATCAGACAAGAATTTCTGGAGGAGAAGATTTTCACAAAAGATACATTCTATGAAGTAGATGTAACGGCTAAATTTGCCTCCGGTTTAGAAGATGTCGTTTTAACCCTTTCCTTCTGAAGCCTCTTCAGCAGTCGACTTTTGAAAACTTTGTAGAAAAAGGATAAATTGCTCAAAACAAGCAATTTCTCCTTTTGCCACAATGTTTTCATTTTTTTTTCCAGTAAATATACATTCATTTATAGAAATTTTCCAGGTTTTTGCCAACATGTTTTCAAAGTTAACTACTGCAATTTGCTGTATGTGGGAAAGGGTTGACATTTTTAACAAACCTGGATCACATAAACCTATTATTTTATTTACAAAATTGATTTGTAGAATATGATACTTGTCCTTATTGAGAACATTATTTTTGTTGAAAATGGTGAAATTGCTGAAAACAACTGGTTTTGCCTTGTCTCAAAATTTTACCCAACCCTTTGCCACATGTTAATACATTTTGATTCATCTGCAGCAGACATCTTTTAAAAACATTGTAGCAAAAGGGAAAACATTCTCATTGTGAGCTATTTCTCATTTGGCCACAATGTTTTCAACCTTAATTATTATATCATCAATTTTCAGATATTTTCCATTTTTTATCAAGATATATTTTCAGTCAATATGACGCATATTTATTGTATGTCGGAAAGGATAAAACACTTATAGGTTTCTTCAGCATGATGAAGGGATTCAGACAGACAAATCAGTTAAGTTGATCAGCGCAACAAGAGTTCCCCGATTCTCGGGAGTTGAAAATCCTATTGCGTCACCAATCAATGGTTTGAAAATTGGTGATCTAATGAATGAAACTTCTAAATTACCTCCACTTCTAGAGAAAACTCTGGAGATTAAAAATAGCACAATTTTCACTAAACAACTGTCGAAATATCATCCATCACTTCCTTTCCTAGAAGGCGCCTAATAATCAATTGGACTGAGAATATTACTGGGGATGGATTTCAGCACATTTCTGCATAGTACCCAGGAAAGTGAAAAAAATAAGAGGTTTTGTTGCTTGAATATTAAAGATTTCCCACTTGCAGACACATGTTAACTCATTTTCAACCGACTTCTTTTGAAAACATTGTGGGAAAAAAGAGAAAGTGCTCATGATGAGCATTTTCTCCTTTTGCCACAATGTTTTCAACTGTTTTCAATAATTATGCTTTTGTCTATTTTGATTCTCTATATTCTTGCCAAGATTGTACAAAATGTGATTTATGAAATAAATGGTGCTCCATGAAAACCACCCATGACACCTTTGTGAGCCATGTTGATCCAGATCAGCCTGCACATTGGTGCAGACTTAAAGCCAAACCTGTCCGCCAGTGAGAATTAGACACAGAAACAATGAGAAACATCTGAGACACAGTGGGTGATATGACTGTATCAGTCAACAAAAATGTGCAGACTGATGTTTAATCCTTTCCCTCATAGAGACGCTTTCTGACGCCTCTGCAGCAGACAGCTTTTTGAAAACATAGCGACAAAAGAAGAAATTGCTCAAAACAAGCAATTTCTCCTTTTGCCACAATGTTTTCCACTTTTAGTCATAGGTTATCCATTCAATTATAGAGATTTTCTATTTTTTTACAAAATATGTTCAATGTTGTCTGCTGCAGAATTGTCATATGAGGGAAAGGGTTAAAAGAGTGGCTGTCTGATCTGGCTTTGGCTCTGTCTGAAAATTAGTCACAGATGGATTGAAGAAACTTTAAGTAACCCTTTCCCACATACAATAAATCTGCAGCAGACGACTTTGAAAACATCAAGGCAAATTTATGGAATAACTCTATAAATGAATGAATAACTATTGAATGGAGTTTAAATCATTGTGGCAAATGAAGAAATTGCTCTTTATGAGCTATTTCTGTATTTGCCACAATGATTTTAAAAGTCGTCTGCTGCAGTCACCGGGCTCAGAAAGTGCCTATATATGGGAAAGGGTTAAGCTGTTTCCTAGCATGGATACAGAGAATTTTCTTTTTTACACACTTTCAATTATTAGGTTAAGGTTGATTTTCGCAGAGCACCGCATATAAACACATGTTTCAAACACCCCGTCTGTTTTTTTCTGGAGCACAATATGTACTTGAAAATTTCTTCACCATTCTTAATTAGCAGTATGTATTTAAAATAATACAGCAAAGCATAAAGTATTTGTAACGCTTTAAAGACTGAAGATCTGCATTTCCAACCACCAACACAATTCATGAAGCTGAACCCTTTCCGACAGGCAATTCTGTAAATACGACTTTTAAAATACTGGGGCATAACGAGATATTGCTTATTACTTCTGAACAATTTCTTCCCATGTAGCAATATTTCAGCACTATTCTATAATTCTTTTTCCATTTGTTTTCCCCAGATATTGCCATATTCGTCTGCTGCAGATTTGTTATAAATGCATATTGGAAAGAGTCAACAGTATGCTATATTTCAAAAGGCAATGACCCTTATACTGAAATCATTGACTGGATCGGCATTGACTTTGTGTTTCTTATTCAACTCAGAAAATATAATGTATAATTAATCAGGTTATTCTAGAACCTATTTGAAGGTTAAAGTGGCATCTTCACACATGTCTCTGGAGTTTTTCTCCCATTAGACAGTAGTAAAAAAAGCAATATTCTACATTTAGAAAGTCTCTAACGGCCTACTGATTTATTGATATTGTGTAATCCTCTATTCTGTTGTTCTGAGGACTAGATAAGGGGGAGTGAACTGATATTTTCCCCACAATATCTCTCCTATTTATCAACCAAACCCTATTGTGTGGGTACTCTAAAGAATCGTCTCATTGAGAGGATTCTTTTGCATATCCACACCATAATATGGTTTGAGAAACAAATAAGGATTTTATAGTATATGAAAAATGCACCTTATCTTGAGCTCTGCTTTTGTATACTGAGTGAATGTTGGTGAATGAATATCTAAGCTTGGATAGGTAGTACTGTATTTTCATTATTGTTTATTTTTCATTTAGCAAGGAAGATCGACTCATAATGAGCAATTTCATCTTTTGCCACAGGGTCTGCAACTTATACACAAGTATATCCAATCATCATACTTTTATTTATTCACACAGATTTTTCCATATTCTTGACTCAAAGTTTTCAAGGTTGTCTGCTGCAGATTTGATGTATGCGGAATAGCGTAAAGGCATTGTGTTGAATATGACAGCAGAGCCAAATCCTACATTTTGAAAATAGATCTTTTAAGAACAAATTAGGAAAAAGGACGAACAAATATATCATAATAAGGAAATTATTCTTGTTCAAATATATAATTAATTATCTTTTGACTATTGCATTAAAATCAAGCCTTTATTTATCTTTTTTCATTATTATTTCATTGCATGTTTAAATTTGGATGAGTCCAATATTGACATATCAGTACTGGGTCTAGTCTTGTTCAATCTGTGGGAGGGAAAAAAGCATGTTTACTAAAAACCTATAATTAGCATGTAACAATTAATTAGTAACCTTTATATTATTTTCTGATCACGCTCACAGCTTCCATACTAAATGTACATGTATATCAATTGCATAATTTATAGAAAACTCAATTTGGTCTAGTGGTTTTAAACACACTGGACTGTCAGTCAATCCAGAGGTCTGGGGTTCAATTCCTGGTCCAGATTATGGATTTTTCTGAGGTGCTTTAACCCTTTCCCTCATATAAACGCTTTCGGACGCCTCTGCAGCAGACGGCTTTTTGAAAACATAGTGACAAAAGAAGAAATTGCACAAAACGTGCAATTTCTCCTTTTGCCACAATGTTTTCCACTTTTCGTCATAGGTTATCCATTCAATTATGGAGATTTTCTATGTTTTGACAAAATACGTTCAAAGTCGTCTGTGCTGCAGAATTGTCGTATGAGGGAAAGGGTTAAGTGTCTCCCACTCAACTAGAGGTTTCCAGGAAAAAATACCTTGCATGTATCGGTGTTATACTCTGAGCATGTTCAAGAAAAAAGAGGCCTTTTTGGAAAGAGCTTGGGTATGGCACCTGGACTGATCTGCCACTGTCTAAAAACCTATAATCAGCATGTAACAATTAATGAGTAACTTTTGTATTGGGTATGGCACCTGGACTCCCTTGTATCTAACTCTTGTCCCTTGAACTGATCTGCAACTGTCAGATGATTGTACATGATAAAGTGTACGCTATCAAACAGAAACAGGCCTTTAGAAGCTTAAACTAAAATGGAGTGCTCCGCAGAGCACATGTGTCACCTGCACCTCCTCATTGAAAGTGTGACGAAAAAGCGGGACGAGCAGACACCGGACCAAAAAAAAAGCTTATGCTCAATCAGATCAATTGGTCTCTATAATTACATTACAAACCTTTTGGGTTCCTATTTCTTTAATCATTAAGCTGATATGATATCTATAGGGCTTATTGTCCTGATTTCATCATTGGAATAAAAATGTAAAAATATAGACAATTGCAGGAATAATATTCATACAGAAATGAAACCAAAGTTGGAAAAGGAAAAAGTGCTTGTTATTTATCCTTTCTCAGAATGTTTTCAATGCCTGTATCAGTGAAAGGGTTAATCGATGATGAATTCAAATACAAACTAGAACTATCACTGAATGTGATTAATACCCCCAAACGCCGCCCTGATAGGAAAGGTTGTGAAATATTTAGAAACCCCACCTTAAAAGGACAATGTTATGGATCGGGTTATTCTTGTTTTGTTCATTTTTGGATAACAAAGGGCAATAACTATGTTATTATGTAAATTAGAGTTATGGTTCTTGTACACTGCACTTCCTCTGATTTTGCTCTACCGTTGTATGTAGTTTTATTAGATTCCATCTGTACGTTATTAAGTAATTCTCCGGACAAGAAAAAGTAACAAAGGGTAATGACTCTGTATTTAGGTAAAATAGAGTTATGGTTCCTGTACACCGCACTTCCTCTCAATGTGTTGTATCATCCTATGATGTTTTATTAAATTCCAACAATTAGTTTTAAAGTTATGCTCCAGACAAGACTCTACGAACAAGAAAAAGTAACAAAGGGCAATAACTCTGTATTTAGATAAAATAGAGTTATGGTTCCTGTACACCACACTTCCTCTCAATGTGTTGTATCATCCTATGAAGTTTTATTAAATTCCACCAATCAGTTTTAAAGTTATGCTCCGGACAAGACTCTACGAATAAGAAAAAGTAACAAAGGGCAATAACTCTGTAATTATGTAAATTAGAGTTATGGTTCTTGTATACTGCACTTCCTCTGATTATGCTCTATCATTGTATGCAGTTTTATTAGATTCCATCTGTTAGTTTTTAAGTAATTATCCGGACAAGAAAAAGTAACAAAGGGCAATAACTCTGTATTTAGATAAAATAGAGTTATGGTTCCTGTACACCGCACTTCCTCTCAATGTGTTGTATCATCCTATGAAGTTTTATTAAATTCCAACAATTTGTTTTAAAGTTATGCTCTGGACAAGACTCTACAAATAAGAAAAAGTAACAAAGGGCAATAACTCTGTAATTATGTAAAGTAGAGTTATGTTTCTTGTACACTGCACTTCCTCTGATTATGCTCTACCATTATATGTAGTTTTATTAGATTCCATCTATTAGTTATTAAGTAATTCTAAGGACAAGAAAAAATAACAAAGGGCAATAACTCTGTATTTAAGTAAAATAGAGTTATGGTTCCTGTACACCGCACTTTCTCTCATTGTGTTGTATCATCCTATGATGTTTTATTAAATTCCAACAATTTGTTTTAAAGTTATGCTCTGGACAAGACTCTACGAACAAGAAAAAGTAACAAAGGGCAATAACTCTGTAATTATGTAAATTAGAGTTATGGTTCTTGTACACTGCACTTCCTCTGAGTATGCTCTACCATTGTATGCAGTTTTATTATATTCCATCTTTTAGTTATTAAGTTATTCTTCGGACAAGAAAAAGTAACAAAGGGCAATAACTCTGTATTTAGATAAAATAGAGTTATGGTTCCTGTACACCGCACTTCCTCTCAATGTGTTGTATCATCCTATGAAGTTTTATTAAATTCCAACAATTTGTTTTAAAGTTATGCTCTGGACAAGACTCTACGGATAAGAAAAAGTAACAAAGGGCAATAACTCTGTAATTATGTAAATTAGAGTTATGGTTCTTGTATACTGCACTTCCTCTCATTATGCTCTACCATTGTATGTAGTTTTATTAGATTCCATCTGTTAGTTATTAAGTAATTCTCCGGACAAGAAAAAGTAACAAAGGGCAATAACTCTGTATTTAGATAAAATAGAGTTATGGTTCCTGTACACCGCACTTCCTCTCAATGTGTTGTATCATCCTATTAAGTTTCGTTCAAATCCTATGATGCATGGTTAAGATATGGGCTGGACAAAATATGGCTTCCGACCGACCGACCGACCGACCGACCGACCGACCGACCGACCGACCGACCGACCGACACAGTGACTCCTATATACCCCCCGAAAACTTTGTTTTTTGGGGGTATAATTAATAATTCTTCTTGTGGTCAGACCCGTCTATAAATGAATTTCAAGCATTATTTAAGCCATGACGGCACTATAAGTGTATTAAAATACAACAGTGAATGCTGAGATGTATGCTTCATGTTGTTGTTGGTATGGTGTTTTACAAACTTTCAACAATTGTTCATTTATATCACTGCATTTCCTGGTAGAGATAACCAGTACCACAGGTCCTATTATCCTGACACCAGAGTCAGTCAGTCATAATTTTATCCCCACAAACCTGAGGGAGGGGACGCCATTACTACACTTTTTAAATGCTTAATTTTGATCTAGTGTAAGCTGATCGCCAAGATTGGTAGAAAACAAGGCGTTGATCTGATTATGCAGAGGCAAAGGCTGATCTTCGTTATCACCGTTTTTTTAAAACAAGAGGGCCATGATGGCCCTGGAATCGCTCACCTGATATTTTTTTCTTCACTTTAGCTATATAAGCCCTGACCAATCAACATGGCTTAAAGGAATCTGATAGAGGGTCATCCAAGGAACATTTCTACAAAATTATTTGAAAATCGGCCTGACACTTTTGGAGGAGAAGATTTTTTAAGTTTTCACTATAGCCATATAACGCAAAAAAGCCCCACCCCCCCTGGCGGCCATGTTTTTCGACCAATCGACATGGCTTCAAGGAATCTGATAGAGAGTCACCCAAGGAACATTTCTACAAAATAAGTTCAAAATCTGCCAACCAATTTGGGAGGAGAAGAATTTTGAAGTTTTTTTCGTTTCGTTGCCATGGAAACCAGAATTCTGCATGGATCCCAATAATTTGAAGGAATTCTGGTGAGGTCATTGAGAGGATGCTTTCTGTGAAGTTTCATCCCAATTAACCCACTGGTTACTGAGGAGAAGATGTTGAAGATTTTTAAGTTTTCACTATAACCATAAAAGGCAAAATAGCCCCGCCCCCTGGCGGCCATGTTTTTCGACCAATCAACATGGCTTGTAGGAATCTGATAGAGGGTCACCCAAGGAACATTTCTACAAAATTATTTGAAAATCGGCCTGACACTTTTGGAGGAGAAGATTTTTTAAGTTTGCACTATAGCCATATTGGCAAAATAGCCCCCCCCCCCCCCCCCCCCCCACACCCTGGGGGCCATGTTTTTCGACCAATCAACATGGCTTGAAGGAATCTGATAGAGGGTCACCCAAGGATTATTTCTACAAAATAATTTGAAAATCGGCCTGACACTTTGGGAGGAGAAGATTTTTAAGAATTTTGAAGTTTTTTTCATTTCGTTGCCATGGAAACCAGAATTCTGCATGGATCCCAAAAATTTTAAGGAATTCTGGTGAGGACATTGCGAGGATGCTTTCTGTGAAGTTTCATCCCAGTTGACCCACCGGTTACAGAGGAGAAAATGTTGACGGACGACGGATGCCGGACATAGGGCGATCACAATAACTCACCCTGAGCACTTCGTGCACAGGTGAGCTAAAAAATTAACCCTTTTTGGCTTTATATTTATATACAAAGACATTCACAACATTTCAAGTTGGACTGAAGGCAGTTTCTTGACAACAAAGCCTTCCTCGCTGTCGACTACTTAGATAAACAATAAATGTTCCTTGTTTATTTATCTATGTCAATCATTTATAAGAAATATCTTAAATATGAGATGATGAATAACCATAAACCTTTTACAATGCATCAACAAAAATATTTCATTTTTCAAATTATATCCAATAGGAGGGTTGGGTGCGAGTCTAAAAATCATCAATGAAGTGACATCCAGGAAAAAAAGCCATAATAAATTTGATAGACCATTGAAATCTGCTATATATTTTAAACTTTCATTCAACTTTAGTCGGTTTCAATTCCTGTCACAAGAAAGGTCATTTTGCTGCTATACCAATAAAGATGTATGTGGTTTTCAACGTCATTACGCTTCTATAAGAATTATAATTGACTCTATGGATTTCAACATATTGTGTCAAGAGACAATCAACATCTATTATTGTTGACATTTCTGGTCACATATAGGTATAAAACAAACACTATAATACTCTCTATAAATAGAAAATAATGAAAGAACTCGCATACATTTTGTTAATCAGTCTATTGGTCCTTTCAGAAAACCCTTCCCTTCATACAGACGATTTCTGATGCCTCTACAGAAGACGACTTTTGAAAACATTGGGTCAAAAGCAAGAAATTGCTCATAATTAATAATTTCTCCTTTTGTCACAATATTTTCTTACAACTTAATTTTTATATAAACTGATTTTCCATATTTTTCTCCAGATTATTTTTTAAAACTACGGCAGTTTGGACTGTATTTAACATTGTATTAATGCAGTCATTGGAAGCCGCCAGTAGGCGGCTTCCTGGAGGGATGCTTTTAATTTTCGGTCAAGGAGAATATTTAGACCTGCCAGCGTGGCCACATATCTTTGTCCTTTCTAAGTACATTAATTTAAGGTAATGACTTTTAAAACATCCCTTTTACACTCTATATACATGTGTGATTTTTACAAATTAAAAACAAAAGACAAAGGCCAGTATATTAATTGAATGTATGTACATTTTTATTTAAGTGAAATTCATACTGTATCTTGTCTAAACAGTAAACTTAATTGGTTACCTGCCTCATACGCTTTTTTAGTTCGATAGTATGTTAAACCGGGAACCACGAACAAAAGAAGGTATGCAGTAAATGTAATCTGTTTCTTGTTGTTGTTGTTGTTTGGCGTTGTTACCCTCGCGCTCGGCATTAATGCCATTCCGTTCCTTACATGCTATAATATATTACGCAGTAATTCTAGATGAAGAAGTGCAGACATGAACAAAATAAATATCTGTTTCACAATAAATGTTGCCGTCTAGTTGAAATGTTAATGTTTATCAAACTTATTCATACGAATCACAAGACAAAAATCCTAGTAGTACTTAAAGGGAGGTAATTTGAAGTATATATGCACAATTTAATTAAGTTCCCATTTGGTCTGACACCTTTGTCTAATAATACACATGTATGACGATTTAAATAAACAATTTAAAGGGAATACAAATATTGAACACAGTTAAACATTTATTTAAGCGAAATTCATACTGTATCTTGAACAGTGAAGGAACAAGAGAAGGCACGCAGTAAATGTAATCTGTTTCTTGTTGTTGTTGTTGTTGTTTGGCGTTGTTTACCCTCGCGCTCGGAATTAATGCTATTCCGTTCCTTACATGCTATCATATATTACGCAGTAATTCTAGATGAAGAAGTGCAGACATGAACATATATAAACCACAGAAAAATTTGTTTCACAATAAATGTTACCGTCTAGTTGAAATGTAAATGTTTATCAAACTTATTCATACAAATCACAAGAAAAAAATCGTGGTAGTACTTAAATGGAGGTAATTTCTAGTATAAACGCACAATTTAGCTAAGTTCCCATTTGGTCTGACACCTTTGTCTAATAATACACATGTATGAGATTTAAATAAACAATTTAAAGGGAATACAAATATTTAACACAGCTAAACATTTAAATACATGTTCAGCAGCTAACCGTTTCCCACATACAACAACCAATTTGGTAGAGGAAAGTTTACGACGTGCCGGGTTAGCTAGTCGCAATATAAAATCGCAAATATTGGAAATATACTTATACACAAACGGACGTTTCTAGTTTCAGTACATACAAAAACGGTTCATTCTTTAATTTACTTTAACATGTTGGTATATTGAAATGGGTGTTTCTGTGAGATTCACAGACTTGATACGATGAAATGAAAATTTGTTTATAAGATTATAAATTTTATATTCATACCTATACATTAGGGTATCTACAAACAATTAATGAAATGTGTACACATTTATCTTGGCTTAAATTTGATTTTGATGTTGTTACTAATTTAAATAATAGTTTTCATTCATATAATTTCAATGTTTATTAATCGTAATCATACGAATCACAAGGTAAATATCCTTGTATTGCTTAAAGGGAGGTAATTTGAAGTATCCAACAGTCTTCAAAGGGATAAATATGTCAGCGTATTACCGTCTACAGTTGTTTGTGGATTTAAATGTTCTTTTTTCTTATTTCTACATGAACAACGAAAAATTGCGGCTTCTCTTTGACGCTTTGCGTCAAACATTCGTCTTGTCTTATTCTAGAATATTTTAGAAGTAATACCACTGGAAATATTAGAGGTATAGTGTTTAGTAACCTAAATGAATATAAGAAGATTAAAATAAAGGTCATTTGATTAATGAGAAAGTTCTAATGAAAACAAGCAATCTGAACTGATTGTGTGATTATAAATTTATGCGAAAATTTGAACTTTTCCTGAAAAAAAAAAAGGGCTTTTCAAACTTCTGCAGCAGCTTTTACAAAAAAAAAAATTGTAGAAAAAATGAAAAACTGCACATAATGAGCAAATAATTCTCCAATGTTTTGAACCATATCCAACACTTAAACGATCATTTATAGAAATGTTATATTTTTGCCAAGATGATTTAAAGGTCATCTGTGGCTAATTTGTATACAGTAATTCACGAATGGTGAATCATAATGAAAAAGAAACTAAACACTATAAATATGAAACACAACCAAGTTACCAACCTTGGTCGAACATTGACTTCCCCTTTTTAGTTGTCATCAAACCATAAATGATTCAAATCATTGAAATGGCATCATGCATTACCCTTCCAACATACAACAAACCTATCTACAGCAGACAATTATTGTACTTTGAAATGTCTTGGCAAAACTTAGGATACTCTCTTCAAATGAAAGTGTAATTATTTAATAGTTTAAAACTTTGCAGCGAAAGGAGAAATCGCTCATCATGAGCACTGTCACAATGTTTTCAAAAGTTGTCTGCAACAGATTCATCTGAATGTGTCTAAAAAAAGGGAAAGGGATAAATCAATGGTAAAACAGAGCGTAAATGCATCTGAAGAATAACTCTTTTTCCTAACAAAATCCTTAACAACACATAGGTGGAATTCATGTGATCCTGTGAAAAAATAAAGTCAAGGTTATTAACTTTGGTTCCCTTACCTGTTCCACGCCTTGTGAGTGATGGTTCCCCAAGTTCGATATAAAAGTCTTCAATCTTCTCGTACGCCTCCGAATCAAAGATGCGAATTTTGATAAATTTCCTGAAATGACAGAAACAAAAGAATCAATCACTGCTTTCACTTCAGATAGACAATTCCTGCCAGTAAATTATCCATGAGGCCAACACATTTTGTTTTTCCTCTGCTCCTGATATAATGTTTTAACCCACATACACACTCTATCGTACGCCACTGCAGCAGATGACTTTTGAAAATATAATGGCATAATGAGCAATTTCTTCTTTCGCCAGAATGTTTTCATTTCTATTCAATAATTACACTATATACAGTTGCAATATAACAACAATACTATTGAAAACAATGTTAAACTCCAATCAACAAATCTTCAACTTGAAAAGGTCTAAGAATGGCATATCAGGTAAAAATAAATCTTTAAAAACATATTCTTGTTATGTATAAATCAAGCTGTCTCCTTAACCATTTCGAATATAAAATAAATCTGTAGCCGACGACTTCGAAGACATCAGGGCAATAACATAAAAAATCCAGTAAAAGGAAGTATAATTATTGATAAGAGCTGAAAACATTGTGGCAAAAGCAAAAATTGCTCATAATGAGCAATTTCTGCTTTTGCCACAATGTTATCAGAATTTGTCTGCTGCAGATAAGGTGGAAAAGGTAAGAGTGTTTCTAATAAAATCAATGGCTATTTGTATGCAGTCAAGACATACAATTATATGTTTTTCTTGACCCAATAAACCAGAACACTTAATAAGGAGTAAAACAAGAGCACCGTCTACGGCACAGACGCTCGACTGATAGGGAGGGAAAAAAAAAATGAGCTAAACAAAAACCTTAACCGGACGACCACGCCGCCGCCGACGACGCCAGGGTCATGACAATAGCTCTCTTTTTTTTCAAAAGTCGAGCTAAAAAGTCATTTGCCAAACAACATTCTGTTATTTAATTAATAAAACCCCCTGTTATTCATTATATGTGAATCTGAAAGGGTATAATAGTCGTCAATTTTTTTAGTTCCCACATCATAGGGCCTGGAGGTACAGCAATAATGCAACAACATGTAATTAATCATCCTTCTTATAAAGCACTAAACCAACCAGCTGTATCTCAGTGAGACATAGGGTTTGCTTTAATAATAAGAGAGAAATTGTGTGAAAAAGAGCTGAAAACCCCTCCTTAATTGGACCTCTGCTTTTTATCTCCACCATCAGAACCAAACTGTGGGAAAAATTGGTCCTTTCATCTTTTATATAGAATTCCATATAAGACCATTAATAGTCTTTTCAACCCTTTCACACATAAGGACGCATTCTGACACATCTGCAGCAGACTAATTTTTAAAACGTTGTGGCAAAAGGAGAAATTGCTTGTAATGAGCTATTTCTCCATTTGCCACAATGTCTTTTCCCAATTCAATAATTATACATTCATGAAAAGACATTTTCCATATTTTTGCTTAGATATTTTCAAAGTTGATGCAGATTTTGGTTGTATCTGTTATTTCTTTCATTACATTTATATTACAAGGGAATTAAAGGAAAAATCTTTTATATTTTGAAAGAAAAGCAGGGTTCTCACTCCACATTCAAAATTGTCAAGGATGCTTTTGAGATTTACAATGCCCGAAAATTTAATAATGTTGTTAAAAGATTCATTTTACTTATTAGTTGGAACCCGTCAAAATGAATTGAATATTATGATTAAGTCATTATTCAGCTAATTATGCAGCTTCTGACAACAATAGCATTATATAGGTAGATCAAAATTAGCCTGTACATACATGCAGTTTGATCTTGGTTTATATCGCTTACCTTTCCGTGGAATATATTTAGCAAATAATTCATAGAATATAAGGACATTTCCAAAGACATTCAAACACCTTTCAAGGCATTGGAAAGACTGATTGGAAAAATTTGCAGAAGAAGACAAAGGTTAAGTTCAATTTTCAGTAAAGGCAATCATTTTTTCAATGGTAATTCTTTCAGATCTTGAAGAGTTTTTATCCTCTCTTAAGATGCAATTTCTGTTAGAATTTATAAAACTGGGTGAAAATGAGTTCCTGCTCTGACATCAACAAGAAACAAGAAGCATGGTATCATAGCCCTAAAACCAGGTTTTATTCAATGATGACCATTATAATGACGACCATGACCCAAATTATCTTGAAACAATTTTAAAGACTCCTCAGGACCACCAAATGAATTATCATGTGAAGTTTGGTGGAAATTGGTTCAGTGGTTTAGTAGATGTCATTTGTAGCTAACTTAATGATTGATGGATGGATGGACGGAAGACAGAAATTGATCAAAATGGATCATCGTGAGTCTTCGGCTAGTCAGGGGATCTAAAAATGTCTGTAGGTAAAAATGCTGCAACTTATTCCCCCTTATCCAACAATATTTTCAAAAGTCTTCTGTATCAGGGAAAGAGTTCCTATATAATCCTGTTACTTCCTCAACACAGTTTCAACCATCAATATGTCATAAACAGTCTGACTGTTAGTCTGGTCTTTGGGCTTTGGCACCTTTAACAGGTCCCAAGTTCCCATAAAACATTAAGGTGGCTTGAAAAGCTTGAAAAAGATCAGTCCCCAAATGTCCCCAAAGGCAAGTAATAAATGTTTTCCTTGGCTCAATTAATAACAAATACACATTCATTGTCCTGATTATTTAACACAGCAGAGGTCCAGATAAGCAGGGGTGTAAAACTCTTTTACCAACAATTTCTTCCTTATTATCCAAGCAAACCTTATGATGTGGGTAATCAAAAGAATTGGATGATTGATAAGTGTTCCCAAAACATAGGATTTAAGCTAAATAAATATGGAATTTAGAACATGCAAAACTCCCCTTATCTCTTTAGTTCTTCAGGAGGACAGATCTTGGCTTAATGGGCTATACAGGTTTTTACACAGCCAAAGGCTGATTCATGTTTTTCCTATATGGCTTGAATATCTTTTGTAGATGGTCACCAAAGGAAATTTGCTGGAAATGGTTGAATTTTCTCAAGACTTAATGCAATCTTCCTTTTGAAACTATTTTCTTAACCCCCCTTTCCCACATAGAACAATTCTGTGGCAGATGAATTTAAAAACTTCCATACACAATTGTTGAAAACCTCTGTAACTAGAACCATTACTGAAGATGATAAGTAACCCCCAAAACAGCACCTTGACTCAAAATATGGTTTCCGACCGACCGATAGGTAGTCCTATCAAACAGTACTCATTTTGACTTGACCATGACCTTGACCTTTGAGGTACAAGCCACCTCATCATGGTGAACATGTTTGCCCAGTAACTTGAGAATCCTATGATGCATGGTTGAGATGCGGACCGGACAAGGAAGTCCTATCAAACAGTACTCATTTTGACCTTTGACCTCTGAGTGTGACCTTGACCTTTGAGGTACAAGCCACCTCATGATGGTGTCCATGTGTGTCCAGTAACTTGAGTATCCTAAGATGCATGGTTGAGATGTGGGTCAGACAAGGTAGTCCTATTAAACAGTACTCTTTTGACCTTTGACCTATGGGGTACAAGCCACCTCATCATGGTGAACATTTGTGTCCAGTAACTTGAGAATCCTAAGATGCATGGTTGAGATGTGGGCCGGACAAGGTAGTCCTATCAAACAGTACTCATTTTGACGTTTGACCTCTAAGTGTGACCTTGACCTTTGAGGTATAGGCCTGGGTCTTGTGCGCGACACGCCGCCACATCATAATGAACGTTTGTGCCAATTTGTTTATGAAATCCTATAATGCATGGTTGAAATGAGGGCCTGACAAGGTACAGTCCTTTCAAATAGTACTCATTTCAACCTTCCTTTGACATGAAAGTGTGACCTTGACATTTGAGATACAGGCCTGGGTCTTGTGCGCGACACGCCGCCTCATCATGGTTAACGTTTGTGCCAAGTTTCTTTGAAATCCTATGATGCATGGTTGAAATGCAGGCCAGACAAGGTTCAGTTCTATCAAATAGTACTCATTTTGACCTTTGACCTCTAAGTGTGACCTTGACATTTGAGGTACAGGTCTGGGTCTTGTGCGCGACACTGCGCCTCATCATGGTGAACGTTTGTGCCAAGTTTGTTCAATTCCTATGATGCATGGTTAAGATGCGGGCCGGACAAGGTTAGGGAATGACAAACAGACAGATGGACAGACGTAATAGGGATATAACTCTGTAAAATAACATGCAATTGCAAGACCTTTAAGGTATGCACATCTCCTCTTGGTATAGAAGCTTCATGTAAAATTTTATTGAATTCCACCCAGTGGTTTGTAAGATAGGCCGGACAAAATATAGCTTCCGACCAACCAACCGACCGACACAGTGACTCCTGTATACCCCCACAAAACTTTGTTTTTTGGGGGTATAAAGAGGCATATACTTATTAAATAGAGTTGACATCATTATGGCAAATGGAGAAATTACTCATCATGAGCAATTTCTCCTTTTGCCAAGATGATTTCAGAAGTTGTCTGCTGCAGATGCGTCAAAAAGCGTCTGTATGTGGGAAAGCGTTAAGAACCACAGCATACGGTTTAATTTTATAATAGGTGAGATATTTCTATGCAATGAGAAGTGAACGCCTCTCTGTTTAATGTTATGGTTAACCCTTTCCCACATACAGATGCAATTTGACGCATCTGCAGCAGATGACTTGAAAGCATCAAGGCATGAAGGAGAATCATCACATAGAGAACAATTTCTCCTATTGCAACAATATCAATAACCCCTGTGTAGAGATTTTTCATGTTTGCCTCGATGTTTTAGCCCTTTCCTGAATATAAATGCTGTCTGATACCTCAACAGCAGATGGCTTTGGAAAACATTGTGACCAAAGGAATTCTTCTTTTGCCACAATTTGTTCAATCTTTTTCATTGATAAGCAACATTCATTTGTAGAGATATTCCTAGACTTGGTCTTGATGTTTCGAAAGTTGTCTGCTGCGGATCTGTTGTATGTGGGTAAGGGTTAAAAGTAATGTGCTGCAGATTTGTTGTGTGGAACCCAATTATTGGTGTATTCTTCTCAGCAACATGTGTAAGTCATAACAACATTCTCCTTAACCCTCAACCTGACAGCCGACATTTCTAGCCAGTGCAGACTACATTTGTGAATTAAACTATTGTCGAAAAAAGGAGCAATAATAAGTAAATGATGCGAACTTTCACCCACGCAAACAATGTTTTCAATTCTTTCTAAAAGATATTCTAATTTTCTGCCATGCTTTTTTTCTTTTCATTGGAGAATTTCAATTTGGAAGAGTCAAAAGTTGACAAATGAGGTAATTAGTCACCTACATTCCTACCTGTATGCATGTTAATCATTAACCCTCACACCTCTTAAGATAAACTTTGAATACATCTAGGCCGAAATAAGGAAAACTTTATAAATATTGAATGGACTTCAAAGCTGCGGTCACGCATGCAGTAGACTGTCATCTGTCATGGGGGATGATCGTAATTGACCCTAGTTGACCGTAGTTTATGGTAGTTGTGCATACTTCCAATGTTGTTCACACTTAGTTCAACGTAGTTGTCTGTAGCTACATGTAGTGATACCCTATATATAGTTAACCTACTTCACCCTACTTCTACCTAGTTGCACTACGTTGAACTACTTTCAGATGCACTACGGTAAACTATGTGCATGACCATGGTTTAAATTTATCCTATTGCCACAATGTATTTGAAAGTCAACTGCTGTTGATGCATCAAAATTTGTCTGGACTGCAGTTTGGAAAGGGGGGGGGGGGGTTAACCATTAAATTCTCATTGTAGATATTGGTATTTACTCATTACTTATACAGTATACGTTTTTCAGAAGATATTTGCATCAGAAATCGTGTTACTATTTCATATCAGGTAAAGGGGTAATGTAAGTTAACAATTTACCTAGTCCAATCAAACTTAATTTGTTTTGTTGGGGTATTACGCCGTTTTCAACATTATTTCAGTTATATCACAGTGACAGTTCCCTTATTCATGATCCCTGGGTAAACAAACCAGTACTAGGCTAGAAAATATGCATTGCCCAAGGGCACTCCACCATGACTGTGGCTCAGCAACTGGAATGCCCGGTTTCAAATCTCCGACGCTAACCACTCAACCACGGCGGATTCCTCAAATAAACAAGAGGCCCATGAGGGCCTATGCTCTACTGGTATGATTCTTTGGTCATTTTCAATCCAGAGCATGTATGTATGGTGAAGATCGGATAGTAAATGGAGGCTCTTTTGTTTTCACAAGCTGTATTATAGTAATTTTTACAATTTCATGGGCCATAATCCAGTCTTGCATTGGCGGATCTGGCTGGTTTTCAAAAGGAACCAAGCTCTAATCAGTATTTAACTACTATCTAAGTTTGGTGAAGATCAGATAGTAAATGGAGCCTCTATTGTGTTCACATGCTCAATTATAGCAATTTGGACAATTTCAAGGGCCATAATCCAGTCTTGCATGGGCGGATCTGGCTGGTTTTCGAAAGGAACTGAGCTCTCATAGATATCTAACTACTGTATAAGTTTGGTTGAGATACAATCAAAGACTGTATCGTGTTAACAAGCTCTTTTATAGCAATTTTGACCATTTCAAGGGCCATAATCCAGTCATACATAGGCGGATCTGGCTGGTTTTCGAAAGGAACCGAGCTCTCATGAATATCTAACTACTGTATAAGTTTGGTTGAGATACAATCAAAAGTGAAGACTGTATCGTGTTAACAAGAAATTGTTTACGGACGGACGGACGCACGGTCGGACGACGGACAAATCGCCACGACATAAGCCCTTCTGGCCTTTGGCCAGTAGAGCTAATAAAAAACTACAACAACTAAATATTAGGGATGGGACCGGGTACCCGAGTACTCGATCGGACGTCCGAGTACCGGTTATTAAAATAGGTACTCGAGTACTCGGTTATAATTTCGCCATTTTTTGTTGTTCATCTGATAAAAGTAAGCTAATTAAAACTTAAACAATATTGAATTGGTTGTTCTCTCTCTGATCCATTGATACCCGTTTTAAATGGCGACTTGATTGCAATCACGAGTCAATAGAGATTTAAATGTTATCTCCAGTCAATTTGCAACAATATGTCAAAATGGGATGTCAAAATTTCACACCTTTGTCGTAATTGTGTTTTCAATTGTCATCGCGTTTTAATTGAATAGTTGTAAGAAATACATCTCACAATTATTAAATAGGAACTTGTACGTTAAAGCATAAGAACTTTCTTCAACAATTCTGGTTTATTCAAATAAAAAATGAACGTATTCATTATAAACAACTGTGAGATCTAGGTTTCCTTTTATACAAACGCGGCTTATTTCTTGTTTATTTTTAGTCATGTAAATATTACGGACACCGGTTGATTAATAAACCGAAAGTACAAACCAAATTTAATTGTTTATCTACTTTTCTTCTTTTTATAGGTGATATTAATATTCACTTATTAAGCGTAGTATGTGTTGTTTATCCTAGCTGTTCGTTATGGTAGCTAACAGTTGGTTATTGCTTCTTTTTGCGCCTTTAAAAGCGGATGCAAGTCTGCACTTAACGTTTGATGTTTACGCGAATACAATTTCTATGTTTTGTTGTTGTGAATTCTTTGGTGTTTTCTTTTAAAGTAAAGCAACTTCTTTCCTTCAAATTTCAAATTAAAAGAAGGCCAATACAGACACACATAGTACTTAAAAAACAATTAAAAGTAAGTGAACGATGGTCAGAATATTACGAGAGACAAGACTTTTTGATGAAAAAGTGAACACATTTTGATTTCTTGTGAGTACCCGAGTACTCGATCGGAAGAGTATACGAGTACCCGAGTACTAATATCAATACTCGTTCCCATCCCTACTAAATATATTGAAATTCAAACATGGTTTTCCGTCCATCAGTAAAAGTCAACAGTTTCCAAAGGCATATTTGGCCCGGCTGACTAATGATGTTTGAGATGGGTAAAGCTTGAACCATTTATGTCAGTTGCAGAAGTTTACCCTTTCCCACTAACAATAAATCTGCAGCGGAGATAACTTCGTAAACATCAAAGCAAACATATGGAAACTCTCTCTTGCATATGCTTCAAAAAATGCTGGCATCCTGATTATCCTCTCATGTTTAATCATAATGACCCTACATTACTAGTCATAGACATAACTTAACTTGGTGACTCCATTGATTGCTTTAACCCTTTTCCACATACAAACGCCTTCTGATGCCTCTGCAGCAGAAGACCTTTGAAAACATTGTGACTAATGATGAAATGGCTCATAATGAGCAATTTCATCTTTTGCCACAATGTTTTCAACTCTATTCAATAATGATCTTTCCTCATATAGAGATTTTCCATAGTGTTGTGTATATGTTTTCAAAGTCATCTGCTTCAAGTTTGTTAATTGTATGTGGAAAAGGGTTAAGAGATTACCAGATTATTGGCATCAAAAAGTGCATGGTGCCTGTAAAATCGAGGGCTCGGCGTGAAACGGTTGTAACTAAAATTGGTATTTATGTACCAAGGTTAATCACCTCGCCATAAAGTCTTTATAAGCGTTAAATCGTTTTTCTTGGTAAACAATGGAAATTTAGGTGCCATTGCTTGTTCTTAGCAATGGCATCTAAATTTGCATTGTTTACAAAGGGGTCAAAATTGCCCCAAAACCAGGGTTTTTAAAATAGGTTTTTAGTTACAACTGTTTCATGCCAAGACCTCGAAATATTGTGGAAAAGAAGAAGCTGCTGAGCTTTTATTTCTCTTGCTACAATATATTCAACTTTATATCAAAACTGTACCCCCTTTTTTTGAGAAATTACAGTTCTTGTATATCCTTCGTTTGTTTCCACCCTTTCCAAAATGTAGATGCATTTTGACACCTCTGCAACAGATGGCTTTTGAAAACATTTTGGCAAAAGGTGAAATCGCTCATTATGAGCAGTAACTGTTTCTCCTTATGCCACCACATTGCTATCAACTCTATTCAGTAATAAACTAATAATACTTCCATTCATAGAGATTGTCCATATTTTTGCCTACATGTTTTCAAAGCCGTCTTTTGCAGACCAGTCATATCTGAGAAAGTGTTAACCCTTTCCCTCATAAGACAATTCCACAACTTTGAACATATTTTGTCAAAAAATAGAAAATCTCTATAATTGAATGGATAACCTATGGCTAAAGGTGGAAAACATTGCGTCAAAAGGAGAAATTGCTCACTATGTTTTCAAAAAGCCGTCTGCTGCAGAGGCATCAGAAAGTGTCTATATGAGGGACGGTTAAAGCTTTGATCTCTAAATATGTCATACAAAGTAAACAAATAGTTTAATCATAATGTATAACCAAAGAGTAATGGGCAAAACCTTTTACCACAAAACCATGATTTGGAGTATACAGAGTGTGTGGGAGTTTATCTCCCTTGATTAGGTTACTATGGCACCTGGCATAGATTCAAAATGTCTGCAACCTCAACTGGTCCCTGATTTAGTACTCTAGATAAGAGAGCACAATTTAGATTTCACATTGAATTGTTGTGCTTTGTCTCCATCAGGGCTCCGGAAATTTTGAAATCTCAATCCGTCCGGTGACAATATACACGAATTCCATGTTAAGTGCAGGTTACCTTGCATAGATGGTTGCATAACAGTGTCATCCCTCGATAATGTCAATGTAGATTAGTACTTTACAAATCATAATTTTCCAAAATTTGCAGACGAACATTATTTTAACCACACATGTTCACATTGCTCATTCGTACGAAAGAAGATTCGACCCGTACTCCAATCTAGTCCTAAAATACTAGAATATGATTGGTGACTCAAATCTTTACCTTAATCAATTCTCACATTGTTTTCAAAATACATGTATCATCTCAGTTAGAGATATAACCATAATCCTTACAAGTTTAATTTTAAGAATTTTGCAAAAACTATGGCAAAAAAAAAGAGAACAAGCATTTGACACATCGATGTTGCCACAACGTTTTCAACTCTTTCAATAATTATTACTAAATTTAAAGGGATTGCACATACGATAGATTTGCCTAGATGTTTTTCGGAGTCGCTGCTGATTTGTTGAATGTGGGAAAGGGTAAAACATTAGAGGGAAATGATCCTAGACATTATAATCATCTACTACATTATCACAAAATGGGAGCTTACACCTTCTGTTTGTAATTGTAGGCTGGAGTTTGTGATGGTGTTACACAGACTTGTGTTATTTATTATGCTTATAAGGACCACTACACTGCACCCACTACATTTGGGCCAAAAAGATTCCTTCTGCAGGTTAATCAACTCCTATGATTGAAATATATTCAACATGCAACCGTTGAAAATCCACAGGATGGTTAAGTGGTTTACTCTTTCCCAGATCAATCAAAATCTGAAGCAGAAGATTTATGCAGACATATTGAAAACCTTTACATATCTAAGGATATTTTTTTTGAAAGAATTGAAAACACTGTTAGCAAAAGGAGGTCGAGTTACTCATCATGAGCAATTTCTCCTTTTGTCAAAATGTTTCCAAAGTCATCTGATGCTTGTATCAAAATGCTTCTGCAAGTGGGAAAGGGTTAAGGTATATACTTTTTAGAAACATATTATGTTATGTTTCCTAATCTACATTGCTTGGAATCTCATAGCAAAAATAACCTTTTTTATAATAACAATAATTTGATAGAAAGAGTCTATACAGCATTTACTCCCCTTTAGTTGAAGATTTAGCACACAATTTTTCTTCGATTTAGTGCAAAAATAGAATTTTGAATGTCAAAATGTTTAGATCTCCATGATTGGTAGAGCCTGAACTAGATACAAACTGTTTGCATTGGTCATCACTGATTGGTGACATCTGCTGCTAGAGTGCAAAGAGTTCAGATTGAGATTTTTTACTGATAACACATAAATCATAATTTTTTGTGTTGTGTGTGTCAAGAATCAAAGTCAAGGACTAGCTGTCATTCTAGCCAGCTGTGTGATTTGAAGGTAATTACTAGTAAAAACCTTTTTCACTTCTCTCACAAAATAACACACACACAGCTGAACAGGGCTCCGGAAATTTTGAAATATCAATTGGTCCAGTGAAACTTTAACCACCTGCCCCTCGTTTTTTAAATATGAAATTGGAACACTTAGAAAAAAAAATCACAAAAAAATCCCTAAAACTCCCAACAGCCAATCAGATGCACGAAACCATTACCCCATGCATTCAATCCGAACTCCTTGGGTAATTCCGTCATCCACCAGTGGTGAAGCAATTTCGTCACCGAGGTATTCCGATTGGCATTATCTATCAGATTACACGATTGTCAAAGTTAATTGGATCGATAATCTTGTTTGCGTCACGGAAAGTGACTCTCTGGGTGGTTTACAGACGATCATGTTCTCGTTTACAAAGAGTGACATATAGTGTAGGTGTTTGAGATTTATGAAAATATCTGGACCCGACTTTTTTTACAAGTTTTAAGATTGAAATTGGTCCAGCGAGTTAAAAATCGATCCAGACCGGCAAATTTTCGGGGGTTTTCGGAGGCCCGAAGCTGAACTATAAATTTATACATTAATTTATAAAAACCCTTTCCCACTTATTTGATGCATCTGCAGTAGATGACTTTTGAAAACAGTGTGCCAAACAGGAGAAATTGCTAATAATGAACAATATCTCATTTCCAGACAATGTAAACTGTAATCATTAGTTTTAATTTGATTTAACCCTTTCCCACTTGGGACACATTCAGACGCATTTGCAGCAGACGACTTTTGAAAACATTGTGGCAAAAGGAGAAATTGCTCATGATGAGCCATTTCCCCTTTTGCCACAATGTTTTCAACTCTTTTTAATGATTAAACTGTCATTAATGGAGATGTTACATTTTTGAAAATCTGTCTACAAAGTCGTCTGCTCATTTATACAGATATTTTTGTTCAATGTACATGTAGTCTGCTGCAGCTTTTTTGTACGCATGAAAAAGGTTAATATTGTGTAATAAGAATTTAGGAAATGGAATAATATTGTTGAATAGCCAATGCAAAAATACTACTATATGTAGACTAAATTATAAACAGGTCAAAAACAACATATATATATCCTGTGGCCATAGCTGCTTATATATTTCTGTAAATCCTGCCTCATAGATCTTTTGACAGTCCTCTGCAACAGACATTATAGGTAAATTCTACTTTTTTCACAAGTTTTTTTAAAAGTGGCCTGCTGAAGATGCATCAAAGACTTCTTGTTAGGGGAAGGCTTAAACTGAACATTGATTAAGACAACATGCTGCAATTAAGATGTCAGCATGGAAGAATGATGGGAAACAATGCCATCCCATAAACTCTTCTGAACTATGGCCAATAGAGCTAATTATCGCTCATTATGAACAAATTCTATGTTCTCTTACTCTTTTCAATGATACCAAGCCAAGGTAGCTCTGAGTCGGTAGCGACGCGGGCTGTCAATCCAAGGGTTGGGAGTTCAAATCCCGGCCAGCCAACTTTCTTTCCGACGTTTGACAAAAGTCAATGCGACATATGTCATTTGTCTTCCACCAATGGACTAAATCTATGTGGAAAAGCAGCCCAATGTTTGGGAAGATTGTTGTGTGGAGTACTGATGTGAGAAATCCAGGAAATACATGAGTAGGTGAACTGGCTGCCGTGATATGACTGAGAAATTGTTAAAAACTGCGTTAAAGCCCAATCAATCAATCAATCAATCAATCAATCAACTTTTCAATGATAACAGTTTTTTCAATATTTTGCTTAGATATCTTTAAAAGTCAGCTGGCACAGATTTGCAAAGTTGATACTTATGAGATTGACTGAATACCATTAATCAGATGAGAACATAAACTTTGTTTTGGGAACAAAAAGGCATATCCAGGCTATGAAATACTGCCTTGATCCATACCTGGGATTATACAGATGTTTTTATGTCATGATATACCGGCCATCAATTAACCCTTTTCCTGATTAGGATGCTTTTGCATCAGACAACTTTTGAAAACATTGTGAGAAGTTCTCCTTTTCCCACAATATTTTTTATCTCTGTGTTATTTTAAAAATAATATTTCTAATTTCCCATAGTTCTTTTTTTTCCTCAGCTATTTCGAAGCAGATGACACTTGAACTTTATATTACAGGGGAAAACCAGAATATACATGTTTATTCCATTCTAGTATGTAACTATGTACAAATATGCGGCCTGCATTTTTCTTCTTCTGCTAACACCTGGCTTATTCACTCAGTAATCTACAAGTTTACAGGTAAAGTGAACTTTTTCTCCCAAACCCTTTCCCACATACATGTACAACAAATCTACTGCAGATGACTTTGAAACATCTGAGAATAGATATGGAAAATAGCTATAAATGAGAGCATAAGCAGAATAGAGTTGAAAACATTATGGCAAAAGGAGAATGCTCATTATGATAAATTTATGCTTTTGACACAACTTTTACAATTGTCGTCTCAGATGCAGATGCGTCAATATGTGAGTGGGAAAGGATTAAGGTAAATTCTGAAAGTTTTGGGCTGCATCAGAAATCTACACTATAGATGGCTAAAACCCAGCCCTAGTTACCCTTTCTCTCGAGGGCCATTTCCAATAATCCTTCTACTTTTAACCCATTCCCACATACAGGCGCTTTCTGACATCTCTGCAGCAGACTACATTTTAAAACATTCTGCCGAAGGAGAAATTGCTCAAAACAAGCAATTTCTTCTCTTGCCACAATGTTTTCAACTCTTTTCAGTAATTATATACCTACATTTATAGAGGTTCCATTGTTTTGTCTGGATGTTTTCAAAGTCGGCTGCTGCAGATTTGTTGTATGTGGGAAAAGGTTACAGAAATTGTGACAGAAAGTCAGATAGACAGGCAGATAACAGACAGCCGAGAACAAATGCCCAAGAGCCCTGCCAAAGCAAACAACACATTTGAGAAAACAGTCATGTATCTAATTCATTATGGCTTGATAACTCTGCTGTCTTAAGTTTTATCACCATTGTTACATCTGGAAACTAAGAAGTATCACTTTGCTACTGGACTAAAAACATTGTAGGAAAAGGAGCAGTTCAGTCCATAACGAGCAAGTTCTCTTAACCCTTTCCCACCTGCAGACGCATTTTGATGCAATAGCAGCAGACGACTTTTGAAAACATTGTGGCCAAAGGTGAAATTGCTCATGATGAGCAATTTCTCCTTTGGCCACAATGTTTTCAACTTTATAAAACTATTAAGCTATTTTTTATGGATATTTTCCAGGTTTTTGTCAGTCACTATGTTTTCAAAGTCGTCTGCTGATGATTTGTTGTATGTGGGAAAAGGTTAACCCTTTTCCCACATATAGACGCTCTCTGAAGCCACTGCAGCAGAATACTATAGAAAACCATAATGCATTGTGACGAAAGGATAAATCGCTAAAAAACAAACAATTTCTCCTTTTTCCACACTAAGGTTTTCATCTTGTTTCAGAACTGTTATACCCTCATTTATAGAGATGTTCCTTGTGTTGGCTTGGACGTTTCAAAACTCATCTGCTGCAGAATTGTTGTATGTGGGGAGAAAGGGTTTTAGAAAATCATCCACTCCAAAGGTGTCAAATATCGTATGTATCCGATTATGGGTTATAACACTTTCCCACATACAACAAATCCGTAACAGACAACCTTGAAAAACATCTAGTTAAAAGCATGGGAACTTTATATCTATAAATGAAAGAACAATTATTGAATAAAATTGAAAACATTATGTCAAAAGGTGAAATTGTTCATTTTGTTTTTCAAAAGTATTCAGCTGCAGAAGTATCCTTCGGTATGTGGGGAAAAAGGTTATAGAGATAATCTGAGATGATGTGGTTATGATTCCGCAACTACTGTTCAACTGAATACAATAGATATCACATTATACAATAATATATTATATAGCGCCTCAGTTCGTCATGCAAATACAACATCTGGAACCTTTCCCTGGGCCGCTTGATTGATTGATAATAAGCTGTATGTGTCAGCTGAATGGTCCACAGACTTTCAGGAGTGGATCGTGAAATGACAGACTCAGTGTACATTGTCTGTAACCGCTTTAACCCTTTCCCTCATATATACGCTTTCTGAAGCCTCTGCAGCAGACAGCTTTTTGAAAACATGGAGAAATTGCTCAAAACGAGCAATTTCTCCTTTTGTCACCATGTTTTCAACTATGTTCCATTATTGTAACTTCAATTAAAGAGAGTTTCCAGAATTTTTAGGGTATGTTTTCAAAGTCGTCTGCTGCAGATTTGCTTAATCCTTTACCACATATAGCAAATCTGCAGCAGAGGACTTTGCAAACATACAGGCAAAAATATTAAACATTTCTTTAAATGAAAGATTAATTATTGGATAGACTTGGGGTAAAAAATAGAAATTGCTCATTATACGCAATTTCTACTTTTGCCACAATTTGTCAAAGGTTGGAAAATGGGCTGCATATGGGATAGGGTTATAACACCTTGTCATGTTACAAAATCATTCCCTTTTATTTTGGTCGGTTTAAGCTTAGAAATAGTTCCTTTGAATTAATATTTGCCATTTATGTAGTTAAATATCAGCTTACAGTATATCTTTAGACAGATAAGCGTTTAGCGTCGTCTACTCAGAGATTTTTGTATCTCATGGCCAAACCCTAATTCCCACATTAGACAAAATCTGCAGCAAAAATATGGACAATCTCTATAAGCGAAAACAAATATTATTGGATCAAGTTGAAAACATTATGGCAAATTCGCCAAATAGAGAACATTCTAATGATGACCAAATTGTTTTCAAAAAGTGTCCGCTGCAGATCTTTCGCGTACTAAGGGAACAGGGCCAGTTGACTATTACCTCAATGTCAGTGCAGATGATCAGAGTGTATATAGTGAACTGGATAATCTGGATTGACACTGGTCACAAATATTTTTAAACCAATTTCAACAAATATTCAGTTATAACACAGCATTTCCTGGAAAGAACACTAGCACTTCGTGTCCACTTACCTTGACACTCAACTAGCTAAGCAATCAGTCGTAATGCTAACATGACAACAAGCCCGAGCGCCAAGGAGGAAAAGCATATATACTACCATTTGTAAAGCTTTCATGATCCTTACAGTTCTATATTGGATCCTGAAGCCCTATGTTGTTGGTGCTCAAGATAATCCTCTCACTGAGAATAGTATTAGGGGTACCACAGCAAAAGGTTTTATTGGGTAACAAGATTGTGAGAAACAAAAATCACTCCCCCTTATTTATGCTTTCACTTCTACTGATATTCAATAATAATACATTTGTACTTTCATTTACAGAGATCTTTCATATTTTTGCCAAAATTCTTCAGCTCCAGATTTGTTGAATGTATGAAAAGGCTAATCCTCTCATATTAAGGACCCTTTTTGCCTGATGTATTGTATCCTATTACCATAATATCAGTATACTAATAATCTTTATGCTTGCCAAAATGCCATTTCACTTCAGACAACATATCTTATAATATTTCCCTTCATGTTTCATTCTAAACCCTTTACCCTAAAAAGATGATATTTAACTCCCCGTTTATAGAGCATTGTTTGATAGATTGGAATTCACCTATCCGTAGTATCATGACTGCAAGTTAACCTAGCATGTGTCGGGCTTTCTTACACCCGGGCTGGACCACACAACATTCTTCATGATAAGCAAAGAGGTTGTAAAGTCTTAATTTTAAAGTCAATTTCAGTTTCAGTTATATCAAGACAACAAGTTCACCTAGCGTGTGTTCCTTGTGTTCCTTGGTTTACTCCCACCTGTGCTCCACAAAACCTTCTTTCTGATGAGAAAAGTTCTCCCTTTGCCACAATGTTTTCATCTCTATTATAAAATAGAACTTTCATTTGTATGTATTCTATATTTTTCCTCTATTGTATTTATAATTCGTCTGCTACAGAAGTGTTTTATGTTGGAATGAATGAGGGCTCTGCCGAAACTGAGCTTATGCACAGATATGCAGAGGTCTAGATAAGGAGGTGTATACAGCTCTTTTCTCCACAATATCTCTCATCCAACTAAACCTATCATGTGGGTACTCAAAAGAATTATCTCAATGAGACGATCCTTTTGAGTACACACAACATAGGGTTATAGGGTCAAATAAGGATTTTAGAACATGCAAAACGCCCCTTATCTAAAGCTCTGGATATGCCCAAGGCCTGACTTATAGGCATGTGCAACATTAGACCCCTGTCACAAATGTAGCTGGTATGTAACGATCATAAGGCATGCATTCTATAATATATAGAGCAAATAATTGTGGAATTTGTTTGAATTATCTCTTTCCCATTTGTACATTTATTCAGATGCATCTGCAACAGAGGACTTTTGAAAGCATTGTGGCAAAAGAAGACATTGCAATTTATCTTTTTGCCACAATGTTTTCAGTTTGATGCACTGGTGTGTTGTATGTAAGAAAGGGTTAATACATTTGGTGAATGTAAAACCAAAAGAAACTTGGAGATTTTACAAGAAAAGTGGTATTAATCTATTAGCTCTTCATATATACTCATTATAGAAAATTTGCAGTAATAATGTAATAGAAGAAAAATTCAAGGAAAGTTAAATTTTGCAGGAAATGTTCCGCAGTGAAGCAGTTTCCCTGACACAGACAAGATTAATTTTTATACATTTGCAATAGATGTCTTTTGAAAATATTGCAGAAGATGGGAAACATTTAATGCTTAAAATGGAAGTTTTTTTAAAGTAAAACATATTTTTATTCGAAAATACTTACCAGTCATTTATTACCTGATATATAATCAGGTATTAAATGACTGATAACGTATTTTTAACATAAAAATGAAGGTTTTTTTTAAAGTAAAACATATTTTTATTATAAAATACTTACCAGTCATTTAATACCTGATTGTATGTCAGGTAATAAATGACTGGTAATGTATTTTTGACATAAAAACAAGCAATTTCTCCTTTTCCTTTCAACTATATATCAAATTTCTTAATGATACATTCTTTTCCTGAGTGTTTTATAAAGCAGACAAGTCTGAAATAAGCATTTCAGATCAACTGTTCTTTCTTAACCCTTTCCAACATGCAGACCCTTTCTGACGACTTTTGAAAACATTATAACAAAAAAAAGAAATTGCTCATAATGAGCAATATCAATATCTCCTTTTGCCACACTGTTTTCAACTCTATTCAATAATATAACTTTCATTTAAAGAAATGTTTCATTTTTTTGCCTAGATGTTTTAGAAGTCGTCTGCCGCAGCTTTGTTGTATGTGGGAAAGGGTTAATCCTTTCCAACATAAAACACATTTGCAGCATTCAACTACATTGTGGTAAAAGAAAAATTGCTCATCATGAGCAATTACTCCTCATTATAAAATGTGTTCTTATATCATCTGCTGCAGACACGTCACTAATGCTTCTGCAAGTGGGAATGGGTTAACACTGTGTTGCGGGTCAGGTACTGGTAATTTAACTAGGATTAATGCTGTGATATAACTGAACATTTGTTGAAAGTAGCATAAAACACAATGCAAACAATAACACTTAAGACATGGTTGGGAAATAATCCCAGTTACATTATATTCCCAGCTATTTAGACTGCACCATTTTACATTATGATGGCTTCACGCAAAACAGTTATAACCATAGCGAGTGACAAGATGTAGTAATCGTTGTTTTGCATGCAGTATAATATTCCTCCAACCTATATCCTAAATCATTTCTATGTGTGCTGTCAACTTTTGCCAGCATATTATGGAGGTATTCACATGAAACAAACTGTGACAGCAGAGAAAAAATGGCTCTTACATTATAAATTAGTGAATATGTTACTTCTGCTTTGTTATGACGTCAGAATCATAACTCTTTCAACTCTTTCCCTCATCCATGCCAACATGTTGATGCATTTTGGCAAGTTATGATGCAGCTGATGACTTTTAAAAATAGTTAGTCAAATGGAGAAATTGCTTCTTATTAGCAATTTCATCTTTTGCCATAATGTTTTCAATTCTAATCAATAATTGACTCACATGTTTTCAAAGTCTGCTGTAGATTTTTTGTAAGCAGGTTATTTTTTCATATCTTTTTTTTTAACACAACGTTGGCAAAGGTTACAATTCAGGACAAATGAACGTGTTTTATTGAAAGACAGTTGACAAGTGATGGCTTTGACTCCCTTCCAATTAATTACTTTCTCAACATTATCAACATTTTTCCTATATAGCTTGTGAGATATACATTTTTTAAAACAGAAATTCCATATCCCAAACCAAAACAGCAAGCTTAATTAAAATTTCAGCAAGGCTGTGGAAAGATTGCAACTAAGCGTGCCACAATCTTATTTAAGCATGCAGTTAGATTGCGATAGGAACATTCAAAATCATAATAGTAAGCATGTGTAAGCTTATTATTTAATTAAGCTAGCTTCCCGCAATCTTATGAAGGTTGCGCAGGCTTGCAATAGGAACCTTTACTATCTTAATTGCGTGCTTGCAAGCTTGCGCGATCATAGCAAACTTGCAGTGTTGTGCGCTTGCAAGCATGCTCGATCATACCAAGGTTGCAAGCTTAATTGCGCGATCATACCAGGTGACAGGGTCACACCCACCTAGTTAAGTCTGCAGCAGACATTTTTGAAAACATCCAGCAACAATTGTGTAAAATTTCTATAAATTGAACCATAATTAAAGAATAGAGTTGAAACATTTTGGCAAAAGGAATATTGCTTGTTATGAGCAATTTCACCTTTTGTCATATTGTTTTCAATAGTTGTCAGCTTGCTGCAGATGTATCAAGATGCATCTATATGAGAGAATTATTTTCCAAGAATAGTTCCACTGCGGTGGCATCAAAAGCTGTATGTATGAGACAAAGGATAAAAGTTAATTTGACGCAAGACAAAAAGGTACCATTTGTCAATTAGTCCATAATCTTTGTTGGTCATTATGCAATCCCTGCAGTCCTGAGCACCATCAAGGGAAGCAACTACTACCGTTTCATAAGACTTTGGTATGACCCAACTTTGAATGAATGAATGAATGTATATTGTTTTATGGGGCATCGACATCTAAGGTGATTTAGTGCGCAATTAATTTTAATTATTCATGATCCCTGGGTAAACAAACCAGTACTATAGGCTAGAAAATGTGCCTTGCCCAAGGGCACTCCACCATGACCGTAATGCCGCGACTGGGGATCGAACCCGGGAGACCCAACTTTGAATCAAACCCTGGTCTCCTACTCCCACAGACACTGGTGACGGTCAATATTTGAACTGAGGTCCAGATACGACTCTTTTCCCCACAATATCTCTCTTATCATCCAACCAAACCCTACAATGTGTGTACTCGAACGAATTGTCTCAACGAGACGTTTCTTTTGGGTACCCACAACATAGGATTTAGAATATGCAAAATGACCCTTATCTAGAGCTCGGCACACACACAGTTAGTTGTTGTATCAACTCATTAAAAATAAATGTTTGTCACTCTAATGCTCTTTAAGAGAACACATTCTATTTCAATCATGTTTTTCAAACTGAAATGAAGCTAATGAGAAGTTTTTTTAGGTAAATGAACCCAAGAGAAGACATTAATGAGACAAAACTGTTGGCTTATACTTATTTTGAAAACATTGATTAGAATATTTTTCATTTAATATGGATATTTAATAACCCCATACCAAATAACGATATCACCTGGTCAATTCCTGATTGGAGAGTCACAGTCTGTGGACATCTAAGGTCATGAATGATGCATTTACTGTCACAAAGATAAAACAGGAATGTTCAATTGCTTGGTGTTTAAACGCGCCTTTCAACTATTTTTCAGTAATATCACGATGTTTCCTGGGTAAGTTACCAGTACTACTGGCCCATTTATCCTGACACCAGCCAGTCAGTTGTAATGCTAACCTCGCAACACTGAGCGACAAGGAGAGCAGCCACTAACTACTATTTTTTAAGGTCTTTGGTATGATCCGACCGGGGATCAAACCCAATACCTCCTGACCCAAGGCAGACACTCAGCACTACACCATCCTGGTGGTGGACTGTTCAAAGAAAGACATACAAGTGTCATCTGCCAATTATTTTCATTAAGTGAAACCATGACATACAAACAGAAGGACAGACCGACAAACAACTCAGAGAAGATTCCTAAGTGTCAAACTGCCAAGACAGGAGACACAAAAAATATGACGGAAAAAACCAACTCAATTAATATATAACAACAAAAACTCAGTTGGTCATGAGGTCAAAGTTCTAATTCACATTGGCAAATCATATAAGAACATTCTAAAAACAGTCATGTTTATGAAAAAAATATTGACAACAGTCAAAACATCATTGCAATGCATTTTTCTACCTTAATCATTACATAATTATAAACTACTTTAGGATAGAATAGTCTGTTATTATCAATAGGACAGTGATTTTAAACATTGGCTGCTTTTCCTAAAACATATAATTTGCTTTAATAAGATAAATGCAGAAAGCAATGTATCATCTGGACAATATGAAGTATCATTCAGATGCACAGTTCAAAACTTTGTCAGTAAAGGATCATAGTTACAATACAGAGGTTAATAGAAGTCGAGCAAAGCTGTGACTTTCACACTTTTTATTTCCATATTCCTGCCGAGATGGTTTTTGGCAATGTTGCAGAATATTGCAAAAACTCTAAGACATTGTAACATATCTTTTTAATCCTTCACACAATATTTTGTTTGTCAAAGACTATTGCATAAAATCACAAACTAAATGTTTCAAATTTAATGCACAGCAAGGGAATTATAGATAGAATGCCTAATGCATGAACACCAAAATTAATCTTGCATTGTCAGAATTTGTATTGATTTACAAAAGCAAATCAGAAGAGATAGCATCACTGTTTCTCGTGTATTGAAATAGCCTTTGAAAATGAAAAAAAAATAAACATTTCCCCAAGTGCAAGTTTTTGGATTATCTCCAAATTCAAAGTAAAATCTCATTCATCTTTTATACAAGAGCCTTCTTAATCCTTTACCACATCAGCCACTATTGACCCTCAGATTCACTGCAGCAGCTGACTTTTGAAAACATTGTGACAAAAGGAGAAATTGCTCAACAAATAATAATATTCTTTCATTTATTGCAAGTTTCCATATTTTCGACTTAATTTGTTTAACCCTTTCCCTCATACGATAATTATGCAGCAGACGACTTTGAACATATTTTGTCAAAAAATAGAAAATCTCTATAATTAAATGGATAACCTATGACTTAAAAAGAGGAAAACATTGTGGCAAAAGGAGAAATTGCTTGTTCTGAGCAATTTCTTCTTTTGTCACTATGTTTTTAAAAAGCTGTCTGCTGCAGAGGCGTCAGAAAGCGTCATTATGAGGGAAAGGGTTAAAGTTGTTGGCTTCTTCAGATTTGCAGATGTGGGAAAGAGTCAACTTTTTTTTCCTAGAAATAATCCTAATATTTATAAATCAGTAAAACAGGTCATAATGGCATTATGCCAGGCCCCAGCTCAGTCAGGAGCGATGTGTGCTGTCAATCCAGGGGTTGTGGGCTCGGCCAATATTCTTTGCGACGTTTGATCAAAATCAATGTGACAAGCATTATTCGACTACCACCATTGGTCTATGTGGAAAACCAGCCAGTTGCTTGGAAAGACTGTTGTGTGGAGTACTGGTGTGAAAAAAACAGGAAACACATGGGTAGGTGAAATAGCTGCCAATTGATATGACTGAACAATTGTTGACAACAGCGGTAAACCCCATAAATTCACCAATATAGATATATTTTGCATAAGTGAATATTAGTTTGGAGAATATTCGACAAATTTTAGACAGTTTGCTAAAAATGAATGGTCACATTTCCATTCGTCATAAAACATAATGGTTTCACCCTTAGCATAACTTTCAACTTTTCACATTTTGACGCATCTGCATGATCAGACAACTCTTGAAAACATTTGAGCATTCATAATGATCAATTTCTTATTTAGCCACAATGTTTTCAACTCTATTCAATAATTTTACTTTCATTCATAGTAGGTTTCCATATTTTTTTGTCTAGATGATTTGCAAAGTTTGCTGTGTGTGGGAAAGGCTAAAAGAAAAGAACTGAACAATAGTAACCAGGAATGATATCATAATGATGCCAGCATGAACAATTGGCAGAAACCCATCCCTAAAATAATCATATTAAAGCCATGTACCTAATTAATGCAAGACATATGGTGAGTCTGGCATTTCATTTACAGTTGCTTCACCCTTTCCCGTGTCCATATCGAGGGCTTGGCGTGAAAGGGTTGTATCTAAAATTTGTATTTTTTTACCAAGGTTAATCACCTCGCCATAATGTCTTTATAAGCGTTAAATCACTTTTCTTGGTAAACAATGTAAATTTAGGTGCCATTGCTCGTTCTGAGCAATGGCACCTAAATTTGCATTGTTTACAAAAGGGTCAACATTGCCCCTAAACCAGGGTTTTCAAAATAGGTTTTAAGTTACAACCGTTTCACGCCAAGCCCTCGATATGCATTGAGACCCCCATCTGCAGCAGACAACTTTTGAAAACATTGTGGCAAAAATAGAAATTTCTCATGTTGAGTAATTTCTGCTTTTACAGCAATGATTTCTAATCTTTCCGCTGATTATATGTTTTAAAATCAATTTACTGATTATATGAGCTGTCTCGCGAGAAAACCAACATTTATGGCCACTGCGTAATGTATTGACCCAGATTAGCCTGCGCATTCAGCGCAGCCTTATCCAGTCAGACACATCTTCACAGGGGGGGATATAGGTATTGAGGAATGATTCATGAAACAGAAAATCCACAGGAGGCGAAAAGTGTATGTGCGGGTTAGCAAGTGTGGCATGCTTAGGCTGATCCGGGTCAATACTTTACTTTACTTTACGCAGAGTCCAACATGTTGGTTTTCTCGCCGGATTAAGGCTCATATTTTCATTTAATAGTGTTTTTCCATATTTTTGAAGTCATTATTATGACAGTAAATGTTGAAAAACTGTCAATTCACTAGAAACTCATTAAAATGACTACAACATTTGGCTTACTAGGTTATAATGGCTACCCAGTAAAAATTGAAGCACAAACGATCAATATTTAGATGTTTACGGTACTAGCAAGTGAAATTATTACTCTAATTTTATGATTCTAATATTTCAAGACAACTTTTGAACAGTTTTAAAATTTGGACTATAATATCTTTTTTCTGCAGTTCAGCACCTTAAAAACACTGTGAACAAGTAAGTGAAATATTGCAGGCAATAGACAGATATGTCCCTGGAATAATATTTTTGTGTCCTCCGTCTAAGGAATATCTCTCTTCCACTTTATTACTTTGACTTACTGACAGACTTTGCTTAAGTAATAACATGAGAAGCTGTTCAAATGAAAGTTAATTTATTGAATAGTGTAGAAAATATTACCAGCAATTTTACATTTTGCCAGAATGTTTTCAAAAGTTGTCTTCTGCAGATGCTTCAAAATGTGTCTGCATGTCAGAAAGGTTCCCTCATACAACAATTCTGCAGCAGACGACTTTGAACAAATTTTGTCTAAAATTATAAATTCTCTATAATTGAATGGATATAATTAAACCTATGACTGAAAGTGGAAAACATTGTGGCAAAAGTAGAAATTGCTCGTTTTGAGCAATTTCTTCTTTTGTCAATATGTGTTCAAAAAGCTGTCTGCTGCAGAGGCGGCAGAAAGCGTCTATATGTGGGAAAGGGTTAAGACAATACATTCCAAAGCCTTTTTTCATTTCACTAATTACTGCAGAAACTGTCAAAGCAATTGTTGCACAAAATTACCAGAGAAGCACAGATGTGCGAGGTAAATTGAATTACCATCACCTTATCAGACTGAGTGTCATACTCCCTCTTTTCCCTGCTTTTACTTTATACCTGCCAGGTGCTGGCTACTTTGAAAATATCAGAAGGGAAAAAAATGTTTAACCCTTTCCCACATCTACAGAAAATCAACCTTAAAACAGATGTCTCCCCCTCAAATATCTGTCAAAATCTCTCAAAACATTCCAACCTATAAAGCAGACAAAAATTTGGCCAAGTCGGACAGTATTCAACTTTTAATTACTAATTTTATCTTGACCTGTTTGTACAAAGTGGACATGATAGCAAATGGTTTACAATAACACATCTTTTTACAGCAGCTGTAACATTCAAGACTGAAGTATTCGTCAAAACAGTTAACAACTGTTGCTAAATATATGCAATGGCAAATAAATTTTCACAAACCATACCAAGTTGGCTACCTACATATGTAAATGGTTTGAAATATTATGTACAATGCTTCAAGCGTGACCTTGAACCGGTATGGTCGAGACATGGGTTCTGCACATCGCCTTGATGAGGTGAACATGTGACCCAAATTTCATGAAAATCCTTCAAGCCGTCTTGGAGATATGGAGCGGACACGAAATAAAGCCCCAAACCTTTGACCTTCAAGTATGACCTTGACCTTGAACCGGTATGGTCGAGACATGGGTTCTGCACATCGCCTTCATGAGGTGAACATGTGACCTAAGTTTCATGAAAATCCTTCAAGCTGTCTTGGAGATATGGAGCGGACACGATTTGAGAAATTATTTTCAGACAGACATTCAGGAAATGTAGAAGTTTCTTCTGTTCTCATTGTTTTTTAAAGAAATTGGTATGCTGCAGAGGTGACAAAAGTCACTTGTATATATCAGCACTATTATAAAATAGCAAGGCCTAC
This sequence comes from Serripes groenlandicus, assembly GCA_031761405.1. Lineage (NCBI taxonomy): Eukaryota > Metazoa > Mollusca > Bivalvia > Cardiida > Cardiidae > Serripes > Serripes groenlandicus. Next base: position 42,350,556 of record JASEVX010000001.1, on the reverse strand, counting down.
ACCGAGATACTGCTTGTTACTTTGCAGGACTTTCTATACGATCTCCACTTTAGTGCCATCGGCGCTTTGATTTCAACTCTAGTCAATAATTACCCTTTCTTTCATAAAAGATGTTTTCTTGATTTCTGGGTCGTCTGGTGCAGATTTTTTGTATGTGGCAAAGAGTACAACAGCATACTAAGTAACTTGCACTGATGTTAAAGGTAAGCCATTGAAAACAAAATGATAAAGAGACATTTTTAGGATCAATAATATTCAACATCACAAGAAAATCAGGACAAAAATCTGAAAGCCTGTCTGGCTCGGGAAGACATATATGAGGAATTATGTATCGTTGAAACACATGTATTTTCTGTCTTCTGGGATAAAAACGTTTTTGTTATCAAAATATTTACCCCTATCATTGATTCAAACAATGTTATACAACTCTGAAGCATATCTGTAATCATTTCCCACTTGCAGACGCATTTTGACGCAAGTGCATGTCTTTCGAAAACAATGTGGCAAAAAGAGAAATTGCTAATAAATGACAAATTCCTCCTTTTCTCACAGTTTTTTAGCAACATTTAAATAGTTATAAGACTTAATACACTGATAGAGAATTCCCATATTTTTGCCTACATGTTTTACAAGCCATCTGCTACAGACAAATTGTTACATGTGGGAAAAGGTTAAAGGAAATGTCTTCTAAAAATATCCATGTTTTCAAAGAGGACATTTTTTAAAAGATTTACAACATGTAACAAATCCACAGCAGACGACTTCAAAAACATAATAGGCAAAGACGTTGAACATGTAGGTATACAATCAATAATTAATAAGAGTCGCAAACTCTGTAGATACATCAAAATGGGTTGGCAAGCGGGAAAGGGCTTATACTGTAAAAGGCCATGTTTTTTTTCAGGACAAGACCTTTGTTTCCATTCTACTCACCATCTACATCAGAATTTATGATAAGGTAGCAGACACATTAAATAGACTTAAATTGACTGATTGACCATTAGATTGACCATTTCGAGGCAGAAAAGACATTCTTAGGACGTGGATATCTCGTTAAAAGGCTTTTGGGATTAATTTACAGCCATCACACAGTTCTTTAGATCCAAGCAATTCTTATTGTTTTGATATACCAGTGTCCCTTATTCAATGCAATTGTAATGCGCCATCTGTTTTTATATATTTTTCATAGTATCAGCCTGGATTATTTCAAAGTTGTCTACTGAGTGTTGTATGTTAGGAAAGGGAGGTTAAAAGGAATTGTTGATATTGAATCACCTTGCAAATGATGCCACACTAAATATACAGATTGATCCCAAATATAGCACCCAACCAAAAAGGGATAATTTGCTCATAAAGAAGTAGTACCTTTTTTTATCTATTTCCTCACAAGAATTTACAAAAGATTTCTGAATAGTGATGTGTTCAGTATTGAAACGTCTAAATTTGTATTTCAGGAAAGAATTAATTTCTATAATTGTTTTCTGAAGTTAGACAAAAGGCAGGCAGGCAGGTAGCTATTTATAAGCCAGGTACACAAATAGAAGAGGCATACGGCCACCATCGAAGATGGGTAACTAACTCCATCTGTGTAGTATATTGTTGGGTAAATATTGGACTGTTTATTTTCATTTATGATCTCCCACATTTCTAGAGTCAAACCAGAAATAATTCTGTATCACATGTTTACCTACATATAATGTTTTACATCAATTTAGCAGATATCAGATTCTTCGATCAATTGGAATTCAACCCCCTTGTCAACAGTGAGAATTCTCGTAATACAATACAGAGCTTAACCCTTTCCCTCATACGACAATTCTGCAGCAGACGACTTTAGACGTATTTTGTCAAAAAATAGAATTTCTCCATAATTAAATAGATAACCTATGACAAAAAGTGGAAAACATTGTGGCAAAAGGAGAAATTGCACGTTTTGTGCAATTTCTTCTTTTGTCACTATGTTTTCAAAAAGCTGTCTGCTGCAGAGGCGTCTGAAAGCGTCTATATGAGGGAAAGGGTTAAGCCGAGGAACATCAAGTTACTCTATGCTGAAAAACTCTGATCAATTATCTAGAACCCGATGTTGTGGGTATACAACAGATCTGCTCACTTAGACAATTATTTTGACATTAAATCTGCAGCAGATCGACATCTCTAAAAATATCTATAATTAAACAAATAGAGACACTCTAAGCTATAAATAAAGAATGTTTATCTAACCGAGTTGAAAATATTCGGGGCAAAGGGGCAATTGCTCATCATGAGCATTTTCTTCTTTTGCAACAATGTTTTAAAAAATGGACTGCTATAGATGCATCAAAATGTGTCTATATGTGGGAAAGGGTCAAAAGGAGTGAAATGTTGTGTCACAATTAAGTACCTGCCTCATCCATCTTATTTAGAATTTCCTTTCATATATAAACACTCATTTTTAAACTTGAACTAATTCCTGGTAAATTATCTCGGCTCTCATTCGATGGTCTAGAATGTTTGCTATTTTCAGTCTTCTGCTTTGAAAAAAATAAGGATCTTCAAAACTGAAGACACATATGATACATCTGCAGCAGAGGACTTTAGAAAATATTGAGGCCAAAGTTGAAATTGCTCATAAGTTTGCCCTTTTACACAATGTTTTCAACTGTATTCAATAATACAAAATGTAATACTTTAGTTTATAGATATTTTCTACATTTCTTGCCTAAATGATTTCTAAATGGTCTGCTGCAGCTATGATGTATGTGCAAAAAGGTTAAGAACATTGATCATCATTTAATTCATAAGTAATGACCCGTACACAACAGAGAGGTTATTTTGGATATTATACAGACCTTCGTTATTCCAACCCAAGATTGTTCCAGAGGTCTATATAAGGAGGAATAAACAGGCCCTCAACATACAATATCTCATTTATTACTCAAGTACTTTTAAAAGCCTACACTGTTGTTTTCACGAGAGCCATTTCATTTGAGTATCCACAGCATAGGGTTTGGAAGGAATATAAGGGTTTAAGGACAATTCATGTGCCCGTTATCTAGAGCTATGTCTAATATCTGAAGAACAAGCCCAATGATATTGAAGTATTTATTACCATCATACATTCTAACCAGATTTTATTGCTGGGGCTACAAAACAAGAGGGCCATGATGGCCCTGGATCGCTCACCTGATCTATAGGATTCATAATATGAAGCATGTAGATTTTAAGGTATAGTATTTCTCTTAACTGTAATAGATGTGCAAAATAATTTTTAAATCGGGCCATTACATAATTATGAACAAGAAGATTTTTTAAGATTTGGCAATTTTCCCCTTTTCTGATGCTGCAGCAACCAAAGTTCTACTTGGAATGAAATTCTTTGAACAACTTTGAAAGGGGACCACCTAAGGACCATTTCTGTGAAATTATTTTGAAATCTGGCCAGTACTTTTGAACAAGAAGATTTTTTAAAGTTTTAACAATGCACATATAAGGAAAACAAGCCCCGCTCCCTTGCGGCCATGTTTTTCAACGGATCGGAAATATTTGAACAATCTTGGTAGAGGCTGCCCTAAGGAACATTTGTGCAAAATAATTTTCAAATCGGGCTAGCACATTTGGACAAAGATTTGGCAATTTTCCCCTTTTCTGATGCCGCAACAGCCAAAGTTCTACTTGGAATTAATTCTTTTAACAACTTTGAAAGGGGACCACCTAAGTACCATTCCTGTGAAGTTATTTTGAAATCTGTCCATTGGTTTAGTAGAAGAAGTCATTTGTAGGAAATTGTTAACAGACGGACAGACGACGACGACGGACGCCGGACATTCAGTGATCACAAAAGCTCACCTTGCACTTCGTGCATAGGTGAGCTAAAAATTGGAGCTGCACCCATATTAATAATCCCTGAGCTATATCCTTGTGCTTAACCCATTCCCGCATACAACAAATCTACGTTAGCCGACATTGAAAACATTAATGCCAAAATATTGAAAATCTCTATCAATGATAGTATATGTACTGAAAAAATTGTGGTAGAAGAAGAAATTTTTCATTGTGAGCAATTCCTCTTTTAGATACAATGTTTTAACAGGATATGGCAATGTCACAAAAACCAGGTTTTCAATCTGACTGTCATTAAGTGAAGCTGCATTCAATAGAATTACTCAACATTGCAATTAAAAGTGAAAACCCAATATGTTTCAACAAATCCTTGATCCAATCACCTCTGTTTTTTCATATGACACATCGTGAAGTCGTGATTGATTTTCTGCAAGAATTTTATTTGAGATTACAAAATCTGCAAAAGAAGAAATAGACCAGACAAAAATTACAAACATAATGTTCCATCTTAAACAACAGTTGACCATATCAAGTCACATGCTGAGAGTTTATGGTTCATCAAAAGTTATTCAAATGATGAGGACAGAAATTACAGCAGGGACAGAAATTGTTGACCACCATCAGGCTGGACCCTCCCGCCAAAAGGTCTGACATACCCTGAAATCTAATATTACCTAGGCTTTGCTCAGAAAACCTGGCAAAAAAAGTTGTCTGCTGCAGATGAGTGAAAAACTTTTGTATGTGGGAAAATGTTAAAAGAAATAAGTATCCTAACAATTATGTTTTCGATTTTTTTTTAACAATGTTTACAAAAGTAATGAGGTTCAGAGGCACCATGATGATTGTTTATGAGAGAAAGGGTTGAGGCTCTCCAAAAGACAGAAGATATTTATATGCACAGGCTAGCTTTTGTCTGTCCTTTACTGTCTATTTACCCTTTCCCTCATATAGACACTCTCTGATGCCTCTGCAACAGACGGCTTTTTGAAAACATAGTAACAAATGAAGAGCAATTTTTCCTTTTGCCATAATGTTTTCCACTTTTAGTCATAGGTTATCCATTCAATTTTCTATTTTTTGACAAAATATGTTCAAAGTCGTCTGCTGCAGAATTGTCATATGAGGGAAAGGGTTAATACTAAATACTCTGCTTTATGGGCTGGACTATCTCTGATGGGTAACAAACTTAATAAAATTGATTTATCCACCCTTGATGTAAATAATGGAATAAAAAAATCATTTGAACTATTATTGTACTGATACCATTCTGAATTATCAAGGCAAATAGTTCTTTGAATGCCACTAGTTTCTAATATATCAATATATAGATAAAATGTAAATAGGTTCACATAAATGACAAAAAAATAAGCATGTGATTTATACACTCACTATCTTCACAGTATAAATCCCATCTGATGTATCCAACTATTATTCTCTATGAAAAACAGCCATTTAACAATTAAATGGATTGCATGCAAGTCAGAGACTGGTTGTAGTTAACCCTTTCCCACATACAATTTTTTTTCAGCAGACAACTGAAAACATACAGACAATTGAGCAATTTCTTCCTTTGCCGCAATGTTTTCAAAAGTCATCTGCTGCGGATGTGTCAAAATGGGTCTACAGGTTAAATGGGTTAACCCTTTCCCTCATATAGACGCTTTCTGACACCTCGGGGAATCCGCTGTGGTCGAGTGGTTAGCGTCGGGGATTTCGAAACTGGGTGTCCCGGGTTCGATCCCCAGTCGCGGCACTACGGTCATGGTGGAGTGCCCTTGGACAAGGCACATTTTCTAGCCTAGTACTGGTTTGTTTACCCAGGGATCATGAATAATTAAATTTAATTACGCGCTAAATGACCTTAGCTGTCGATGCGCTATAAAACAATATACATTCATTCATTCTGACGCCTCTGCAGCAGACAGATTTTTTAAAAACATAGTGACAAAAGAAGAAATTGCTCAAAACGAGCAATTTCTCCTTTAGACACAATGTTTTTCACTTTTAGTCTTAGGTTATCCATTCAATTTTCTATTGTTTGACAAAATATGTTCAACGTTGTCTGCTGCAGAATGGTCGTATGAGGGAAAAGGATAACAGGACAGATCCTAACAAAATCTAATAACAATCAATCATGTTGTCATTTAAAGCCAAATTCTCTAAGATACAAAGCAGCTGACTTCAGAAAACATCGTGAAAAAAGGGAGAATTTTCAGTATACTAAACTAACATTTCCCAGATATGTCCCAGATGATTTCAAAGCAGACAAAGGTCCTGAATTTGATTCTGGTGAGAGATGGTTCAAAATATGGAGTGTTTCCCAAACATTCTGCAGAAATACAGATTGAGTACATTGTGAGTCATAAACCCTTTCCACATATATGTGTTTTTCAACGCCTTTGAAAACATTGCGGCATAAGGAGAAACTGCCCATAATTTGTATTCAATAATATATTGTCCAAAGATCGATACTTTGTATTTACTTCATTTACAAGATGATTTCAGTTATATCACGGAGACAGAACATAATTGATAATCCTTTCCATTATACAACAAATCTGCAGCAGACAAAGTTGAAAATGTTGTGGCAAAAGGAGAAATTGCTCATATTGAGCAGTTTCTCCCTTTGTCCCAATGATTCAAATTCATAGTCATCTGATGCCGAGTCGTCAAAAAGCATCTATTATGTCGGAAAGGGATAATATCCATAATCCTTGAGTAATTTATTTATTTATTGGGGTTTTACGCTGCTTTCAACAATATTTCAGTTATATCACGGCGACAGTTCACTTATTCATGATCCCTGGGTAAATAAACCAGTACTAGGCTAGAAAATGTGCCTTGTCCAAGGGCACCCCACGTGACCGAGGTGCCGCGACTGGGGAACCCCGTCGCTAACCACTCGACCACAGCGAATTCCTAATCCTTGAGTAACTAACCTATACTAGGCTAGGAAGGGTACTCTGCTCATGATAGGTACTGCCCCATGACAGCTGTGAACAGTGTTCAAAACACAAGTATGCCCAATGTCAACCACAAGGCAGATTTTATTAACCCGTTCCTATTTGTATGATGACGCCATTTCAGCAGACAACATATAAAAATCTGCGACAAAACGATAAATTGCTCATCATAAGCAGTATCTTCTTTGCCTCAAAGTATTTCAACTCATTTATTTAATAATTATACATAATTATATTTTTCATAATGAAATATATTTTATAACATTTTTAACCAGATGTTTTCAAAGTCCTCTGCTGTAGACAACTTTGAAAACAGTGACAAAAACCTGAAAAATCTCCATAAAAGATAGCTTAATTAATAATTAAAGGTGAAAACATTTTGGCCAAAGGAGAAATTGCTCATCATGAGCCATTTTACCTTTGGCCACAATGTTTTAAAAAGTCGTCTTCTGCTATTGCGTCAAAATGTGTCAGCAGGTAGGAAAGGATTTACCCTTTCCCTCATGCGACAATTCTGCAGCAGACGACTTTGAACACATTTTGTCAAAAAATGGAAAATCTCTATAATTTAATGGATAATCTATGACCAAAAGTGGAAAACATTGTGTCAAAAGGAGGAATTGCTTGTTTTGAGCAATTTCTTCTTTTGTCACTATGTTTTCAAAAAGCCGTCTGCTGCAGAGGCGTCATACAGCGTCTATCTGAGGGAAAGGGTTAATGAAAGAGTAAAGCGTGAAGGATCTGGTAAGTAGCAGTATTTCCACAATTGATTCCCTGTGGAGCATCTATATCAGCACTACTAATAATGGACCACTGGTGGAAACAGGCACTTACTTAACAAGATTCTCTACCATTGTAATATATACAACTCTCATCTAGATACATAATCTTACCTGTATCCTTTTACACCTGCAGACACATTTTGAGACATTTACATCAAATGAAAAACATTGTGACAAAAGGAGAAGATTGCTCAAAATGTTTACAACTCTTATTAACAATTATACTTTCATTTTAACCCTTTACCTCATATAGACGCCTCTGCAGCAGACGGCTTTTTGAAAACATAGTTACAAAAGAAGAAATTGCTCAAAACAAGCAATTTCTCCTTTTGCAACAATGTTTTCCACTTTTAGTCATAGGTTATCCATTCAATTACAGAGATAATCTATTTTTTGTCAAAATATGTTCAAAGTCGTCTGCTGCAGAGTTGTTGTATGAGGGAAAGAGATTTTCCATATTTATGCTTACAGCTTAGGTGTTTTCAACTTGTCTGTTGCAGAGTTGCTTTATATTGGAAAGGGAGGGCCATAATTATCATCATCAGGAATTTACCAAAATTAATGGTAAATTTTATATGACATTAGCAGCTTCTACATAATTAAACAAGAGCGCCAAATGTCACAAAATACGCCCGTCCTGTTTTTTTGAGACCAAGTATAGTGGTAATTGGTTGTACGTCAGCCAAACTTAGAGAGCGGACACTGTTAGTACAGTTTTCGCCATTTCGACGGACATAATTGTGTAGTGACTAAGATAATGTTGTAAGTTATCAAACGTGACCAAGATATTCTGCCCATCAACATATTGTCTAAATTTGGTGATGATCGGATAAAGGCTTTACAAGTTATTTAGCTGACAAGACCAATTTTAGGTAATTTCTATAATTAAAGGGCAATAACTCTCTATCGACTGGAGCAATATGGCTAGTTATCGAACTTGTCCAAGATATTATGCCAATACACATTCTGACCAAATTTGGTGATGATTAGACAAAAGCTCCTAAAGTTATTGAGCTGACAAGACCAATTTTAGGTAATTTCTATAATTAAAGAGGGATAACTCTCGATTGACTAAAGCAATATATGGCTAGTTATCGAACTTGTCCGAGATATTACGCCAATACACATTCTGACCAAGTTTTGTAATGATAGGACAAAGGCTTCTAAAGTTATTGAGCTGACAAGACCAATTTTAGGTAATTTCTATAATTAAAGGGCGATAACTCTTGATTGACTTAAGCAATATGGCTAGTTATCGAACTTGCCCGAGATATTATGCCAATACACATTCTGATTAAATTTGGTGATGATTGGGCAAAGGCTTCTAAAGTTATTGAGCTGACAAGACCAATTTTGGTAATTTCTATAATTAAAGGGCGATAACTCTTGATTGACTTTAGTGATATGGCTAGTTATCGAACTTGTCCGAGATATTAGCCTAATACACATTCTGACAAAATTTAATGATCATTTGACAAAGGCTTCTAAAGTTATTGAGCTGACAACATACTGGACGCCGCCCGCCCGCCCGCCCGCCCGTACGCCGCAGGTGAAACTATAATACGATCCGTTTTTTCAAAACGGGCGTATAAAAACTTAGCTTAGACAAAGAAAATTCAAGTAAATATTAAAATTGCAGGCTGTATATGTATAAACATTGTAGGAAGGGGAGAAGTGGTAAATGTAAAAAAAAAATTATCTTTTTACCCAGATGTTTTCAGTCGTCTACTGCGGATTTCAGTAAGTTAGAAAGGGTTAATTAATCTACCTAGTTTCCTTGCTGATGATGTGCCGAGCCCCGGTAGCTCAGTCTGTAGCGATGTGGGCTGTCAATCCAGGGGTTGTGAGTTTGAAACCCTGCTCGGCCAACATTCTTTCCGACAATTGACAAAAGACACTGTGAAATGCGTCATTCGTCTTTCACCAATGGGCTGTTTTAATTGGGCGGAAAAGCAGCCAGTTGCTTGGAAAGTGTATTGTACTGGTGTGAGAAAACCAGGAAATGCATGAGTAGAGGAATTGGTTGCCGTGATATGAATTGTTGAAAACTGCGTTGAACCCTAATCAACAAGGGCACCGCAAAGCGGATGCATCCCCTCGGTATTGAAAGTCCAATTTTGACCTTGACCTTTAACCTATGACCTTGAAAATATATAGGTTTGTAGACCTTGCCATATACTAACTGTATACCAAGTTTGGTTAAGATCGGTCGAAGGATGTTCAGTGTAGAGTGGTCACAAGGTTGTTACGGACGGACGGACGGACACACAGACGAACGGACAGTCCTGTTACTATTTCCCCATCGCAAACTTCATTAGCCGAGGAGATAATCAAAAGGCCTTAATCCTTCCCCAAGTACAACAAATCTCCAGTAAACATCATTGAAAGCATCTAACCAAAAATATGAAAGCTCTATATAAATGAAAGGATAAATTTTGAAAAGCTAGAAGATATGTGCTTTGCCAAAGGGCACTCCACCATATCCCCGCAACTTAGAACAATCGAACCTTGGACACCCAATTCCAAATTCCCAACACTGAACCATTTGGCCATGGCAGATTCCTTTTTTCCAGATTTCTAAATGGATTCCAAAAGTTTCCGAATTAGTAAATGTGAACACTTTTCCACATCTGTCTGACCAGACAGGCAGTCAGTACATTTCTGTTAGCACACCACTCAAACAGAGCGTAAATATTTGTAAGAAAGATTAGGTAGAATGGTCTGAACCTTCAACAGCTGTTCAGATTGAATAGCAAATAAATCCAATTCTTGGTTACAGTCCAGAGCTCTAGATAAGAACGTGTTTTTCATGCTCTAAAATCATTATTTAACCTCCAAAACCTGTGTTGTATGTACTCAGAATTTATTTGAGTACCCACAACATAGGTTTTAATGAGTGCTAAGAGAGATACTATATTAAGAAAGACCGATTTACTCCTCCTTATCTAGTCATCTGCAGTCATGGTCTCCTTCTGTCTGCCTATTTTGATTGGGTTTCCTCACTTCCAGTAATCACTTTCTTATCACAAAATTTACCTACAATATTTTCTTTTGGAATTATCTTGGTGATTTCCTTGATTGTTTTATTGAGGTTTAAGGCTGTTTTTAGTTATATCATTGCAATAGAACACTTATTCATGATCACTTGATGAAAAACCAGTACTAGGCTAGGAAATGTGCCTTGCCCCAGGGCACTCGCAAGTTAACCACCACAATCGGGGATCAAACCCAGGCTGCCCCGTGTCAAATCCTTGGTCAAGAATGGTTACAATCCTTTTGTAAGACCATTAACTTCCAATAACTGATGGTCATCAGGGAGGGGACACAAATATGTATACAGTTATGCATGTATATAAAATACTTGTTACAATCAACTATTAGAAAATATTTTTGAAAGCAAAATTTAAACAGAGACTACGAAATAAGCCTTTTGTGCTGTGCTTAAATTCTAACCCATTCTTACATCCTACAAATCTGAAACCGACGACATAGGAACATTTATGCAAAACATGGAAAAAAAGGAGCAATTTTCCTCTTTGCCATTAATATTATCAGAAGTTGTATGCTGCAGATGGGTTCGTTCAAAATTTGCAATATTGTTGTGCTTTGTAGTGACATGACCAATAATTGGAAAGAATATGGTAATTACATGTTCCACAATTTTTTCTTACACTTTGTCATGAAGCAAATTTACATAATTCACACCAGAAGTACTCCTGGCAATTTGATTACTCTCTTAAGCATTCCTTATGAAGACATTTTCCAACATTAACAACAAAACAAGCAATTTTACAATACATAAGCGACAGTTCTGCATATTTTGAGCAGTAAAAATGAAGTCATTAAGACATAAAGAAATAATGCACAAAGTGTTGTTCATTATATGAAAGTAAAGTATTCTTTTTCAACAATGTTTCAATCATTGTCTGAAATATTAATATATGTTATGTTATTGTTGTCTGAAATTTTAGTCTTTCTTTGGGAAAAACTGTTGGAACAGATCCGAGTTGCTGATTTATCATTTTTGTAGACTTTCTGTAGATATGAGAAGAAAACAAGATGGTTTCACCTATTGAACAATCTACCACTTGCAGGCCAAATAAAGGATATATTTACATAGATATGATCAAATTTCTCCACATGGTTGGTGGTGGCTAGCCTCCAAGATTCTCAATCACGTTTTTGAGTACATCAATAATTGTCTGTACAGCAAACAGCAAAATCACTCGCTATGATATTACATTTTTTGATCTGCCATTTTGATTCTTCTCAAAAACTCTGCATGAATACATCTAAAAATTAATAGTTGATACACATAAGTTATAAGCCCTTTCCCACTTGTAGATGCTTTCAACAACTCTGCAGCATACAACTTTTGAAAACAACTATTTCAACTCTTTTCAGTAGTTATACTTTCATTTTAAGAGATATTCCATATTTTTGCCAAGATGTTTTCAAAGTCGTCTGCTGCAGACTTGTTGTATGTGAGAAGGGTGATTTCTGAGAATATTCAAATCTGTATTGCCTTTCCCAAATGCAGCGGACTTTGAAAACAGAAAAAAAGAAGATTTGCATAAAATGAGCAATTTGATCCTAAATTTGCAACAATGTTTGTAACACTGTTCTTTATTGATACTCTCATTTAACCATTTCCAACCTGCAGACGCAGTTTGAGGCGAAAGCAGCAGACGAATTTTGAAAACATTGTGACCAAAGGTCAGAAATTGCTCATGATGAGCAAATTCGTACTCAAAGTCGTTTGCTGCAGATTTGCTGTATGTGGGAAAGGGTTAAAAAGTGTCAAATTTATAGACAAAAATTTCCTCTCTGTCTTAAAACCATATTGTATAGGTATATTTCCATTCTTTACTCAAACTTGTAACTTTCATTATTTCTGAACAAGTCGAAAAATATTAGTAATTATAAAGTAATGTTTAAAGCAGACGACGCAACAATAAATGAGGCAAACATTAAAATAGATCAAGAAAGAAGGTTAAATCTTTTGTTATATCTTGCAATTGCACTTTCCCATTGATCAGAGAAACAGATAACCCTTAAAAAACATTTAAGTTCTTGGATTTGCAATCAACAAATTGCATTTCACTCGAGCTGGGTGATAATTAGTTTTTCACTAATTACTTCAAGAATTATTAAGAATAAATCAAAACAAGAGGACTATAATGATGGTCGTTTATCGCTCATCTGATTTGATATAAGAGTTTGGCATGGAATTTAATTTCAAAAGGGGATCATCCATGTTTAGTTCTATCAAAATTGGCCAAGTGGTTTAGGAGAGGTCGTTTGAAGCAAAATGTTGACAGACGATGAACGAACGATGGATAATTAACAACGGACAAAGAACGGACACAATAGCTCACCATAAGCCTCTGGCTCAGGTGAGATAAAAATCAAACTAATTCTGGTTAAATACTTAGAAATCAAATCTTAAGATTTAATGTTTCCCGCATTGGAGACTTCCTGTTTGTTATTATTTAGGAAATAGATTTAACTTGTAATGAAATTTTATTTACCGGTGAGTTATATCATGCATTGAAGTCAACCCGAAAAGGATTAAGTCCTAAGTGATTAATTTCTATGCCTCTGAAGTCCAAATCATACTATAGTCTATATTAACCAAATAATCATTATATAAATAGGTACGTGATTATCAATTTGTCTTATGTAAAAACCTAGCTCACAGCATTAAATAGTTTTTACATTGAACCATCTGATTGGATCTTCAAGTAGAATCAAATTGGGAGAATCCAATTGATGGCACGCAATGTACCTTAAAGGTAATCATATGCTATGAACAATAGCTATCTTTTCAACCATACCAAAAGACTTTCTGGCACAATGGTAAATGTCACAAAATTGGAAATTTAGCAGCTAAAGAGTTTTGAGATTCAATATATCAAACAATGTTAATGGCAGCACATGCCTGACCAATCTAATTATTGTAGCAAATTAAGGAACCAGATTTGTTCCTGGGAAATACATCAGTGATCAGTTTTCTCTTTAAACTTGCAAATATCTTTATTGTTATATATGTTGACTGGATTTATTACCACCTCTCCATTTTATTAACACATATTTTGTAAATGTCCTTGAAATATTTTTTGTAACAGTAGCAAAATATTGGTAAAGTACAAAATTGGTATAATTACAAAATAATTCTGAGACATTAAATATTGACAAATCAGGCAAAAAAAACCATATAACGGTATCAAACAAGCAGCATCAACCTTTGACTTTAGTCCATGTAAATTAGACTGTTACATGGTGATAAATAACAACATTTCTCTATATATTTTTATTTTAAATGACCCTGTTATGTAGTCAGCATATAGCATGACTTTGTGACAGTTCAATTCTTGAACAAAAACCAAGGTTTACAGCAAGGTCATGGCTTGAAGACCATAGTCGATATAATTTAATCTTTTCCTACTTGCAGACAAATTGTGCTCTGATGATGATGATGATATATACTACATTCATTTATAGAGATTTTCCATATTTTTGCTTAGCTAGACCTTTTCAAAGTGGTCTGCAACGGATTAGTTGTATGTGGGAAAGGTGTGTTAAACCCATAAACCAGCAAAGTTTAGCTCTGTTTTAAGCAATAAGCTTACTTGTTTAAGCTTTTTCAAATTACTTAATACAAAATGTTGGCTGAGCTGGGGATCAAACTCACAACTCCTGGATTGACAGCTTGCATCGCTTTCTACTGAGGTACTGGGACTCGGCCCTGTCAGGTGTAGCTAAGGTACTATGGTGGAATCTCAGAACACAGTCATGTAAAATGATACCTGCCTTACACTACAATGAAATGTCTTATCAGATCTGTGAATTCATGAATAAAAGCTTTGAGGATAATGAGGTTGATTTACAAGTTCATGTATGTACAAGGATTGTTAGAAAATGGAGTGTTTTCAGTACTCTAGTATAAATCAGGATACCAGTATAACCATTTTAACTTGGAAAAGTTGTACATAGGGATGCCTTGTTCATACAGTCATTGCTGTCAAGTTTGGCAGAACAATGCTTGATGGTATCCCATAATTGATCTGGTAAATAACAAGTTATCCTGGGCGCAGTATAATATAGACAGAATAATGTCTAGCACTATTATTACATTTTTAGGCCAGTTTTTCACAATCATCCATATAATGAATTTTCTTGTTTGATAAAGCAATCAATTTAGAAAATAATATGTGTAGTTACCAATGAGGCAATCACTCCAAAGCTTAGAATTTAATCCTATCTAAAATACAGTAAATATGCAGCAGAATGTTAATATAACAAGAGCTGTCGGAGGACAGCGCGCTCGACTACAGGCCGCTTATTCACATAAAGCACTATTTCATTATATTGCACTTAAGTACTATTAAATCATATTATATACTCTATATGTAAAAGCAACTGAATAGATATACATACATTTAAATATAATTTAAAAATAAAATTTCCTAAGTCAATCAAGGGCCATTACTCTATATTTAGGATACAATGGAGTTATCTAACCTAATTGTACGATGGTCCTTAACAAATATGTGAAGTATGAAGTGATTTGAATGATGTAACTTTAACGTTGAGCTAAACGCAAATGTTAAAACTGACCCGAGTCCAAAATTAGCAAAACCTTAAAAAGAGGTTTTCCTAATGTTTGACACCATGCAAAACCCGTTTGATATGTTGAAGAATTATAGTTGATAAATAAATGATCACAATTAGAAAGAAATGTAACCAAAAATTAAGAATTTATCTAAAATTCTCAAAATCAAACAAAAATCATGTTTTTTACCCCCTAAAAGTCACACTCAGCATCTTCAACATACAATGTGAAGAAAGGTATTACATGTAATTATATTCCAAATATGGAAGCCCTAACACAAGTACTTATTTAGAAAAATTTGAAAATTAAATGAAAAAGCCAACTTGCCCTAAAACTTTAACCACCCAAAAGCAATTGTGTTTTACCGCAAACAGAAGGTCACACTCAGCATCTTCAGCATATAATATGAAGAAATGTATTAAATGTAATTATTTTCCAAATATGAAAGCCCTAGCACAAGTACTTATTCAGAAAAAGTTAAAAAAATAAAATAAAATCCTACTTGCCCCAAAACTTTAACCATCGAAAATCATGTTTTTTCCCCAAAAAAGAAGGTCACACTCAGCATCTTCAGCATTCAATGTGAAGAAAGGTATAAGATGTAACTATATTCTAAATATTAAAGCCCTAGCACAAATTCTTATAGAGAAAAATTAAAAAATTAAATGAAAATGCCAACTTGCCCTAAAACTTTAACCACCCAAAATCATGTCTTTTACCCCAAAAAGAAGGTAAAACTCAGAATCTTCAGCATACAATATAAAGAAAGGTATTAGATGTAATTATATTCCAAATATGAAAGCCCTAGCACAAGTACTTATTGAGAAAAAAAAAAAAAAAAAAAAAAATCCAACTTGCCCTAAAACTTTAACCCCCGAAAATCATGTTTTTTTTCCCCAAAAGGAAGGTCACACTCAGCATCTTTAGCGTTCAATGTGAAGAAAGGTATAAGATGTAACTATATTCCAAATATGAAAGCCCTAGCACAAATACTTATGAATGAAAATCCCAACTTGCCCTAAAACTTTAACCGGACGCCGACGCCGACGCTGGGGCGAATAGTAAAGCTCTCATATTCTTCGAATAGTCGAGCTAAAAACAACTATGCGAACATATGGAAAATATCAATGAAACTTATTATTGAATAAAGTTGAAAACATAGTGGCAAATGGAAGAATTCCTTGTTATGAGCAATTTCTTCCTTTGTCACAATGCTTCAAAAAGTCTTCTGCTGTAGATGCGTCAATGGCCTTTATGTGTGATAGGGTTTTGAGTCACAAACTACAGAACATTTTTCAGTTCATTCCAGTATACTCTTTAATCAGTGTAAGCCAGTTCCCCAACTATTAGAGCAGTCACAAGGAGACGAAATTTATGAGTAAACAAATCCATGAATTGTTGTTTATCTCAACCAGATACAAAACACTTTTCATACCTCTGCAGCAGATTATAATGCTTGCCAACACAGTGGGACAAGGAGGTATTACTTAATTCAAGCTATTTCTCCTTTTCCCAACAATCTTTTAAACTCTGTATCAAAATTAAACTTAAAATTTGGCTTGTGTTTACTTTGTCCTCAGACATTTATCTAACCCTTTCCTACAAGCAGACATGTTATAATGCATCTCATGCTGACGACTTTTGAAAACATTGTGTAACTAGAAAAAGTTGCTTTTAAATGAGCAATTTCCCCTATTGCAACAACATTTTCAACTTGAATCAAAAACCTTCCCTTTTAGAGCATTTCCATATTTTGCATAGGCCTTTCAGAAGGGTGAAGCAGACAAATCTTGAATTACCGTTAATCATACTTTATATGACACAGAAATGGATTCTGACAAAGCTACCTTAGGGCAAACAGAGAAAAAAAAAATATTTATCTGCGATTCCATTATTATTGTATTGTGTATCACACATATTCTCACAAAGTCTACAAATCCCTTCAATTTCGTAATTATTACCGCTTTATTGATCAGCGTTTCCATATAGATAGACCGAGATCCGATCTCCTCATTAGCCTAGATTTATACATTCTGTCAGTTCCTGGAAATCGTTTCTAGTCAAATCAGTTCTAGTTGGCATTCAAATGAGCAGAATGATAGGAGATACTATAAAAGATTAAGACTAGAGTAGGAAATTTACATGTTAATTGCTATATATCTTAACATTTATTCCTCGAATTGTAAATGCACATAAAAATGCAGAGTAGTGTAACACTACACAGAATCTAACCCTTATGTGATGGGGGCTTTTAAGCTGACACACAAACATTGCACAAAAAACTATATGGACCACATCACAGGGAAAGTGACTTTTGAAAACAAAGTAACTTTTTTCAAAATAAAAGTGTAATTACTGTAAAGAGTGGAAAACATTGTGGCAAAAGAAAGCAAGGTTTTCGATCCCAACACTGTTTCCAATTAAGGACAGAAAAAAACGATTCTGTACTTTGCAATTCCCTTGAAATATAAAATTTATAGTGTTTACCTGGGACAAAAAAAAACTAATAATGAACCAAGTACAATGTAAATTAAAGCCACATGTCTAGCAGATAAAGTTCAGCCTAGGTTCACCTGGATTCAATGATTCTTTATAGTGAGTGCAATCACAAGTGATCTCATTAACAATCGATCCATAAAAATAGAGAACAAATAGTTGCATAAAACTGTTAGTTCATTTTTAACCATTTCCCGCATAAAACAAAATCTGCATCAGCCAACCTTTAAAGTATAGGTGAAAAAGGGGAAAATTCCTTGAATGTAAGCATTATTATTGAAGGCTGGAAAACATTGTGACAAAAGGAGAAATTGCAATTTCTCCTTTTGCCACAGTATTTTTAAAGTATGTTTGCAGCAGATGTATCTACACGAGGGTAAGGATTAACCCCTTACCTCATATAGACATATTTTGACAAAAGACGTGAGAAACATTGTGGCAAAATGGGAAATTGCTTATAATGCTCAACCTGTTATTCTCTTTCATTTATACATGCAGAATTTCCATAATTTTGACTTAAATTTAATGTATTTAAAGTTGCAGAGTTGACGTATGTGGGAAAGGGTTAATACACTTACAAATTAGAACGGCTCTTGTACATGTACTAATGTCGTAGATGAACAGTCTTGATGCAAAGGGGATTTATTATTGCTACTACATTGACAGAATTGTGTTCCACTGTTGTTTTCACAAACAAAAATCCTTACATTACTACCATTTTCAGTCTTTTGTATGACCTTTGTTGGAAAGGGTCAATAAAATCCATAGTAATTTAAATCCAAGTTCATTCTTCTAACTTTTAGATAATTCAAATATTTGTTTAAATGTTGTTTGTACTACTCTCCCGTTATATCACAGCGTTTCAGGTATGGTTACCCCAGTAAAACATGTACTCATAAGTTTATCCAGACATCAAGAAGTCCTTAATAATCATACAAATACTAAATCAAACCAGAGAAACAACTCCAAATCATTATGAACTTAAAATAAAGACAAGAGTGCTGCAGGGTGAACGTAGAAAAGGGGCATTACTCATGAATAATTATTTAAGCCAGAGTTATATGACTTGGTATAGACATGCAAACTGTTCCTATAGGCACATGTGTACCAATTTTCATTTAAGAATGTTAAACGTCTTTTGAGCAATGATGTATTTGTAAAACTTTTGATGACAACGCCTATGGTAATTAAGGTATCACAATAGCCACACTTTTTTTCTTCGAAAAAGCTTGACTTGTTGCATGCAGATTCTTAATAAATTGCCTGCAGAAATATCTATTACGCATATTTGGAATTATCTGGTTTTAACCAGTCAAAAAGAAAGGAATCACTTGCATTATAGGTCAATCCATAATATTTCCTTGTTACAGACAACCTTTATTATTACACTTTCCCACAAACAACAAATCTGAAGAAAACGCTGTTGAAAACATCCAGATAAACATATGGTATCTCTCTATAGATCAAAAATATTATTACAGAAAAGAGTTGACAACATTGTGGCAAAAGGAGAAATTGCATGTTAAGACCAGAATGTTTACAAAGTCTGCTGCAGAGGCATAAAAACGCGTCGGAGTAAGGTAAATTGATAAGCTCTTCGACAGAAAGCTTGTTAAACCTTCTTGCTAATTAAAGCATGAGTATGGTCATAATAATTTTCACTCATTATTGCAACTTCTGTATTAAACTAATGATAATGCTTGCCAATTTTACAGAAATAATTTTATTCCGTCAGATTTGTTCAAAGCACACAATTTTTATCTTTCCAAGATAACTCATTAAATCCAACTTCAGTCCTATTGTCTATTCAGTAATGGGCAAAAAAAGTTCCCCCCCTAAAGAATGCTATTTTGCATATATTTGTAAGTGATCCTGGAAATGCTGTTGGAAATGGTATTAGCAGTTTACACAATACAATATCTTAAATCTGCAGCAGACAACTTTGAAAACAAAGTGACAAAAACCTGAAAAATCTCCACAAAAGATAGCTTAATTGTTAAATGAAGTGGAAAACATTGTGGCCAAAGGAGACATTTTTGTCGAAGGCCATGACTGCTTCAAAATGCATCAAAAGACTATCAGGTAAAGGAAAGTTTTAAATCCCAGTGCAAAAGTCAGCCAATTATCTGAGGCAATAAACATTTAACATCACTATTCTTTATCAAGAGTTTGATTTCCCAACGCAACCTTAACCCTTTCCCTCATACGACAATTCTGCAGCAGACGACTTTGAACGTATTTTGTCAAAACATAGAAAATCTCCATAATTGAATGGATAACCTATGTCGAAAAGTGGAAAACATTGTGGCAAAAGGAGAAATTGCACGTTCTGTGCAATTTCTTCTTTTGTCACTATGTTTTCAAAAGACGTCTGCTGCAAATGCGTCGGAATGCGTCTGCAAGTGGGAAAGGGTTAAATGGTACCAGACTTTAATGTCAAATCTGCCATAACACTGTAAAACAAACCTTAACCCTTTCCCTCATATAGACGCTTTCTGACGCCTCTGCAGCAGACGGCTTTTTGAAAACATAGTGACAAAAGAAGATTTTGCACAAAACGTGCAATTTCTCCTTTTGCCACAATGTTTTCCACTTTTTGTCATAGGTTATCCATTCAACTATGGAGATTTTCTACGTTTTGCCAAAATACGTTCAAAGTCGTCTGCTGCAGAATTGTCGTATGAGGGAAAGGGTTAAGCTTTTTTAAATCAGCAAAGATCTACATCAGCAAAAGCACAGAAAAAGGACTTAAAAGAATATATTTACAGAACAAAGTTTAAAATGTTGTGGCAAGAGAAGAGATTGCTCATTATGAGCAAATTCTTTGTGTGCCACAATATTTCACAAAGTCGTTTGCTTCAGAGGCATCAGAAAGCATCTGTATGTGGGAAAGGGTTAAGCCACTTTAATCTCTGTAGTGCAGAGGTGAAATTTCTGAGTTCTATATAGGATGCCTATTAACCCTTTCCCACATACAACAAATCTGCAGCAGACGACTTTGAAAACATACCAGAAAACATTTGGGAACTCCCTTTAAATGAAAGTACAATAATTGAATAGAGTTGAAAACATGGTGACAAAAGGAGAAATTGCTTATTTTGAAGGCGCGTCAGAAAGCGTCTTTATGAGGGAAAGGGTTAAGGGTTCAAAAATCCATATTTGACCATTAAACCCTGTGTTGTGGGTAACTCAAAAGGTTTATCTTACCCAGATAATTGTATTGATTATCCACAACATAGGGTTTGGCTGGGTAATAAATCAAAATGTGACATAATGTTGGGAAAATATGCAGGTTGACATTGGTGTCTAATATACAATTCGTTGCTATAGAAACAATAACAATAAACACAAAGATTGCATAAAACAATTTTTACAATCGCAAGGGAGATTATTGAGAATTATGTAAAACTATGAGACTTCGTTAAACCCTTTCCCTCATACAACAAATCTTCAGCTGACGTTGATGAGAACATTACCATATACATATATCGCATTATCTTGAATGCGTCATAGGACACCTTACAAATTTACAAAGCAATACTTGGCTGATATGCCTCAAATCTCAAAAGACTGATTTTCATGTGATCTGGTTCTTCCGTAGATCTACGATAAGAGACGTAACACATTTCCAAACATATCTCCCAGAGTACTCAGTTGCTATTGTATGTTTACATCCATTTAAGTGTTGTCGAAAAAAACAAAAATCCAGAAACAAGTTTGATTGGCAAGGCAACATATTTACTTACTAAGAAAGCAGAATGAAGGTAATTTGAGTTAGCATTAGATTTAAACCTTTTCCACATAAAGACGCTTTCTGATGCCTCTGCAGCATTGAGGTATGTGCGTAAGGGGGGTAAAAAGAGTTAAGCTCTTTGGTAACATGGGGTGACATGGGGTAATCATGTTGAGCTGATCCTGTTCTTTGAGCGAAGATGTTGGGCTTCAGATTCTAAAGCCTTTTTGTTTGCTGGATTTTTAAATTTGACTTGTCGAGCTTTACATTTGAAAGATTCCATAGCCAATTCTATAAATAGGAAGATAAAGTTGAGTTGAGCCTGCTCATTCGGCAAGGATTGGACTGCTGACATGGCTGTAAACAAGAGCCTGAAGAGGCAATTACTAAGCTTCACAAGTCAGTTCATCATGAGCAATTTCTGCTTTTGCCACAGTGTTTGCAGCTCTATTCTAAAACTATAATTTAATATAAAGAGATTTTCAATATTCTTCTGCTGCAATTTATTGTATATGTAAGAAAGAGTTAGCCACTGGAACAAATTGGCATTTTATTGATTATAACTTTCCATTTAATATATGATAATATTGTGATACATGATTGTTGATATTATCTGCTTTGCATGCCTTAATTTAACCCTTTTTCATTTTCAATAGATCTGGACCAGGCAATTTCAGTAAAAACTTGGCAAAAATATTGAAAGTCGATCTCTACAAAATGAAAAAGTAATTATTGAAACTAGTAGAAAAACTTGTAGCTAAAAGAGCAATGGCTCGTGATGAGAGTTTCCTTTTGCCACAATGTTATCAAAAGCTGTCGCCTATAGAATCATCAAAATGCATCTGCATGTGGTTAATGAGGATGCTAGATCAGTAGATGTAATTAAAAAAGAACATAAGAACGTGACTGTGAATGTGTTGCCATGTAGGTTTAGATTTACTGGCAATCTGCAGGAGAAATACACAGGGAGATAAGATAGCTGACAATAATTCTATTTGACTTCTCAGGAGAAGCAGAATATCATTGGTAATCCATCATGTTTATGATATAAACCATTATAAATTCTCAACACTTATTTCCCAGTGTAAGGATTCATCCCTTTTCAACATACATCAAATCTGCAGCACACGACTTTGATTAATTATCAAATAAATATATAGAAAAGCTCTATAAATGATAGTATGATTTCAAAAGTCATCTGCTGCGGAGGCGTCAGAAAGCGTCTATATGTAGGAAAGGAGATTTATCTTATCCTTTCCTTGATACAGACGATTTTTGATGCGTCTGCTGGAAATTAACTTTTCAAAACTTTGTGAGAAATGGGAGAAACTGCTTGCATTGGAGTTTAGAAAAGTCCAACATGGACAGTCACAGATGTTCGTGCCTTGTTTTGGTATAAGGTAGGTGACAGCTTAGGTGAACTGGTTTCTCAAACAGATTTGAATTTCACAACTCACCATTACAAAACCAGTTTCCAACCGTTTGCCTTCCTATACCATAACCGTTTCCCTCATACGACAATTCTGCAGCAGACGACTTTGAACGTATTTTATCAAAACATAGAAAATCTCCATAATTGAATGGATAACCTATGATAAAAAGTGGAAAAGCATTGTGGCAAAAGGAGAAATTGCACGTTTTGTGCAATTTCTTCTTTTGTCACTATGTTTTCAAAAAGCTGTCTGCTGCAGAGGCGTCTGAAAGCGTCTATATGAGGGAAAGGGTTAAGCCGAGGAACATCAAGTTACTCTATGCTGAAAAACTCTGATCAATTATCTAGAACCCGATGTTGTGGGTATACAACAGATCTGCTCACTTGTGCAATTTCTTCTTTTGTCACTATGTTTTCAAAAAGCTGTCTGTTGCAGAGGCGTCAGAAAGCGTCTATATGAGGGAAAGGGTTAATAAGGGTTGAAAATGGGTTATGGACATTTTACAAACCTCGATCAGTCTACTGTTGTATATAGAATACAGCGTTTACTAGATGTTTCTTTTCCTTCTTCAGAGGTTTCTAAAGCAGACACTTCACAAAAGTTCAAATTGGGTCAACCATAATAATCCTAATACATGTAGTTATATAAAGGCCTTGGTGTTGTAATGGTAAGACTGCCCGCCTCTGCTGGCCTGGCTCTATACTGGTTGCACAGGCTTCATAAAATCAGTTCCAGAAGTCAAAGGGTTAAGATTTAGATGGCAACAGCAATTTTACATTAGGTAAAGGGTCGAAGACATTAAACCTTTCTAAGCAGTAATTTTTTCCAGTCACCAGGTCTTTTACTGAGAAGAAAATAAAGTTTATGGCATTCTTTTATCTAGAAATATCAGAGAAATATATCATTATTGACTAATACTATGTCATGTTTCGTCTTCATGATGCTTTGAGGCACAGTTTTCTGAGAATATTAATAAGGTTGAAGAGTAAAAAGACCTGGGTATGAATTAGGTTTGAGTATTATAGATCTGAAGAGATGTTCACAATATCAAATAATACAAGATATTTTGTATTATTGTGGTTTTACTCCGTTTTATACATTATTTCAGTTCAATCACAGGGACAGAATAATTTGTTGGAGACAAACTTAAATAAGGCTAAGAAATATGTCTTGCCCAAGGATATCAAACCATGATTGCAGCGAATGGGGACCCATTGTCTCAAATTCCCCCATGCTTATCACTTGGGGCACAGTGAATTCTTAAAGGACAGAACAAACTGTTACGAGTTTTGGCTAAGAATTTTAGAGTTCTATAACTGGCTTTAACTCTCCAGTTGTCAAGTAGGAATAGAAAACATATCTGTACATTTCGAATAGATGAATCTTCAAGTCTCTTTGTGTTGCCAGTAGTCTGCAAAAGATCAGTGTATTTTAAACAGTTTAAAGTTGCCGTGCTAGTTTTCACCTAGCACACATGTCAAAGACATGTTGATGGGATGTCGTCCAAGCTCATACTCATGTGGAGGTCATGTCATGTATAAAAGTTGCTTGACATGCTACAAGTTTAGCTGCCAGTTAGAAAGACAAGAATTCTATCCCTGCTTAACTTGCACCCGACATTTGACAAGTTTGCATGACATCTATTCAACATCTGTACGCTTTTGCAAGTATGATTATCCTCAGTTGAACAGATTCCACAAGAAATTTTGATAATTGCCTCAAACAACTTGTCCTCTGACAATCAGAAGAGCACATCATCTTATAACGGGAAACAAGCATGAACAGATTGAGTGTAGTTGTACTACGGCTCTCTATATAGATAAAAATAATAAAAACTCGATTTTGGCATAGGAATTCAATTGTGGTTGCAGCCGTAATCCGACTTTTCGAAAGCTGCTAAGGCTCGCAATGTGATAGTGGCGAAACGCCCCTATCCCAAAAACCACTCTATGATTCGATATTTTGGCTATAGGCCTTCTTCAAGTTATATTTAACAAAGATCACTCACTATATAATGTTGCAGCCATCTTAAAAGTATTGAACATCTCTATAGTTTACATGCTTAAAAGAAAATTTGATAATTGCCTCCAGTGGCCTTAATTGACCTCTTATGCTGAAAATCAATAGGGCACAACTTCTCCTTATGGAGGACAAGTATTTCAAGTTTGCTTATCCTCAGTAGTAAATTTTCCTTCAAACAAACTTCATAACTAAATAGTTTAAAAACATTGTGACAAAAGGAGAAATTGCTCATATAATAGATCTACTGCACCACTTGTTATGGGTAATCAATCCATGGTTGATTGACTCGGAACAGGGCTCATATCAAAATAGTTTTGTGATAATAATATTTCAACTCTTTGCCCACATGATAAATCTGCAACAGACAACTTTGAAAAGTACTAGGCAACAATATCGAAAGTTTCTATTAATGTAAGAAGAATTATTACATAGAGTTGAAAACATTATGGCAAAAGGAGAAATTGCTAAAGATGAACAATTTCTTCTTTTGTGATGCTGCTGCTGTAGATCTATATATATACACATCAGCCTGTCGGCAGAGTAATAATACAGAATAGCTGCATGGAGCATTTACAACTACAGTGAGACACCTACATAACGGTTGCACCTTGTTAGCCATTATATATTTATTCATCAAATAAACTCCACCTATTTGTTTCAGATTAGTTTATGGACAGTGTAAATGAGATAATATGTTCAGCTATTAGGAAAACATCAGTTGTAGCCGGTATGAAATAAATCAAGTTGGTACTATATTGGAACCACATGGCCTAACTATGAGTATGTCTTCTGAGCTGATCTATTCAATTGGCCTTCTCAAAGTTATAGATCTTTAACCCTTTCCCACATATGGATGCTTTCTGATGCCTCTGCAGCAGACGACTTTTGAAAACACTTTGACAATAGAAGAAATTGCTCAAATTGAGCAATTTCTCCTTTTGACACAATTTTTTCAACTTTTTTCAGGAAAGATACCTCATTTACAGGGATTTTCTATATTTTTGTCCACATATTTCCAAAGTCGTCTGCTGCCGATTGTTTGTATATGGGAAAGGGTTAATAGTCATTGCCATGTAATCTAATTACTGTTACCCTTTATGTTTTATTAATGCCTTTTGGTATGATAAAATTTAGAACTGAATATAACAGACATTTCTGTGTTGACCTCATTTTATGTAAATGTATCAGTAAACCACTGTACAATCACCTCTCTCTATGACCTTGACCTAAAGGACAATGTTAAAAGTCCTCAAAAAACATTTCCTACAAACTTTATATTGATAAAGAGAAATTGTATCTGTGCACACAATTCAATAAAAGCTAACTAGATTATAATGAAGGATTCCCAGGAACATGCAATAAATCTGCAGCAGAAAACTTTGAAACATCTTGGCAAAAAGATGGTAAATATTTATTAATGAACCTTTTATTATTAAATAGAGTTGAAAATGTTGTGGCAAAATGGAAAATTACTCATAATTATCAATTTTCTCCTTTTGCCATAATGATTTCAAAAGTTGTCTGTTGTAATTCGCATGTGCATGTGGTAAAGGATTATGGCAATGACATACATGACTAATTAGTGCTCCCTTCTGAACTCTTCTTTGTTCTATAGCCTTTCCCATATATAATTATACCCCCAAAAAACAAAGTTTTGGGGGGGTATATAGGAGTCACTGTGTCGGTCGGTCGGTCAGAAGCCATATTTTTCCGGACCATATCTTAACAATGCAACATAGGATTTGAACGAAACTTCATAGGATGATACAACACATTGAGAGGAAGTTTGGTGTACAGGAACCATAACTCTATTTAATTTAAATACAGAGTTATTGCCCTTTGTTACTTTTTCTTGTCCGGAGAATTACTAAATAACTAACAGATGGAATCTAATAAAACTGCATACAATGGTAGAGCATAATCAGAGGAAGTGCAATGTACAAGAACCATAACTCTAATTTACATAATTACAGAGTTATTGTCCTTTGTTACTTTTTCTTATTCGTAGTCTTGTCCGGAGCATAACTTTAAAACTAATTGTTGGAATTTAATAAAACTTCATAGGATGATACAACACATTGAGAGGAAGTGCAGTGTACAGGAACCATAACTCTATTTAATTGAAATACAGGGTTATGGCCCTTTGTTACTTTTTCTTGTCCGGAGAATTACTTAATAACTAACAGATGGAATCTAATAAAACTGCATACAATGGTAGAGCATAATCAGAGAAAGTGCAGTGTACAAGAACCATAACTCTAATTTACATAATTACAGAGTTATTGACCTTTGTTACTTTTTCTTATTCGTAGTCTTGTCCAGAGCATAACTTTAAAACAAATTGTTGGAATTTAATAAAACAGCATAGGATGATACAACACATTGAGAGGAAGTGCGGTGTACAGGAACCATAACTCTATTTTATCTAAATACAGAGTTATTGCTCTTTGTTACTTTTTCTTGTCCGTAGAATTACTTAATAACTAATAGATGGAATCTAATAAAACTACATATAATGGTAGAGCATAATCAGAGGAAGTGCAGTGTACAAGAAACATAACTCTACTTTACATAATTACAGAGTTATTGCCCTTTGTTATTTTTTCATATTCGTAGTCTTGTCCGGAGCATAACTTTAAAACTAATTGTTGGAATTTAATAAAACTTCATAGGATGATACAACACATTGAGAGGAAGTGCAGTGTACAGAAACCATAACTCTATTTAATCTAAATACAGAGTAATTGCCCTTTGTTACTTTTTCTTGTCCGGAGAATTACTTAATAACTAACAGATGGAATCTAATAAAACTGCATACAATGGTAGCGCATAATCAGAGGAAGTTCAGTGTACAAGAACCATAACTCTAATTTACATAATTACAGAGTTATTGCCCTTTGTTACTTTTTCTTGTTTTACAGAGTTATGGCCCTTTTACTTATTAAGTTGTTGGTCAAAAAAGTTTCCGAAGCCATATTTTGTCCGGCTTATTTCATACAAACCACTGGGTGGAATTCAATAAAATTTTACATGAAGCTTCTATACCAAGAGGAGATGTGCATATCATAAAGATCTTACAATTGCATGTTATTTTACAAAGTTATGGCCCTTTTGTTGGTCAGTCGGAAGCCATATTTTGAGTCAAGGTGCTGTTTTGGGGGTATTTATCATCTTCAGTGATATTTCTAGTTTTGTTTGCAGCAGGCGACTTTGAAATAATCTTAGTACATTATGTATACTACTGAAAATACGGTAACTGCATAAAGTTGAAAATATTGTGGCAAATTGAGAAATTGATCATCATGAGCAATTTCTCTTTTTACCACCACGTTTACAAAAGTTGTCTGCTGCAAATGTGTCAGAAAGTACTGTTTGTTTATGGGAAAGAGTTTAACTATTTGAACCTGATACCTTATTTCTGAACTGCTATGTGTTGCCAAGCAACAATCAATAAGCGTTAACACAATAGGATGATTTTAAAAGCTGTAATTTAATTGATCTCAGTAGCCTGTAATGAGTGTCCAGGCTATTTCTGTCATACATCTTGATCCTTCTTCCTAACCAAAGATTGTTTAGTGATTTACGCCACTTTCAACAATGTTTCAGTTATATCACTGCATGTTCTGGGTAAGTTACCAGTACTACTGGTCCATTATACCTGACACCAGCCAGTCAGTAGTATTATGCTAACCCCGCAACCCTTAGAGCCAAGGAGGGCAGACATTACTACCATTTTTAAAGTCTTTGATATGACCCGGTTGAAGATCAAACCCGCGACCACAGGCGCTTGAGGTGGATGCTCTACCACTACACCACCGAGGCATTATCCTTACCAGATAAGACACTGCGCTCTGTCTCATAGAAAAAACTTGTATTATATCTTCTACAATCCTTATTCAACCTTTAAACCATATGTTGTAGGTACTCAAAACAATTGTCTCTGTGAGATGACTCTTTTGAGCACCGATAACATGGAGTTTTTGTTACTAAGGTTCAATGAGAAAGAATTGTGTAGACGAGACCTCATGGCTATAATAATATTGTTCTACGATTGTCATTTAATTTTAAACCTTTCCCACTTACAACAAATCTGCAGCAGGCTACTTTGAAAACATACCCAGTAGTGACAAAGCCTGAAAAAATCTCCATAAAAGATAGCTTAATTGTTAAATAAAGTTGAAAACATTGTGGACAAAGGAGAAATTGCTCATCATGAGCAATTTCACCTTTGGCCACAATGTTTTTTCAAAAGCTGTCTGCTGCTATTTCGTCAAAATGCAATGTGCGAAAGGATTAAACCCAAAGTTGTTGGTATGAGAGAGAATTGTGGGGTAAAGTAGGGAAAGGTGAAGGAAGGGTTGCTTGATATGTGCAAATATTTTCCTTTTCAAATCATAATTTTCACAAATATCATTGTTCTTGTTACTAATATTTTTTTCGAATTTTTTAATTAGAATCTGCCAGTTTGAGAAGAGTTTTAAAATAGCAAATCAAGAATTAGGTAAAAACCTTGACCATGCCCATTTATAATGAAAGCTTATTCATTCTGTCCCATAGAAAAGATAGCTTTTTGAAAACAAAGTGACAGAAGAAGAAATTGCTCAAAACGAGCAATTTCTCCTTTTGCCACAATGTTTTCCACTTTTAGTCAAAGGTTATCCATTCAATTATAGAGATTTTCCATTTTTTGACAAAATATGTTTCAAGTCGTCTGCTGCAGAATTGTCGTATGAGGGAAAGGGTTAAGGGTTACTTTGTAACTGGAATATTGTAAACATGTACATTTGACCAGCATTGATTATTCTTCAGCCAGTTGTTGACCTACAAATATCACATTTGGACTTGTCATTCTATTTCCCTAACAACTGGCACAACATAATCCTTTAGTTTTTTACATTCTCATTTACCCTTTCCATCATACAGTGGCATTTTGACTCATCTGCAGCAGACATTTTTAAAAATAATTAAAGGCATGATTTTCTCAGAAACCAAGGTCGAGATCAATTGAAGACCGAAACCAAGGTCGAGATCAATTGAAGACCGTTACTGTGCTCGTCATGAAAATGAAAATATGAAACCAGTTGGCAGAGGCATCAATAATCAAAGCACTCAAAGTGCTGCCAGCAAGGGGCTAACTGAATACATTAGATCATCTTTGATCAAATGAGGAAATTTCATTGTTGTATGGCCATGCATCGTACAGTTAAATTTCTTTGGCGTATATATGACCTGGTGCATCATACAATCAAATTCATTTGTTGTTTTTTAGGAATGGATGAAAGAAAAGTAACTGCTATAATATGTTGTTCATGTTTGAGTCAGTTATGCAAAAAAGGATAATTATAACACAATAATGACTTAAGACATCTGCAGCAGATACATCTACATGTGGTGAAAGGTTAAGCGGTGTGGGAAGTTCACTTCATATAATTATGTCCATGTACATTATCTAGTAAATAATTTCCTCATTAGTCGCCGGGCAGAAGCCCGCGACTTCTATTTTTAATAGCTTTTCGGAAATCACATGGGAGGAGGGATAATTATTGGAAAGAAACACATTAAGATGTTTTGAACATATTACAATTGTGTTTGTTTAAAAACACTAAGTAATGACACATCTAAAATGGAATAAACATTTCGATGTTTTAGGTATTTTTAGTTTCATTTTGTTGACTTGCATTTAAGTGTTTTTGTCTTATTTACGAAGACAAATGTGGTCCCTGCTAGACTTGCAACCAACTGCTATATGTCAATATTGAGATATATTGAAATAAAAATCACGTCAAATTCTACTTTTAATAGTAATGTTAACTTACTGAATGTTATTTTCATGTTCAAAAATATGTCTTGATTTGTGAAGAATTCATTTGATAATGTTAACTCGTGTATATCTAAAATATGAACTGTTTCTAACCTAGAACTGTTGATTACGTCACTACCGAGTACCGCCCGCATAGATTTGTAAATTTTGCACACGCTACTATATACTACTGTACTTACTGTGTGTGCGATAACCAATGAAAAGCTGGATTTGTTTTACACTATATACTACATAAT
Organism: Serripes groenlandicus; assembly: GCA_031761405.1. Taxonomy (NCBI): domain Eukaryota; kingdom Metazoa; phylum Mollusca; class Bivalvia; order Cardiida; family Cardiidae; genus Serripes; species Serripes groenlandicus. The sequence continues at coordinate 42,319,636 of JASEVX010000001.1, read as the reverse complement.
CAAAAGTCGATAACTACAAACCTTTACGTCGCAGTCTAATTTGTTTACTTACGCGCACCTGCCTGACTCGCGAATACCAACTGCGTAGATCAATCTCCTTTGCAGAGAGCCGCTCTTTACACTCACTTACAAATAGTAAATTATAGGTGATTTAAAATGTTTATTTGGTTCGAAACAAATGGGGAAAAGAACAAACCGAGATAAAAACTGGTTTTAATGGAAAAATGACTTTGGACGAACACTCTCTGCATATAAAGAGAGTTTCAAGAACGACACCTCTGCGAATAAGAAAGAATTGGGTCTTTCGTACAAAATTATTTCGTTCTTGACAATTTTAGATGTGTCATTTAATTCCCTAAAGGCATATATTGCTTCCGATCTGCATATTGTTATGCATCATTGACACAAGAGCGCTCATCATAATATACTTTTAAAACATGAGTAGTTTGTTGTTTTCATTATAAAAAAGGAAGGAAAGAATTAAAATAAATTAACATGTTGTAGGGCTAAGTTTATGTTCGAAATTAAGTTTGAATTATACAACAATTTCAATGAGATTTAACTGTTTAATTGATATTATATTTCGAAGGTGGTCTAATTTATAAATATTGGACTACATTTCAACATTTGTTAAAGTATGATATAATTAGGATGCTAAGCTAATATCATTTTGAGAAAAAGAGAAAACTCATGTCTTCAGTGATTTAACCCTTATCTCATTGTTTTAAAAGTAGATTGCTGCAAAGGTGTCCACTGTTGACTTTAAAAGAGGAAAGGTAAAATGACGTGCTATTGCATGCAAATCCTAAATTATCTGTTTTGTGGTTTTATTGAAAAAATAATAAAATTCAAATATTCTGACAAACATCTTGAAAAGTGTATGTGGAATTCACAAATCTTATAATTATTCCTTAATGAAAGCACTGTATACATACTAAGACTAATGATTGGCAAGATTACATATTTCCATTACTGTTTATGATCAATAATTAGTTGGTTGTGTGTATGGTCAACCTACTTTGGAATGGAGATTGATCACAAACAATGAAAGGCTTCAATTATCATTCACTTCGTTGACAAAAAAATGCAAGTTATGATACATTTTCACTTGACCCCACCCTTGATGTTCCAATATGCCCCTCAGTTGATAACTGTTTATTCAACTACTATAATGTTAGTGTTATGCATAACTGCACTATGGATATCCGGCGACATTGATGCGTTGCATCAACTTTCTCTTGTTATGACTTTAAATACGATCATAATGATGCATGTGGTAATTCTGCTTAAGATGTTATGATTATCCTACCTTCATTTAACCCTTTCCCTCATACGACAATTCTGCAGCAGACGACTTTGAACATATTTTGTCAAAAAATGGAAAAAAATGAAAAATTTCTGTAAATGAATGGATAACCTTTGACTAAAAGTGGAAAACATTGTGGCAAAAGGAGAAATTGCTCGTTTTGAGCAATTTCTTCTTTTGTCACTATGTTTTCAAAAAGCTGTCTGCTACAGAGGCGTCAGAACGTGTCTATATAAAGGAAAGGGTTAAGACCCATGAAATTAAGGTAAACAGACTTTTTCCTTTCGAGTAAAAAGACCTTCACCCGAAAGTATCTTTGTTATATTAGACAAACTCTATCATTGTGAGTAATCAAAAGAATTGGCTCAGTGTTAATGGAGGTGAAATAATTGTGAACAATTTTTCCTTTTGTCATATATTTTCAAAATCGTCTGCCTGCTGCGAGGCGTCAGAAAGCATCTGTACGAATGGAAAAGGTTTAGAAAATGAATTACAATGTACCTGTGTACATTATAATATTATGTCACACATTTTTTTAAATAACTACTTTTTTTCGGTAACTTTTATTTTTTTATACCAAAGTTTTAAATATGGAAAAGAAAATTTGAAAACATTCATGATTGATATTCCAAATTATCTGAATTTAAACCCTTTCATTCATCTGTTTTCAAAGATGACACTTAAAAATAACTTATCAAGTAAACAGTTTAATAGCAGTGTCCGCTGGCAATATGACGCCTGAGCAATTTCTGTTTCTGCCACAATTTGTTCTAATGTTGTCTGCTGTAAATGCATCAAAATATGGGAAAGGGAAGATCTATTATCAGAATGATTGCAGTAAATATTAGCTTGTAAGTCACACATTCCCTTAAGGTAGGCTTTCCCATGAGTCGGCTGACATAATATAGGTGTTATACATCAGGACCAATTCTCCAGAGAACACAACATTCTGGGTTTGGTGGGGAAAACTAGAATGTAAGTATGTACTAAACACATTATATTAGTATCTATATACAGTCTAACCCTTTGCTACATCCTTTTTGACGCTTCTACAGCAGATGACTTTTAAAACATTGCTGGCAAAAGGAGAAATTGCTCATTGTTAATACGCGATGTTTTTCAGTATATCAATAATTGTACTTTCATTTATAGAGAATTTCCCTATTTTGTCTAGACGTCATCAAAGTTGACTGCTACAGATTTGTTGTATGTGGGAAAGGGTTAACAAATGGACTAATGTCCTTTTGATGTGGGCATACTATCATTAGCAGGAAACTAAAGTCACAACACAAACACTAATTGGGCCAAGTCACACGAAGAATTGACAAACACCAGTCAGTTTGACGCTTTCCCACATCGATACAACAAATCTGTAGCAGACGACTTTGGAAACATCTTTTCAAAAATGTGAAAAATCTCCATAAATGACAGTTCAATTATTGAATAGAGTTGAAAACATTGTGGCAAATGGTGGAGACTTTTTTATTGCTCATCATGAGCAATTTCATCTTTGCCACAATGTTTTCAAATGTCGTCTGCTGCAGAGGCATCTGAAGGCATGCTCTACATGTGGCAAAGGTTTAAGACACATCAGTACAATCCAAATTAGCCTGTGCTTTTGTGCTGAGTCACTGTCTCTTCTTTTCCTACGATGTTTTCAACTTCACAATTATGAGAGGTTACATTTTTTTACGAACAAGGGTTTTGTTTGTGCTGAAGGATCAAGTTCAGATTTAACACAAGTTCTCATACATATCAAGAATCTGCAGCACAGAACAGAAAATATCTTGACAAAAATATAGAATCAAAGTACTGAAAGTACTGACTACTGAAAGTACTGAAGGTAGAATTGCGATCGTTTAAGAAGAGATACAGAAGTGCATATATGAAAGTAACCATATAAATCAATAGAACTTGTTACTGGTTACCTTCAGGCAAAGTTTCAAGTGTGTAACCCTTTCCAGTGCTGAGATTTTGCCTCAACCTGAAACTTTAACCAAAATGTTGACGAACAGACAGACGGAGAGACAGACATCGCCAATCTATAGACCGGAATTGCTAGAGCAATCCGGCCAAAAATAAAAAAAAATCATCAATTTTAGCAGTAAAATCCTGCCAAGAAGTAATGAATTGAGAAAAAAATGTGCTGAGAGGTCCATAATTTCAAACTTGCTAAGATTTGGTCTGTGCAATGAATGTACAAATTGAAAAATGTATTGTTGACATGTATTTTCTACACCATCATTGTAATGTTGTTTATCATAAATAAAATTATTCATTTTTTTTAATAAACTTTTAATCAAAATGTGTGTCTCAGTGTTGTCTTCTTCAGCAGTTTGACAGAAACAAAGCCTAAATCTGAAATTGTGTCAATGTGTTATTTGTCAACTCTGTCCCATAAGTTTTGCTTGTGATTTGAACTCTCATAAAAAAAGCACGGAAAGGGACAACTTTCCCAACTTTGATTAAATATGTTTTCAATTAAATTGTAAAAAATCTTTTTCTTGTTTTTTGAAAGTTTTGTCATTATTATTTAAGACGGACATTATATACTAGAATAGCCAACTGACTATCATTTGAAAAAGTGTTTCTTATTTAAACCTTTCCCACTTGCATACGTAATTGCAGCCGACGACTTTTGAAAACATTGATGCAGAAAAAGAAATTGCTCATAACAAGCTTTCTCTTTTTGCAACAATGTTTTCAACTATATTCAATGATTACACTTCAAATAAATGTGATTTTCTGTATCTTTGCTCAGATTTTTTTTAATTCGTCTGCTGCAGAGTTTTTATATTGTGGGGTGGGTTGTGATTTGTTAAAGGGCAAGCAGGATTGGGAATTGAGTGTTGCACTTATCCTAATGAAACACTCGCCTACCTGTGCATGTTTTAGCTTAACTTAACTTGTTAATGTTCTTTCCATCATCAACTTAGTCATCTGTTAGTAATCAACTCTATGAAAGAAATAATCGCTTCAAAATCTTGAATCGCGTCAAAATCATAACGAACAAACTGTCAAAATCTAATTTTGAACTGTGTAATACAAATTTAGAATAAAAGGATGAATCAGTTATGTTGTAACAACCAATATCCGCGGGTCATTTACCTGATTTTGGCCGAAAGAAATGATTGATTTCTTGCAAGATTTATTCGTTATTCGTTCTGCCTATTATAATCAAAGTATTCTAAACGCTTTATAAACAAGTGATTTAAAGCGCTCAAATCATTTGATGAAATTTGTTTCTTTAGACGCGGACCTTGTCGAAAGCACCTATCCAAAATGCAAGTCATTGTTAATCGTTGTCGAAGGAATAGATGGACTGAGAGAAAGAGAAAGAAAAGGCTTAGCAATGCATACTATCTTTATGAATAAGGACATGAACGAATATGTATGGACTAGCGCCTAGAATTTCGTACTAGCCGATCCTTCATTCCACTCGCTTATGCTAGCGGGCGAGTGGATGTTTACATCTCTGCCGAGAGTGAAAAAAGGGTTACAATTTACAAAGGGTAATTGCGTGTTGCAGTGCTATATTCGTACTAGCCGATCCTTCATTCCACTCGCTTATGCTAGCGGGCGAGTGGATGTTTACATCTCTGCCGAGAGTGAAAAAAGGGTTACAATTTACAAAGGGTAATTGCGCGGTGCAGTGCTATATTGGCGTAGTGATATCTAAATAATTGTGTACACTTTAAATATGATATTTACACTTACAAGACTTGTTATTTTCTATTATAAGCTTGAATAATCGGATTTTTTTTCGTTACTCTATGTTTGCTTTTGTGAGCATTCGTAAATTAGTCAAACCAAAAATTGCACTTAATTGTTGGTGGTGAAGGGCATATACATCACATGACTTCAAACTCACTATGACTATGGCAGCCTCTGCGCATGCGCAAGTCTACCAAAAATATCTCTGAATACAAGTATTATCAAAGAACAGATTAAAAAATAGTGGCAAAAGGTAAAATAGCTGATCATTTCTCCTTACCCACACACAATGTTAACAAGAGTCGACTGCAAAAGTGTCAAAATGTGCTGAATATTGGAATGGGTTAAGACATTTTCACCTTTGGCTTCTTCATCTTAACCCTTTCCCTCATATAGACGCTTTCTGACGCCTCTGCAGCATACAGCTTTTTGAAAACATAGTGACAACTTAAGAAGAAATTGCTCAAAACGAGCAATTTCTTCTTTTGACACATTGTTTTCCACTTTTAGTCATAGGCTATCCATCCATTCAATTATAGAGACTTTCTATTATTTGTCAAAACATGTTCAAAGTCGTCTGCTGCAGAATTGTCGTATGTGGGAAAGGGTTAAAGATACATCACTTTAATGACCATCTTTAACACTGAGAGACATTAAATTAAACTTTATATCTATCCAGATCAAATTAAAAAACAATTTTGTCAGATTACCTTTATGGAGGAGAAATAATTAAAGCTGTAAAGCTATCAATTGATTCTAGCTTAATGGTTATTTAACATGCAATTGATTAGTAGGTGTCTGAACGGAGGATCAATCAGAAGTTAGTTAAGTCAGAGATTGAAGATGTTCACCGGATTATGATAGCAATTCAAAGGCAGGACTCATCAAGATGACTTTCACACGAAATTACTTATACGTTAAAGTTGAAGTCTTCATACTATGATAGGTTTGTAGATGTTTGTAGCTGTTGCTCCATTTCTCACTTACAACAATTCTACATTAAAGGGACTGAACACCATAATGGTCCAAAATCGTTATATTTTATACTTATTCTAATTAATCCACTATACGTCGATACATATGTAACGGAATGTTGTAGAAGGTCGTACAAGTCTTGTTTTTCATTATTTCATAGGAAATAAGCAGTTAAAAAAACGTCCACTCCGTGTTTTCCCGTTTAAAAATACCGTGGAATTTCCTCTTGCTCATTTGAATTTGTGGATTCAATTCGGCATTCTCTAACGCTATTGACTCATTACATTCATGTATGCGTGAGTGTAAGGAACGACAACTCTGCGAAGTAGATTGTCAATTCGGTTTTAGTGATCACGTGATAAATATACAGCGATATTTTTAGATTTACTGGGTTACTAACCCAGTAGATTTTACAATGCAAAATAACGAAAAATCTCCGCAATATTAATAGTGTGCATATATTGTAGTACATCAGTCAGCAAATCTCAATGCCGTACATGCAAAAACATCAAGGTAATAGCAATTTTTAACAATTTTCTTTTTTTTTTCGCTTTTTTCTCATATGGGATTCAGTCCCTTTAATGTCACCTTGTAATCTCCATGAATTATAAGTTAACCCTTTCCCACTTACAGCAAATCCTCAGACTAAAACTAATAGAACATGTTTCTAGGCAAAAATATAGAAAATCCCTATTTATTGATGAAATATTAACCAGTGCTTTCATTAAGCGGACGTGGACGTAATATACGTCCGAAAAATCCCAAAAAACGTCCGAAAATTGAGCACTGGACGTTTATTATACGTCCAGAAATTCCCCAAAACGTCCGTAAATTTACACATGGACGTTTTCAGAATAACCCTAAATAAAGTATAAAGGGTGAAAGTGCAGAGGTGAACGTGTAAAAAAACGATAATTGTCAAAGCACGAGTACACGCTTACCCGAGTTCTTATCGTGTGTACCAGACATCACCTTGACGACCTCTGTTTGTAGGGTAGTTTAACTTGATTACGCTAATTGGATTAAAAGTTTGCCTAATCCGACGACGGTCTTTCTTTCAAATAACGTTAATTAATTAATTAGGTCGGACGTTTTCTTTATCTTTTAAAAATATTTGATGACGAGAAATACCGATTATCACTTCGGTAACTATAAAATTGGAAGTTATTTATATATTCTGTAAGCATAACTACTTGAAAATATGCAGCCTCGTTCTTAATGGATTCCTCCCCGAATAATGAATTTGATTGGTCAGAATTGAAATAATAAATACGTCATCAATCTAGTCTGAAGAGGTACTTTCCGAGATTCCAAAATGGCGGATGTCAAATAATTTTTTGCCGACATTTTTCGAAATTTCGACTCTGAAGCAGAATTTGAGGGCATTGAAAGTGCAGATTTGATAGATATTAGTAAGACGACTTTATGCTTCTCTGCCATATCTTGATAATGACATTTCCCGCGATTAACAACTGAATTGTTCGCGAGAAATTAGCGAACCACTCACCCCCCTATTCGGCCTGGACTTTTTGTTGACATTGCAAGCAAAGCTTTACCGGTTGTCATCATTATTAAAATCAAATAAATAAACACTATTTTTTTTGTTTAAATAGATGTATATTTCAAACGACCCATTGCTTTGTCATAGTTATTAAAATAAAAAAAATAAAAATAGATGTGTAACCAAAACGTCCCAGTTATGACACACGTATCAATGACATAAGAAACGTAAATTCTCCTTTACTTTAAGTACCCCCCCAAATAAAATACAATTTATTTTATTTAATATAAATAAATAAGCATTCCTGTTAACGACAAATACAAAACTTCCAGAATTCTGACAAAAATTCCTAAAATTTTGACCAGAAATTTAAAAATTCCTGGAGTTGGCCCTTAATGAAAGCACTGATTAACTATTCACAAAAGGGGAAATTGCTCACTTCAATGTTTTCAAAAGCTGAGGAGAGTCAAAGTGCAAGAAAATAACCTTGAAATCTCCATCAATAAGTTAACCCTTTCCCTCATATAGACGCTTTCTGATGCCTCTGCAGCAGACGGCTTTTTGAAAACATAGTGACAAAAGAAGAAATTGCACAAAACGTGCAATTTCTCCTTTTGCCACAATGTTTTCCACTTTTTGTCATACTAAAGTTATCCATTCAATTATTGAGATTTTCTATTTTTTGACAAAATACGTTCAAAGTCGTCAGCTGCAGAAATGTCGTATGAGGGAAAGGGTTAAACAGACACTAAATAAAGTTCAAGGGAAAATAATTTTGAAGCACCTTTGGAGACATCTCAATGCCAACAAAATATGTCCTGTGTACTACTGCAGGTGCCACACTGGCTTTACAAACTAGCTTCAAGCAGTCAGAATTTTGTAAAACTTTGGCTGAGAGAGATTCTATTTAAAAACACTGTGGCGATCCAGGTTTGGTGATGACTGTTTGAGTTACTAATTGTCTAAGCTAGTATATATATTTATATGAATTATCATTTGTTCCCCATAAACTTTTTCCCACATACAAATCTGCAGCAGACGACTTTGAAAACTAAGAGACAAAAAGCTGAAAAATCACCATAAATGACAACTTAATTGTTAAACATTTTAAGTTTAAAAACATTGTGGCCAAAGGAAAAATTGCTCTTCATGAGCAATTTCACCTTTGGCCACAATGTTTTTAAAAGTCATCTGCTGCTGTTGCGTCAAAATGTGTCTGCAGGTGGGAAAGGGTTAAAACCTACCAGTATTTCACAAACTTATAGCTAATGAATTCCTAACAGCTAACAGAAAATATACAGAAACTCCAGATGTAAAGCAGCCCTATGTTTTTGATGAAATCAAAGGTCACTCCAGGGAAATCAACCAACATAACATTAATAGTTTTTGGCTTCTTGATGTTGACGAGAAGCAGTCCTACCAGATCCCATTGTGTGGGTAAAACAGATACATACAGCATCCAATTGGGCCACGTCAACAGACCTTCAGTAATTTTATGCATCGGCAGCTAAGGCTCTACTTTTGAAAACATTCATATAGAGCTGAAAGGACAAATCGCACATTTTGAGAAGTTTCTCCTTTTGACACCATGCTTTCAACTCTTTTTAATAATAAAATTCTCATAGATAGATATGTTCCAAATTTCCACCAACTTGTTATAGAATTAGATGGCAAACATTTCGATGGCTTCATGCAAAACAGTTGTAACTACATCTTGTAACAAGGTGTAGTTACATCTGTTTTGCATGAAGCGCATGATTTCAAATTCCTGATTAGACTGTGTGAAGGTGTAGGCTAATCTGGATCTTTGCTGGTCTATGAGGGCAGAGAAATTGCTAATTTTGAGTAAGTGCTCCTTTAGCTACAATGCGTTCAACTCTTTCTAATATTTAAACTTTCCATTAACCCTTTCGTACATACAGACACTTTCTCACACCTCTGCAGCAGTTGACTGATGAAATTGTGGCAAAAGGTGATATTGCTCATATTCAGCAAATTGTGCACCAATGTTTTCAACTCTATTTGAGAGTTTAACTAATGGTATACAGAGTTCCAATAATAACTCTATTTTACTTAATGTTTTCAAAGTCGTCTGCTGCAAATGTGTTGTATGTGAGAAAGGGTTAAAGAGAATTTCCATATTTTTGCCTAGATGTTTTCCAAGTAGTCTGTTGCTGATTTGATGTATCTTAGAAAAGATAAATATCTTAGCTTCGATTTTTTTTTTATTAAAGATAGATGCCTAGAAAATGTAAATTATATTTAATTAACCCTTTCCCTCATACGTCAATTCTGCAGCAGACGACATTGAACATATTTTGTTAAAACATAGAAAATCTCCATAATTGAATGGATAACCTATGACAAAAAGTAGAAAACATTGTGGCAAAAGGAGAAATTGCACGTTTTTTGCAATTTCTTCTTTTGTCACTATGTTTTCGAAAAAGCCGTCTGCTGCAGAGGCGTCAGAAAGCGTCTATATGAGGGAAAGGGTTAAGATACAGAATTGCAAAAAAAAGTTGAAATAGGAGAAATTGCTTACTATTATAAGCAATTTCTCCTAAGTTCATTAATTTTTCATTAGTCGGCTGATGTGAAGGCATTAAATGTCAATATATCAGTGTAACACTTAACTTTAACCACCATAATGAAAATTGGAATGACTTATGAATACTTGATCTCACTTCATTGGAATTGCATTCTAAGAAATCTGACAGTCCATTCTTCTTTTAAAGCACCTATTTATGAAAAGCAATGGAAACAAGACACATTATTTCATATTGTTTGCATTAATTTTTCAAATTACAGCTTGGATAACATTTTGACCCTTTCCAACATAACAACAAATCTGCAGCAGACCACTACAAAAATATTTGGTTAACCCTTTCCCTCATACGACATTTCTGCAGCAGACGACTTTGAACGTATTTTGTCAAAACATAGAAAATCTCCATAATTGAATGGATGTTAACCTATGACAAAAAGGGGAAAACATTGTGGCAAAAGGAGAAATTGCACATTTTGTGCAATTTCTTCTTTTGTCACTATGTTTTCAAAAAGCTGTCTGCTGCAGAGGCGTCAGAAAGCGTCTATATGAGGGAAAGGGTTAAAAATATAAAAACAACATCTATAAATGAAAGTTATTCATTGAATAGAGTTGACAACATTGAGGTTAAATTGAGAAAGAGGTATAAGAAAGCATCTTTATGTAGGAAAGGTTTCTTTTACATAAAGATAAACCAGGAATCTGCCGTGGAATCATAGTGGGTAGCGTCAGGTATTTGAAACACTGATGTCCAGTCCCCGTTCGATCCCAAGTCGCGGCATATGACGGTCATGGTGGAGTGAAGGCATTTTTCCAAGTACTGGTTTGTTTACCAAGGGATCATAAATAAGTGAACTGTTGCTTTGATATATTACTGAAATAATGTTGAAAATGGCTTATCCCTTAAAAAAAAAAACATTATCTGGATAGTATATCTGCTAGATAGCTGCTGGACATTTTTTATTTCACACTTCCCAGTTCCTCATGAATTAAAACACCACAGTCATGGCATCACATGGTGAGTGTACTAATTATGTATCTATCAAGGGAAATGTACATGGGAAAAAATCTTAAACCTTTTCCCACATACAATTTGAGAAATTGCTCAGTTTTTCAAAAGTTATCTGCTGCAGAGGTGCATGGAGAACTACCTCTGCATTGTGAGGAACTTGTTTTAATATATAATTCGATTGTCAGCTAGTATGAGAGCATTAATGTAGAGCCTAACAACAAATCAGCTGTAAATTGCAGATTTGAAAGACTTCCAACACCCAATACAATACACCTTTCACACTCAATGTACCTGTCAAATCAAATACACCTTTCACACTCAATGTACCTGTCAAATCAAATACACCTTTCACACTCAATGTACCTGTCAAATCAAATACACCTTTCACACTCAATGTACCTGTCAAATCAAATACACCTTTCACGCTCAATGTACCTGTCATTAAATCAAATACACCTTTCACACTCAATGTACCTGTCAAATCAAATACACCTTTCACGCTCAATGTACCTGTCAAATCAAATACACCTTTCACACTCAATGTACCTGTCAAATCAAATACACCTTTCACGCTCAATGTACCTGTCATTAAATCAAATACACCTTTCACGCTCAATGTACCTGTCAAATCAAATACACCTTTCACGCTCAATGTACCTGTCAAATCAAATACACCTTTCACACTCAATGTACCTGTCAAATCAAATACACCTTTCACGCTCAATGTACCTGTCAAATCAAATACACCTTTCACGCTCAATGTACCTGTCAAATCAAATACACCTTTCACACTCAATGTACCTGTCAAATCAAATACACCTTTCACGCTCAATGTACCTGTCAAATCAAATACACCTTTCACACTCAATGTACCTGTCAAATCAAATACACCTTTCACGCTCAATGTACCTGTCAAATCAAATACACCTTTCACGCTCAATGTACCTGTCATTAAATCAAATACACCTTTCACGCTCAATGTACCTGTCAAATCAAATACACCTTTCACACTCAATGTACCTGTCAAATCAAATACACCTTTCACACTCAATGTACCTGTCAAATCAAATACACCTTTCACGCTCAATGTACCTGTCAAATCAAATACACCTTTCACACTCAATGTACCTGTCAAATCAAATACACCTTTCACACTCAATGTACCTGTCAAATCAGTCAATCATAAACAATTCTTAACAACAGAAAGCAAGATATCAACCAGACATTATAAGTTCATGAAGAGCAATGTCTTTTTCCACATGATTTGAAGTTAAATTTAAAGAATAAAAGCAATTATTTATCAAAACATTATCATCTTATGTATCAAATACCAATAAATGTTATTAAATGTGTAGCTAATTTCTGTTTAGCAAAGTACTGCCAGATTGTAATACAGGTGTAATGCTAGTCATCCCACACATCTCAGACAGCAACACTAACTTTAAACCTCATTCAACAAATCTGCAAACAAATATTATACATATATTATAAAAAATCTCTATAAATGAAGCATACTTATCAAAAAGACAACAGGCACAAATTGCTTATTATGAGAAATTTCGCCTTTTGCTAAAATAATTTTCATAAGTCGTCTGCTGCAGATGACTTAAATGCAGATTCTGCTGCAGATGCCTTAAATGCATCTGCAGGTGGGAAAGGGCTCGCACACAGGTATAAAAATCAACTATCAAGTAAGTGCGGATCACAATAAAAAAGACAAATACAATTAATGTCAGGCAGTAAGCCCTAAAACATTCATATTCCACATGGTAAAAACATTCTATTGTTCATTAATTTGTCTAAGCCTGCAGAAGAAATAGCTGATTTGCTCAGCTTTTGTTTGAACCCATTTCCAAGTGTATTGAGCTCATAGGAAACCAGCCAAAGAATTGACTTTTGATATATGCAACAATAATGCTTCACAGTACAGTTTTATCCTCAAAAATGAACAACTTGTTATAATATACATAATACGTAGTCATAAGCTTTTTCCACATACAACAAATCTGCAGCAGATTACTTTTTAAATTCTCATCTGTTCATCTTCGATATAAGCTCAAACTTAATTTTAATTAATAAGCCTTGTTCTCAAGCATGCAATTATAATATAGTGCTTACTTTTTCAGGTTACACACTGCAGTTTAACAGATTTAATTTCCTCCGGGCTTTATTAAGATTGATTCATTGATTGACTGGAGTTTAACCCTTTTCCCTCATACGACAATTCTGCAGCAGACGACTTTGAGCATATTTTGTCAAAAAATTGAAAATCTCCATACTTGAATTGATAACCTATGACTAAAAGTGGAAAACAGTGTGGCAAAAGGAGAAATTGCTTGTTTCTTTTATCACTATGTTTTCAAAAAGCTGTCTGCTGCAGAGGTGTCAGAAAGCGTCTATATGAGGGAAAGGGTTTCCAGCAGTATTTCAGTTATCATTGTGCAAGCCAGTTCACCATGGAAACATGAATATACTGACTAAAATTCTCACACCAATACTCAACACAACATGATCTCCAGTTACAGCACTACGTACGGACATGGTGGAGTGCCCATGGGCAAGGCACATTTCCTAGCCAAGTACTGGTTTGTTTACCCAGGGACCATGAATAAGTGAACTGTCGCTGTGATATAACTGAAATAATGTTGAAAGCGGCGTAAAACCCCAATAAAACAAAATCAACACAACATTCTTCCCAGGCAACTGACAATGAGCTTCCCATACATAGACTATTTACCCCCATTGGAACTTTTGTCAATTATCGGAAAGAATCAATGGCCCTAGCGCTGTTTTTAGAAAAAGAGAAATTCTATTTGGAATAGTATTAAACGAGACAGTTTTCTCAACTGCTATTATTGTTCAAGCGTCTTCAATATTCCAAACTAATGAACATTGACAAGAATGTGAGTTCTGTGCCTGGTACCTCCATGTACATGTACCAGTTTCTATAAATTCTTTATATACTGTGGGAGGATCGAGGTAAAAAACTACAACCTCACACTAACTGCAGAGGACTAGATAAGAGAGTGAACAGGTCTTTTTCCCACAATATTTCTCTTATTACTCAACAAAATTCTATGTTGTGGTTCTCAAAACAATCGTCTCACTGAGACGATTCTTTTGAGTACCCACAACATAGGTTTTGGAGGTCAAATAAGGATTTTAGAACATGAAAACTGCCCCTTATCTAGAGGTCTGGCACTAAGTAATGCGTTTATAACCACAATTAACCAGACCTCACGAAAAGGTGCCCATTTCATTTTCTTGAAATGCCACTCATTCTACTCTTAACCCTTTCCCACATACAGAGGCTTTCTGAAGCCTCTACAGCAGACAACTTTTGAAAACATTGTGACAAAACGAAAAAATACTTTGTCACAATGATTTCAACTCTATTCACTTATTAATTATACATTCAATAATAGAGAATTTAATATTTTTGCCAAAATATGTTTAAAAAGTCTTCTGCTGCAAATTTGTTGTATGCTGGAAAGGGTTAAACCTTATATTGATGTGACTCAAATAAAGTTACTTCACTCAGTCTATTCTTTTGACTTCCCACAACATAGATTTGCTTTGGTCAAATATAAGAAAGATGCTGTGGGGGAAAATACATGTTTTAAACCCTTTCCCACAATCAACAAATCTGCAGCAAACGAGTTCAAAATATTCTGGGGGGAAAACATGGAAAATCTCTATAATGATAACTTTAATTTTGGAATAGACTTGAAAGCATCCTGAGGAAAAAGGAAAAATTGCTCATAATGAGCATTTTCTGCTATACCACAATGTTTACAAAAGGTGTCTGCTGCAAATGTGCCAAAATGCATCATCATGCAAGAGGGAACATTCCCCTTTATCTTAACTCTTTCAGCGCCAAAGGCAATATTGAGCTTTTTGCAAACAATACAGATTCAGGTGAGTCAGCTCGTAACGAGCTGTCTCACCTGAAATCTGCATTGTTTGGCTGTGAGTTATAAAAATATTCCAAAAATCCAATAACATGAAAATCGAGCAGTCCGAGTTTGAACATGGAAGAGTCTACTTTAAACAATTCAGCGCTGAAAGGGTTAACTAAAGGCCTCGGATTATAGCTTGTTTGTTTGGTGTTGAGGCTGCTTTCAACAATTTTTCAGTAAAGTATATCACAGCAGACTACTAAGGTATTTTTTGCCAGAACTACCATTTTCTAACCCTTTTCCTCATATAGACCATTTTAAAAGTCTTTATTATTATAACCCTATCAGGTATCTGAAATTCACAACCTCTTTCACACAAGGACGTTCTAATACTACATACTACAACATCGATTAGGTTAGTCTTCACCACAATGCAATTATTAAATTCTATGCAACATCGATGTCTTTATTGTATACTTGCAATTATTAAATTCTATGCAATATGTCTTTATTGTATGATACTTGCAATTATCAAATACTATGCAAACTGTCTTTATTGTATACTTGCAATTACTAACATTTTAATTTCTATTTCAACTAGTTTTTATCTGAAAAAGCATACAATTATTAAACAGCATAGAGGAAAAAGTATAATTAAGAATCCCAAAAATGATAATACAAAAACAAAAACTATTGAAAATTAAACCATCAAAACTTGACGATGACAAATTCACAGACAGTATAAATGACAAAAAGGGTAGGCAATAAGAAGAAGACATTAATAAGAAAAGGGAAAGTAAACTCAATAAGCTATTTTTCCCATTCACAAATGGCTAATTTAATAAGTCCCCAGGGAAAAACCCTCATTGCCAGGACCCGGCAAAAGATTGTTTTTTCTAGAAGAAATGTGTTACTATCTTTAGCACCAGGAACATATGTTCTACATTTAATCCAATAGATCAGAGATAGTTTGGCAATGTACATTGTTCACTAACTAGAACCATAGACAGATCAATTATGGGTTTGACTTTTATGACCTTTATAATGTTAAGACTATTTGAATAATTAAACTCTATATCCAAGATACAGATAACATTTTACACAAGTCTGAAAAGGGATATAATTTACTTAAAATCTTATAAAGATCGAGTTATGGGACTTGTCCTGCAAGGTCATTTGATGTGTTCCAATAAGTGTGTGAAGTTTCAAAGCAATACATAATGTAGTTTTTGAGAAAATGTCTTGCATGCAAAACTTTAACCAGAGCTGCAATTCCGACGCCGACACGAGAGCGACTGCAAAAGCCCTCCTTATTCCTGGAATATTCCAGCTAAAAACCTGTAAGATTTTAACCAGAATCAGGGTGGATGATAATGGTTGCAGGAATTGAGCAGGGTTCAGGGTTAATTTCATAACCTACCAATGTTGAGTTTTTTGTATAATGTCACATTAATGTGGCTGAAATGTTTTCAAACAGTTCTAAATTGATAGGATCAGAAGAGAAGACTGGAGAGAGTGAAGAATAGTTCTAAGACTATTGTTTATAAAACATTGTGAAGTGGAGAGACCCAACAGTTTATTATGAACAAGGAGTTTATAAGTTGTTTATACTGGCAGATACATCATCTTTAACCCTTTCCCTCATAAGACAATTCTGCAGCAGACGACATTGAACATATTTTTCATATATTATGACTAAAAGTGGAAAATATTGTGGCAAAAGGAGAAATTGTTTGTTTTGAGCAAGTCTTCTTTTATCACTATGTTTTCCACAAGCTGCCTGCTGCAGAGGTGTCAGAAAGAGTCTATATGAGGGGAAGGGTTAACCCTTTCCAAGAAATCATCTAGGCCAAAAATGGAAAAGCTCTATCTGCAGCAGATGACTTTCAAAACATCTAGACAAATATATAGAAAATATGTACAAGGAAAAGTTAAAATATTGAAAAGAGTTGAAAACATTGTGGCAAAAGAAGAAATTGCTCATCATTCAAAAATTGTCTAAATGTGGGGAAAGGGAACTTAAGCAGTGTTGATAACTTTCGGGCATTGTCTCTCAACCAAAAAGTGATGGAAGAGCAACCGGGGGAATGCAAAACATATTTTAAGAGGCTGCAATGCTAATTATCTTGAGCTTAATTTACAAAGCTTGCATGATTACCACAGTAAAATTGAAATTCACTCAAACGTTGAAATATTATGTTTTGGTTAGCCCTTGCCCAAATACAACAAATCTGCAGCAGACAAATCAGAAAACATCAAGGCGAAGAAAATGCATCAGACTTTCAATAAATTGAAGTATCCTAATTGAAAAGAGTTGATAGCAATGTGGCAAAAGGAGTAGGACTTCTGCTTTTGCCACAATATTCTCAAAAGATGCCAGTGCTCTACCTGATGCATGACCAAATTGTTGAAAGCGGCGTTAAACCCCAATCAATCAATCAATGATGCATGACCATGCGTCTGCAGGTGGAAAAGGGTTAACTACTTTGAAAGTATATCTCTAAAATTCCCTTACATTTTGCAACACAAAGTTGATTCACTTCCCTGGTGGATACAGCTCTAGACTTTTCAATTTCAATAAACCAGAGATGCAGAATTTTATCAATATCCCTGATATATTTCCTTGCAAAATCAAATAAGCCATGTCTGTTGTTTAACCCTCTCCCACATATAAATGCTTTCTTATGAATCTGTAGCAGACGACTTTCGAAAATATGTGACAATTTCAGAACGAGCAATTTCTCCTTTTTCCACAAAGAGGGAAAGGGTTAAGAACCCTTCAAGTGTTGAGTTATGTTTAGAAGGTATGCTTGCAAGTGAGGTTGCAGTTTTTAACCCCTTTCCCACTTATAGCTTATCTGTAGCAGAGGACTTTTAATTTGTTTGCCACAAAAATGTGAAAAATCTCTAAAAATGGCAGCTTAATAATTTTATAGAGTTGAAAACATTGTGGCAAAAGGAGTCTCATTTAGAGCAATTTCTCCTGCACCAGCGAATATTTTAAGTATACATCTCATCTTACACTAAATTAAATATAAAGGTCCTTTTAAATTCGACCCTGACAAGTTGAAAATCCCAGCTAGAGTATTGTGTTGCACTAGTTTAAAGTTTTTCTCATTGCACATTGTAGATTAACCCTTTCCCTCATACGACAATTCTGCAGCAACGACTTTTAACATATTCTGTCAAAAAATAGAAAATCTCTATAATTGAATGGATAACGTTACTATGACTAAAAGTGGAAAACATTGTGGCAAAAGGAGAAATTGCTTGTTTTGAGCAATTTCTTCTTTTGTCACTATGTTTTCAAAAGGCCGTCTGCTTCAGAGGCGTCAGAAAGCGTCTATAGGAGGGAGAGGGTTAACCCTTTCCCACATACACCTATCCTGAATACGATAACAACCTTGCTGCATGAAGTTCAATTGATTAATAGTGTACAGATGAAAATATTGTGGGAAAGGAGAAATCGCTCATTATGAGCCATTTCTACTTTTGCCAAAATGATAACAAAATTAATGTCTTAATTATGCTAAAAATGCTTCAAAAAGTGAGAGATTCTTTCTTTTGCTAAAATGTTTGAACTCTTTCAAGTAATTATAAATACTTTCATTCATAGATATTTTCAATATATTTGAGGCCTTGATGGTCTGTAAATTTCTGAATTGGATTAGCCCTTTTCCTCATACAACAAATCTGCTACAGACGACTTTAAAAACATCTATGTAAAAATGCGGAATATCTTTATAACTAAAAGTTATATTATTGCATAGAGTTTAAAATATTTTTGCATAAGGAGAAATTGTTCATAATGAGAAATTTTGCCTTTGCCACAATGTTTTCAAAATTCGTCTGCTGCAGAGGCGTCGGAAAGCGGCTGTATGTGGGAAAATGTTAAAAAGATTTCCATATGGTCAGGATCCTTTATGTCTTTAACCCTTTCCCTCATGCGACAATTCTGCAGCAGACGACTTTGAACATATTTTGTCAAAAATTAGAAAATCTCTATAATTGAATGGATAACCTCATAATGACTAAAAGTGGAAAACATTGTGACAAAAAGAGAAATTGCTCGATTTGAGCAATTTCTACTTTTGTCACTATGTTTTCAAAAAGCTGTCTGCTGCAGAGGCGTCCAAACGTGTTTATATGAGGGAAAGGGTTAACATTATAATTCTGATCTATTTCCATTGATGGAAGCTATTCTAGGGCAAAGGGTTCTTTTTTATGTTTGTGTGGGAGGGCTATAAAAAAAATTGTAACACTTCATTAGAACATTATAATAATATGGCACATTTTTCAAGTAATAGGATTTTACAGGTATATTCTATCACATGTTAATGGCACTGGAACAGAAACTTCATTTGCATATCAATTTATTTCAAATGAAATGTCCATGTCAGTTGTGCAATTTTTCGTTTTTACAAAATATTTTTTTAAGAAGTCTCCACCTATCTGGGCATCAAAAGGGGTTTGAATCAGGAAAAACGGTCACTACTGAAAGAAGTAAATATAAACCTATTTTGCTCTTC
Source organism: Serripes groenlandicus (assembly GCA_031761405.1). NCBI lineage: Eukaryota > Metazoa > Mollusca > Bivalvia > Cardiida > Cardiidae > Serripes > Serripes groenlandicus. The sequence continues at coordinate 42,300,155 of JASEVX010000001.1, read as the reverse complement.
AATCTAATCTTTTATGTAAATTTAAACCTTTTTACCCTTTAATCACACATGCAAGCACATTTTGATACATCTCCAGTAAACAATGTGCAAAACCAAGATATGGTTTATGATGAGCAATTTCTCCTTCCGCCATGATGCTCTCACGTCTATTCAAAAAGTAACTTTAATTTATAAATTTTTGCCATATTTTCGCTAACATGTTTTTGAAGTCATCATTTTTTATGCTGCATGTTTTTTTAATGTGGGAAAGGATTAATATCTATTTTTGCCCTTGAAAGTAATCATTTACATTCAAACCCTGTTTATAACCTATTTTAACCCTTTCCCTCATACGGCAATTCTGCAGCAAACGACTTTGAACATATTTTGTCAAAAAATAGAAAATCTCCATAATTGAATGGACAACCTATGACAAAAAAGTGAAAAACATTGTGGCAAAAGGAGAAATTGCAGTTTTGTGCAATTTCTTCTTTTGTGTAGAAAACATTGTGGCAAAAGGAGAAATTGCTCGTTTTGAGCAATTTCTTCTTTTGTTACTAGTGTTTTCAAAAAGCTGTCTGCTGCAGAGGCGTCAGAAAGCTTCTATATGAGGGAAAGGTTTAATTAATAAAAGACCTCTGTAATACCCCTTTCTCCAATACAAACATTATGGCAGTCTGATATAATCTTATTACTTTTAGTGCTTATAAAATCAATATATCAAATATATCAATATATCAAATTAAATTCAGCTTTATACCAGAGCCTCTGTATTTAATAACGGTATAAAAAAAAACTTTTGTCAATATGGCATATATAATAATGTGCCGTTTCCCACATTCAACAAATCTGCGGCTGATGACTTTGAAAACATATAGGTAAAATAATGGAAAATCTCTATAAATTATTGAATACAGATGAAAACATTTAAGTGGCGAAAGGATAATTGCTCAATAGAGATTTTCTTTTTTTTTACCTAGTTGTTTTCAAAGTTGTCTGCTTCAGATATTTTTGTGTATGGGAAAGGGTTAAACATATACACTAAACATTTAATAACAGTATAAATATTTTGATACCTTTTTATTTGCTCTATTCAATTATTTAAGATATATGGTTATAAAGTGTAATCCCTGAGAGGCTCTATCTCTAAAGTCATCATATTTTAATTTGTTTACATCCCATAATTTTAAGAATAAATTCTCCTTCATACAGAAGTTCTGAATATTGATACCAACAGTGACCTATATATATATATATCAAACTTTCATCCATGTTGTCCTCATATATATCTATATTATGTGTGTGTGTGTTAACCCTTTCCCACATACAACAAACCTGCAGCAGGAGACTTAGTAAACATTAAGTGACAAAAACCTGAAAAATCTCCATAAAAGATAGCTTAACTGTTAAATAAAGTTGAAAATATTGTGGCCAAAGGAGAAAGGAGCAATTTCTCTTTTGGCCATAATGTTTTCAAAAGTCGTCTGCTGCTATTGCATCAAAATGAATATGAAGTAGTCCAGGTTTATGTACTAGGAATGTGATTTTTTTATTTTGACGTCGCATCCTTATATAGTAACAATGCAATAAGTAACAATATTGAGACTACATCTGAAGGTGGGAAAGGATTATAACTATCCTGAATTAATGTAGACACATTTTGAAACAAATGCAGCAAACAGCTTGAAAACAGTTTGTTGAGCGGAAATTATGCTTATATTATATTGCCAACTCTATTCAATAAAAGTACTTTCATTTATAGAGAATTTCCATATGTTTGCCTACATGTGTTCAATTTGAGTCTTAATTCTGCTGCAGATTTTTTTGTATGCAGGAAAGGGTTGAGATCAATTTTTTGGAGGGTCAGTGCATGTTGCATAATTTTATAATTCACCTCATTTCAGTTGGAATTTCCTAATTGAATGCATGTTTAACCCTTTCCCAGGTCTGCATTTTGATGCAATAGCAGTTGACGACTTTTGAAAACATTGTGGCTGAAGGTGAAATTGCTAATAATGTTTTCGGCTTTTTGAAAACATAGTGACAAAAGAAGAAATTGCACAGAACGTGCAATTTCTCCTTTTGCCACAATGTTTTCCACTTTTTGTCATAGGTTATCCATTCAATTATGGAGATTTTCTATGTTTTGACAAAATACGTTCAAAGTCGTCTGCTGCAGAATTGTCGTATGAGGGAAAGGGTTAACCTTAACCTTTACCCAAATACAACAAATATGCAGCAGATGACTTTGAAATCATCTAGGCAAAAAATATGGAAAATCTCTATAAATGGAAGATTAACTATTCAATCAAGTTGAAAACATTGTGCCAAAAGGAGAAATTACTTATTTTGAGCAATTTCTCCTTTTGTCAGAATGTTTTCAAAAGCCATCTGCTGCAGAGGTATCATAAAGTGTCTGTGTGAGGGAAAGGGTTAACCAAGTATTTGGTATGACCAAAAGGTCTATGGCTCATAGGGTCTTAAAAACTACACCAAGGAGCCAACCTGAATGCAAGTTAACCCTTTCCCTCATATAGACGCTTTCTGACGCCTCTGCGGCACTCTGACTGCTTTTGAAAACATAGAAACAAAAGAAGAAATTGCACAAAACAAAATTGTGCAATTTCTCCTTTTGTCACAATGTTTTCCACTTTTAGTCATAGGTATTCAATTCAATTATAGAGATTTTCCATTATTTGACAAAATATGTTCAAAGTCGTCTGCTGCAGAATTGTTGTATGAGGGAAAGGGTTAATTAAGAGGCAGCTAGTTTATATTGAAACAGTCTGTGTTACCTTAGTAATTAAAGCAATTAGCAAAGACATGCATAATTCTCTGATTAACTCTTTTCCACATGAAGGAAATCTATACAGCAGAGTAAGTGCAGCAGCCAAAAAATCTATCTATATATTATAATTAAAAATATTGTAGCAAAAGGAGGATTTGCTCATGTTGTGCAATTTCTCCTCTTGCCTTCCTCTTATTCAAAGTTGTCTGTTGCAAAAGAAAAATGTTTATGCATGTCATGATGTGGGAAAGGGTAAAAAGAGAGTCGAGTTAATACTTAGCAACAATTTTAACTCTTTCCATCATATAGATGCTCTCTGATGCCTCTGCAGCAGAATCATTGATTTTAAAAACATGACAGAAGTAGAAATTGCTCAAAACAAGCAATTTCTCCTTCTGCCATAATATTTTCAACTCTGCAGCAGATGAATTTTGAAGATGAAATTGCTCATTATTTAAGCAATTTCTCCTCGATCTGCCACAATGTTTTAAACTTTTTTCAGTCAGTATATCTTCATTTATAGAGATCTTCCAGGTTTTTGGCTAAATATTTTCAAAATTGTCTGCTGCAGATTTGTTGTATGTGGGAAAGGGTTAAAACACTTTTGCAGAGACTCAGGAGGTTAGACACTCCCAAAAATCTTTATATACATATATATGTATACGTATATATATATATATATTCATGTGTTTGTGTGTGTGTGTGTGTGTGTTTGTGTGTGCACAACATTCTAGCAAACATTTCAATGAACAAATAATTGTTCAGTTTCTTAAATTTAATTTACATCATATGCCATCATTATATTCATGCAATCATGTGTGTTATACATACGTAATCAGAAATAATAGTTCTCTTGATCAAAGCAAGCCAGTAACTAATCATTCTGATTACTATTACCATAGCAACAAACTTACAACTATGCGCCTCTGTTGACGAAAACTAATAATCCTCATTGTTATTCTACTGCCATGTTAATCAGAGTTCTCATACATAATACCTTTATAGTTTTTTTCCTTTTAACCTTTTCCCACATATAGATGCACTTTAACTTATCGCAGTAAATGAATTTTGAAAATGTTGTGGCAAAAGAATAAATTGCTCATTATACTGAGCAACTTCTCCTTTGCAACAATGTTTTCAATTCTTTCCATTTGTCATACTTTCATCTTGAAAACATTGTGGCCATAGGTGAAATTGCTCATGATTAGCAATTTCTCCTCTGGCCACAATGTTTTCAACTGTATTTAACAATTAAGCTGATCTTTTATGGAGATTTTTCAGGTTAATGTAACTGCATGTCAATTGGTTCTGCTGCAGATTTGTTGTATGTGGTAAAGAGTTTAAGAGCTGTGTCATGTAACAGTGAGTCCCTGTCTGTCTAACATGAAAAGCTGTGAGGGAGCCCAGTGAGTGAAACCCACCTACAGATATTTAATAATCTTTAGAAGATGACTTTTGAAAGTCTCTAGGCAAACAAACAGAAAAGCTCTTTAAATGCAGGTGTAATTACTGCAAAAAGTTGAAAACATTGTGGCAAATGGAGAAATTGCTCGTTTTGAGCAATTTCTCCTTTTACCACAATGTTTACAAAAAAACTGCCTGCTGCAGAGGCATCAGAAAGCGTCTATATGAGGGAAAGGGTTAAAAGGCCCACAATGAACGTCTATAATGCAAAAAGTTGAAAACATTGTGGCAAATGGAGAAATTGCTCGTTTTGAGCAATTTCTCCTTTTACCACAATGTTTACAAAAAAGCTGTCTGCTGCAGAGGCGTCAGAAAGCGTCTATGTGAGGGAGAGGGTTAAAAGGCCCACAATGAACGTCTATAATCATAACCTTTCGTAATCAGCAGTCTTAAATATGATAGAATTATAATTGGTTGAAAAGTGCAGATACAGTTGGTTGCACTAATTTGTTAGCATTCTGGGGGTTTTCTGTACACAGTGGGGGTTTTCTGTTTCAGGGGAACGGTGGCGCGGCCTTTCAGAGTGGGAACATTTGGTGAACGCGTACATGTAAGAAAAAGAGGTGAAAATTAGGAAATCATAAAACTAAAAATAGCAGCTGTTATCATAAGTCACCCATGCATTTTGTTACATGTTGAAAACAGATCAGAGAAGAACTACAAACTTATTCACAGTTCAATTTGAGGGCTTGGCGTGAAACGGTTGTAACTAAAATTGGTATTTTGTTACCAAGGTTAATCACCTCGCAATAAAGTCTTTAAAAGCGTTAAATCATTTTTCTTGGTAAACAATGGAAATTTAGGTGCCATTGCTCGTTCTGAGCAATGGCACCTAAATTTGCATTGTTTACAAAGGGGTTAAAATTGCCCCTAAACCAGGGTTTTCAAAATAGGTTTTTAGTTACAACCGTTTAACGCGAAGCCCTCGAATTATTCTATTATTCATTGAAAATTATATCAATATTTATTTTTTATTCACTTTGTTACTTCGTTCTTCTTAATAGGGAAAAAACCCATTAAATTTGGAGAGAGGAATGGTATCTTCTGGACCCAAAATGATCCCCAAAAAAGTTAACTTGTACACTAACAGCATTTCCCTTATAAAATAACTCTTCTTAGGATAATCAAAGGCAGTTGCTCTCCTTAGGATGATAAAGAGTAATTTTCTTGCTTAGGATAATCAAGACCTATTTCTCTGATTAGGGTTATTATAAAATATCGATGACAGCAACCAAATTCAAACTTGGCCAATACTAACATTGTCACTATAGTACAACAACCTGCCAAATATCATTAATATATCTTCATTCACTCCAATGCAAATGAATGGATTTATTTATTTATTTATTGGGGTTTTACGCCGCTTTCAACAATATTTCAGTTATATCAAGGCGACAGTTCACTTATTCATGATCCCTGGGTAAACAAACCAGTACTAGGCTAGAAAATGTGCCTTGCCCAAGGGCACTCCACCATGACCGTAATGCCGCGACTATAGGGATCGAACCCGGGTCACCAGGTTTCGAAATCCCCGACGCTAACCACTCGACCACAGCGGATTACTGCAAATGAATGGAAACCAATGATCAAATAAAAGGAAGGACAGCAGAGGGTAGCAGTAACACTAACACTATAATGATCCCAAACCAAACTTTGTGTGGGCATAAAAAATGGAAAACGGGCCAAACATTTATATAACCATTTGACTGTAAAATGGTACCAAATTGGTCTCTATTAAACCAGACAAGCAGGCATGGCATCCATACTGTCTGAGCAGGCTCTACACCATTGGGTATTCTCATCTCAACATTTCTATCTTGGTATTCCTAGATTAAACTTTGGACTCTTCCATGTAAAGCTGAACATAATATTATAGATCAACATTACTTACCATCGAAATATTACCACTACGACCATCTTTATCTCTTTCCAATATAGAACAAATCTGCAGCAGAAGAGTCTGAAAACACCTAAGCAAAAATATGGAAATTCTCTAATGAATCATTTCAATAGAGTTGCAAAAATTTTGAGAAAAGGAGAAATTGCTCCTCTGATGATGAGCAGTTTCTTCTTTTGCCACAATGCCTTTTACAGTTGTCTGCTGCATAATAATTATTGCGTCCAAACTGTGACTGCAAGTTGGTAAGGGTTATCTGATAAAATCATTTACAGGACAATGTACATTGATCACAATGTACATTGATCAGAATGTAAACTGTTAATATTGAACTTGTCCAATTCCCTGATGACCCTCAGAGGCATCATAATGGTAGATATTCTAGGACAATTAGTACAATGCTGATAACCAGTGGCAAGAATCTGCTCCATGTTTGCATATTTAACCCTTTCCCTCATATAGAAGCTTTCTGATGCCTCTTCAGCAGACGTCTTTTTGAAAACATGGCAATAAAAGAAGAAATTGATCAAAACAAGCAATTTCTCCTTTTGACATAAATTTTCAACTCTATTCAATTATTATTGCATAAAATCTATGTTTTACGCCCGCTTAAGGGATACAGAAACTTTGCAAAAACCGGGCGTAAACGGCGAGAAAACGTGTATAAACAAAGCGATTCTCGCGCGTACGTGCCGTTTCAGACCGGTTAGATGTTTTACATATGCATTACCCGGGCACCGTTAGTAAACAAAACATGGACGCTCCATCTCCCATAGAATAGGAGCAATTGTTGGGTTAACAATAACATCAGCTTCTTTAACTCGATAATCGGTAGATTATAATTATTAATGTTAGACTCACAGTTAAAGAGCATAACATAATGCAAATCCATTCGAGTCAGCGATGGCAAACTTGATGTAGGACCGGTTCGTGGATATATAAAACATAACTTGTTTACTTTATGACGCCACAATTTTGTGTCAATCCTTATCGCGTCATGTTCATCGGCGGTTATCGTACAACTGAACGTTACAGCAGACTATATGTTGGATGTTTGCTCTTATTTTATGCAATAATAGCGAAAATACACATTTTCTTGGGCGTGAACATCTGCGGACGCCCTTAAAATGTGTTTATGCCCGAGTGCGAATATTGTTCTTTCATTTAAAGAGATTTTCTGTGGGTTTTGAGCAATTTCTCCTTTTAGTCAGTGTTTTCAAAAGTCGTCTGCAGCAGAGGCGTCAAAAAGTGTCTGTATGTGGGAAAGATTAAGCGGCACTGACCAGGGAAACCAACATTAGGGTATTTGGAAAAATCATCAAAAATGATATATTTACACACCCTTAAGGCTTTCTGATTCCAATGAACATCATACATTATAAAGCAGCCTTTTAGAAGCTTCTTTATAATATTCTAAGAATTAGTACATAACCAGATCAAACTGCATGGATGCACAAGATGATTTGGGTCTACACACTGCTCCTAAAGGCCTTAAGGTTGGTTTTGGTAAAATGTTGTCGCTCATTTGCAAAATCTTAAAGTGTGTAGAAAACTTTCCCCTATTGTCACATTTACTCAATATTAAAATCAACAACTAACTTATAGGTAAATAATTAGGTAATCTGGAAGAAAGCCAAGCGAGGGTGTTATGATAGGGAGAATTTGAGCCATTATGGTTTTCTGAAATTAATTTAGTTGAAAACCTTTTTCTACATGCAGAATTTTTTCTACATGGGAAAGGATAGCATTAAATGAACCATTAACAGGGGCATAAATTGACCGAAATAAATGTGTAGGCCATATCTAGGGGTCTAAGGCATATTTTTCTGAAATTCTATAGTTTATAGCACCTTTCCCCCCTACGCCTCCAGTTTTAATTGCAGTTTTGGCATTTTTAAATGTTCTATTTTTCTGAAAAAAGTGTAGGCCTATAGCAAGCTACGCCTCTGATTTACACATCTACAAAAGTGTCAAAACCTGAGACTACATTTTGCTGCGCCAAGATTCTCAGGTGACTGTAATATGAAGTAACGCAAGTAATAATTGCACATGTGTGTATCCCACACCCATAATGCTTCATCAGAAATGAACATGACATCTGTTATCCTATTCTATTCATAGGGGAGCCATGCAATGTGTGTCAAAATCAATGTCGGAGCTTGCCAAATGCATAGATAGCCTACTGAATACCTTGAGAGGTACATGGTGGTAATTGATGAGATGCGTGTGTGTGTTACCTTTATTCTCTGTGGCTCACAGCCACAGATTGTGTAAGGTTTTGTAATTCGCTAGAAAATGAAAGCAAGTTTTTCGCTTCAATTTAGATACAAGTTTGTTGAACCAAGATGGCCCTTTATTGATTACTTGAGTGATAGTTACACCTTTTTGTAGAGGGATATCAAGAAACAATTCCACTAAATTTTCTTGGAAGCCATTTAACCTATTTAGAGAATCTTTTTTTAAAGTTTGGACATTCTCCTGCATCAACCAAAGTTTTATATAAAATATATATTTTTTAACAATTTTGAAAGAGGACCCCGGACCACCAAAGGAACATTCCTGTGAAGTTCGCTGGAAATTGGTCCAGTAGTTTAGAAGGAGATGTAGAATAAAGCTCAAGATTTAGGACGACATACAGAGAGTGATCAGAATTATGAATAGATAAACTTGAGCCTTCAGCTAAGGTGATCTTATAAGAGATCTTTTGTTATTGTTGAAATAATATATATGCATGTAATACGCCAGAGCCATAGATAAGTGGTGCTTTTCATGCAGATGTTGACGAAATTATCTAAGTCAAAATAAGGATAAAATCTCTATAAATAATAACAAGAGAAAGTTGATGCAACGCATCAATGTCGCCGGAAATGCATACTGCAGTTATGCATAACACTAACAGTATAGTAGTTGAATAAACAGTTATCAACTGAGGGGCATATTGGAACATCAGGGGCGGGGTCAAGTGAAAATGTGTCATAACTTGCATTGTTTTGTCAACGAAGTAAATGATAATTGAAGCCTTTCATTGTTTATGATCAATCTCCATTCCAAAGTAGGTTGACCATACACACAGCCAACTAATTATTGATCATACACAGTAATGGAAATGAGTAATCTTGACAATCATTAGTCTTAGTACAGTGCTTTCATTAAGGAATAATTATAAGATTTGTGAATTCCACATACACTTTTCAAGATGTTTGTCAGAATATTTGAATTCTATCATTTATCAACAAAACCACACAACAGACAATTTAAGATTTGCATGCAATAGCACGTCATTTTATGTTTCCCCTATTAAAGTCAACATTGGACACCTTTGCAGCAATTTACTTTTAAAACAATGAGATAAGGGTTAAATCGCTGAAGACATGAGTTTTCTCTTTTTCTCAAAATGATATTATAGCTTGGCATCCTAATTATATCATACCTTAACAAATGATGAAATGTAATCCAATATTTACAAATAAGACCACCTTCGAAATATAATATCAGCTAAACAGTTAAATCTCATTGAAATTGTTTTATAATTAAAACTTAATTTCGAACCTAAACTGAGCCCTACAACATGTTAATTTATTGTAATTCTTTCCTTCCTTTTTTATAATGAAAATAATAAACTACTCATGTTTTAAAATTATATTATGATGAGCGCCCTTGTGTCAATGATGCATGATGCATAACAATATGCAGATCTGAAGCAATATGCCTTTAGGGAATTTAATGACACATTTAAAATTGTCAGGACGAAATAATTTTGTACGAAAGACCCGATTCGTGACCTACATTCTTCTTCGCAGAGGTGTCGTTCTTGAAACTCTCTTTATAGGCAGAGAGTGTTCGTTCAAAGTAATTTTTCTATTAAAACCAGTTTTATCTCGGTTTGTTCTTTTCTTCATTTGTTTTGAACCAAATAAACATTTTAAATCACCTATAATTTACTATTTGTAAGTGAGTGTAAAGAGTGGCTCTCTGCAAAGGAGATTGATCTATGCAGTTGGTATTCGCGAGTCACGCGATCAACAGTTTTAGCTTAGAAACAGTTCATATTTTAGATATACATGCATGGATAAACATTATAAAATGAATTCCTCACAAATCAAGACATCTCTTTGAACATGAAAATAACATTCAGTAAATTAAGATTGCTATTTTAAAGGAGAATTCGACGTGAATTTTACTTGATATTGACACATAACAGTCTGCTTGCTGCAAGTCTCATGGGGACGGTTTTATCTTCGTAAATAAAACCCCCAAAAAAGAGATGCGAGTCAAAATAAAGAAACTACTAATACTTAAAACATCGGAATATTTATTTCATTTTAGATGTGTCATTTATAACTTAGTGTTTTTAAACAAACGCAATTGTAATATGTTCAAGACATTTAAATTTGTTTTTTTCTAATAATAACTCCTCCTCCCATGTGATTTCCGAAAACCTATTAAAAATAGAAGTCGCGGGCTTCTGCCCGGCGACTAATGAGTTGGAAGCATTGTGGTAAAAGTAGAATTTGCTCATTATGCGTCAGAATGCATCGATAGGTTGGAAATGGTCAATTGCTGACAATCATTATTCTTGCCAAAGTGAGGTACATGGCTTGAGCAGTCACAAGTCCAGAATCTGCTTATATTTATTTCAAGAAATGTTCCTTTACCCACAATGTTTTCAACTCTGTAATAAAATTAAATGTTATGAAATCTATATATGTCTACATGTATACTATCAATCTTCTTCTTCAATGTATTTTCAATTTAGCAGTTAATCGTATGTCAATCATTCCTAAATAAATTCAGGTTTCAAAAAATGCTGCTTCGTTATACTTGTAAATTTTATGCTAAGTGAAATGTATACAATTTAATGAAATTAACAAAAAGTTATGCTTTCCCTGCAATTCAAGGATACTGAATTAAATCTTCAACCCTTCCCACATACAAGAAATCTGCAGCAGACGAATTTGAACATGTGAATGGATAACCAATGACAAAAAGTGGAAAACATTATGGTAAAAGGAGAAATTGCTCATCATGAGCAATTTCTTATTTTGGCACAATGTTTTCAAAAGTCGTCTGCTTCAGAAGCGTCAGAAAGCTTCTGTATCAGGGAAAGGGTTAAACAAATTGAATTAATCGGATGATTTTGAATTATTTAGTGTTACATTTACAATTTTATTAAATTACTAGATCTTGCAACTGAGGCTTTGACAATTAGACTTCAAAAAAAATCACTGTGTGCTAGAGATCTGCAAGGTGAAATAGATTAGGTACAAATGTAATAATTTGTGAATATACAAATAACCTTTACACTTTATACTTTATCATCTGGAAAATATTAAGCCAACAGAATGGAACATTCTGTGTGCTACCGGTGCACCAAAATGTGTCTCTGCCAAATAAGTGTGAAACAAGCACAGAACTAGAAAACTATGTAAAACAACACCCTTCATTTACATATATCTAAGGTCAAAATTATAAATACACAGCCACATAACAAAATATTACAACTCATTAATCAATGTTCTTTTGAATATGCATCTTGACAATTGGTAACAGCATGGCGTTCACAGAGAAAATAGCCACTCAGCATGAAGATATAATATTATAGGATAAACAAAATAATCTTATATCATACAAATATGCTCTCCATATGCTGCAAGAGGCTTATCTGGCTGAAAATCTGTTTTCCATCATGACATTTGTGTTAACTGAAGATATCTATCATGTACAATAATTATTATTATATTATATAAACTCATCCACATTAGAACTTCTCTCTCATGTTCATGGAAATGGAGAATTTGCTTGACTGTAATCAAATGTTGTTAGCTCTTTCCAAGACACCTTTTGAGGCTTCTGCAGAATGTAAAGCGAAAAATTGCTATTTTTTTTAAAGCTATTTTTGGTCAATTTGGTTTTAAAATCATTCAATAATCATAATCATACTTTCAATTAAATCCTTTCCCACTTGTAGACGTATTATGAGGAATCTGCAGCAGACGATTTTGAAAACATTGTGACAAAAGGAGAAATTGCTCAAAACAAGCAACTTTTCCTTTTGCCACAATGCTTTCAACTCTATTCAATAATATAACATCAATTTATAAAGGTTTTTCCACTTTTTTGCTCGGATATTTTCAAAGTCGTCTGCTGCAGATTTGTTGTAAGTGGGAAAGGGTTAAACAAGAGATTTTCAAAAAATTTGCAAAGATGTTTTCGAAGCTATCTGCCGCTTTGTTGTATACATGTTGATTGATTGACTGGGGTTTTACGCGGTTTTCAACAATCTTTAAGTCATATCACGGCGACCAGTTCACCTACTCACGTGTTTCCTGGCTTTCTCAAACCAGTACTCCACATAACATTCTTTCCAAGCAACTGGCTGCTTTTCCATATAGACTGTTAGCCCATAGGTTGTATGCATGTGGTATGGGGACTGTGCACCGAGGTGTGAGAATAAAGTCAGTTGTTTCAAGCTAATCTTAAGGATAATCTATAATTTAATAGTGAAATATTTATGACAAATATTGAGCAATGTCATACTGTGTCCTGGACATGGAATACCACAAAATGTTGAACCCTTTACCCCTTGCAGACACATTTTGACACATCTGCAGCAAACAAGTTTAAGAAAACATTATGGCAAAATGAGAAATTGCTCTCCATCTGCCACTATGTTTTCAGCTTTATTCAGAAATGATACTTTCCTTTAAGGCGATTTTTCATATTTTTGCGTACACATTTTAAAGTCATCTGCTGCAGGTTTGTTGTACGTGCAAAAGGGTCAACTTTATCGACTTCTTGTTTGAATCATCTCCACTAAGTCATGCAATAGATACCTACAAGATAGTGTGTCGTAAATTTTTCAGGAACAAAATCAGAAAAAAATGCATTATGCTTGTTAACTAAAGACGTTTAGATACATGGTACAATCGTGTATAAATATATTCTCAGTGAGTTGTCTTTCTATGTACACATAGAACAGATAACACCAACACATTACAGCCTATGAAATAAATCAATAACTCAGTGTGGAGAAACTCGTAGTTTCTCAATAACCTTTGTAAATACTGCCCACACTAACAAATACAACAACTTTCCTGGGCAGGTCAATACTAAGATTGTAATGCAGTGTTCCATGTCACGAAAAGTCTGGAAATTTATAAAATCATTCTTCAAAAGTTCTCACATCTAGACATCCCATCACATTTCAATTTTAGAATTTTGCATAATTTGAAAAAGTGCTCAAATACAGGAAAAATGTCTACAACTTTGATGCAATAATATTTGAGCCTGTGCATGGGAAAAGGTACAAGTACAACTTATAATTTATTTCCAGTGTAGGGTCATGATCAAGCTGTTCACTCTAGCCGTCTTATCAGAATACATAAAAGTTGACATAAGCTTCAAACAAGCTTAAATGTTAGTAATATATATTTGAACAGAGTTGATCTTGTTAGTTTCTTAGAGGAAGATATTTTGATACTCTTGCAATAGTCTATTTATAGATGGTAAACCAAATTCCCTAGAGGCCATGTTTTTTTATGAATATATTAGATTTGGAGTAAGATGTAAAACAGGGAACAATCTCCAGTTCAATAATTTCAAAATCAGACCGATAGCTTCACCAGAGAATTCTGAGTAGACTTTAATGGTTTTGTTTGGTGTTTTTTCTCAGTCACATTTGAAACCAAATATTTTGAGTTGAAAAGGATGAAGCTCTTAACAGTTCTTAACAAATTCCAAAAAGCAGACACATTTTAAAGCATATGAAGCAGACAACTTTTGAAAACATTGAGACAAAAAGAGAAAGTGTGCTTCATGAGCAATTGCTCAGTTTGCTACAATGATTTGAACTCTATTAGAATTGACAATGATCATACTTTCATTTTGAGGAATTTGCTATATTTTTGCCTAGATATTTCTGTCTGTCAGATGACTGGAAATATCTAGGCAAAAATATAGCAAATTCCTCAAAATGAAAGTATGATCATTGTCAATTATAATAGAGTTTAAATCATTGTAGCAAACTGAGCAATTGCTCATGAAGCACACTTTCTCTTTTTGTGTCATCTGCTGCAGATGTGTTGCATGTAGGAAAGGGTTACAGATTAAGTCACAGCTCATCAAAGTTTGGTTAAATTTGGCATAGGTCCAGAGACATATTAAGATTATGCATTACAATAGAACCTTTTGCTTGAAAAATAAAAACCTCTCTATCTCGGTATCTTATCATTTCACTACTATTCAAAATAACTCAACGCCACAATTACAAATTCAACAGAATTAATAACTTGCTACTTAAAGCAATTATGTCAATATTTAAATATACTTCAATTAAATGTACTTAAATATTCCCTTATCCTTTCCACATATAGATGCTTTCTGATTCTCCTGCAGCAAATGACTTTTAAAAACATTGTGGCAAATGGAAAAATTACTCATGTCGCAATGTTTTCTTCTTCATTTAATAAGCATAGTTTCATTTATAGAGATTTTCAAGGTTTTTCAAATTACTGCTGCAGATTTGTTGTATGTAGGAAAGGGTAAAAGGAAGATGATTATTGATGCTATTGTGATTATCATTTTGATCAACAGACCAGCATTTTTCTTATCACTTAAACTGTTTCCCAGAGATCTTTGAATGCCTCTACAGCAGAGAAATATCAGACTTTTATTAAACATTAAGATAGTTTTAGGAAATGTTGCCCTAAATCGGTCAATTTCTTCTTTTCCTTTTATTGTTTTCAACTTTCTCCTTTTGTCACAAAGTTTTCACCACCATTCAATGGTCATATATCTTCATGATAATCTTTGGAGATTTTCCATGGTTTTGCCTCAATGTCTTCATAAAGTCATCAGCTGCATATTCGTTAATATTTGAAAGGGTAAACCAAAGCTGGTTATGCTATTTTTAGACTTTTCATATCAGACAATTGTCTGTCCTTAAAAAGAAAAGAAAACTGGACGCTTGACAATGTAAAGAGTACTCTCTTAAGACAAAAACAGAGAAATTATTGGGAAAAAGAAGAAAAATTGTAGAAATATTTGTATGTACAGTATTCCTCTTTCTCACAATACTTTAACCCTTTCCCTCATACGACAATTCTGCAGCAGACAACTTTTAACATATTTTGTCAAAATTAGAAAATATCTAGAATTGAATGAATAACCTATGACTAAAAGTGGACAACATTGTGGCAAAAGGAGAAATTACTTGTTTTGAGCAATTTCTTCTTTTGTCACTATGTTTTCAAAAAGCTGTCTGCTGCAGAGGCGTCAGAAAGCGTCTATATGAGGGAAAGGGTTAAAGGTAATGTGCTGCAGAATTTTCAAACACTAGCTCTTTCAAAAAAAGGGTTAATACAATAATAGTGAATTGTAATATAATTATTTAATGCAGATTATTCAACAATTGACATTCAACCCCCCTCATTCTAACTTGGATTTATATGTTTTGGTAAAAGATATAATAGGGTTAGGGAGGCATCATTACAGAGAAGTTTGTACTTACTCGATTTCATCATTGTGGAATACGAGCTCATTTTCTGAAGCCTCGAAGTCCTTTCCATCTTGAGCTGTCCCATCGACGATGCTGAAAGGTACTTTTACAGTGCCGCGAGCTCCAGAGGACCTCACCACTTTGACTTCAATCTCCCCAGAAGATTCTGATACAGTCATCTCTGATTCGTCATAATGGAAAATACCTGGGTGATCATCGTCAAGGATCATAACCGTTGCCATGAAAGGGGTTGCGAGTTTGGCAATTTCACCGGAGTTATTTGGTTCAAACAAGCCCTCTGAATCACCAACTCTAAGATTACTAAGACGGACATACAGATGCTCATCTTCTTCAAATAGGTCATCATCAATAATGGTGATAGGAAATTGTTTGTGTACTTCATCAGGAAAGAAGTGAAGAGTTCCTTCAGCATACTCATAGTCAGAGCCTGCATTAGCTGTTCCATCCTCAGTTTTGAAATCAACATAAAGGGTTTTACTGAGGTCACCACCTTGTCTTGAAACAGTTACATTGAATGTTCCTACATTTTCCATTACAGTATAGTGACCAGGGTCAAAATATACTCGAGTGACATCATCATCAAATTCCACTTTGACATCTTCTAGACTAGCTTTCTTTTCAATTTTTGACTTTTTAATGACATTTCCACTTCCAGTCAGTTTTCTTGTTGCTTGTATGCGATAAAAAGCTCTACTTTTCGGTCCACGGTTGATGGCTTCCAGCTCTGCCATTTCTTCAAGTGTTTTCATGTCATTGTTTGGGTGCTTTTTCCTTAGTTCTTTTAGAATGTCCATGAACTCTTTGCGATGTTTTTCAAATTCTCTGACTTCAGCATCCTGTTGTTCACCTCCCTTAAAGACGACTTCGTCCCCAACATGATTGGCCTTACCTAGCTCAGTATCACCCTCAAGCCCGTTGCTCAAACCATGCTTGTTCCCTGATTTGTATTTCTTTGACATAAACTTGTTAAAGAAAATTTTCTTGTCAGCTATGTAGGCAGTCATCACAGTTAGAGGAAAGAACAAGAAAGTAACAACAGCTTCCCAAATGTCTACAACGCCATATGAAGATACGGATAAAATAAAATACAACCAGCCATACGCAAATACACTCCATGTTGCAGTAATAATGAAGACTCGAAGATGCTTTACCCGTCTAATTTCTTCGTCTGGTAAGCAAGAAACACAAATAGCGATGATGACAAACAAGTTAAAGGCAGCACTACCTACAATTGTACTAGGTCCTAAGTCACCTGCTTTGAAATTGTTACCACAGATTTCAATGACAGAAAGGAGAATTTCGGGTGCTGATGAACCAAGAGCCATAAGAGTCAAGTTAGAAACTGTTTCATTCCAGATTCTTACACTTACAGTTTGAGTCTCACCATCAGGTTTTAGGATAATAACATCTTTTTCCTTTGAAGTGATGACTTCAATTGATGCCATGAACCGATCAGCTACAATGGACACACCCAAAAAAAAGTATATCATTGCAGCCATATAGACCGTTGCTCGAGCTGCTTTATCCCCTGGGCTGAGATTACCGGCTGGAGTCCACATAGGGATGATGAGTCCGTCTTTGCATGGTTCACCTTCCCTTGTGCATACTTTTGTAAAATTTTGTCGTTCACCAGATACAATATCTGTAATGGCTATGGCTATGAACAGCCAAGTGCATATTCGCATAATATGCTGTGCCATTTTGATTTTTTAAAGCACTAACTAAGTTATTAAAGCACTAATGTATGAATGTAAACAAAATCTAATGATAAATCAATTATAATCCTGAGAACTAAGTTTGAATTTATATAACAGATATCATGAACGTATTCACTATTATATTAGCAAGTATCTCTCACATGAAGCGTTCAATCCCAATAGACATTCACATTTATCCAATAATACGATTTTTCAGTAACTATTCGCCACTAAAAGTGAATACGCTATTAAACTAATGTCAAACACAGATCAATGATTTATGTGTTGACGGGTATCGACGTCACTTCTTTCTTTTCAAAAATGTTAACTCAAGATGATAAATCTGTATTAGATTAAATAAAAGAGCAAAACATCTTATTTGAATGTAATCCAGTTAATTCATTTACAATCCATTTCGACGAAGTAAACCGAAAGTTCAAAATACCTATTTCTCACGCCAAAGGATGCTGACAGCAACCGAACTCTGTCTCCGCGGGAACTAAACGCTGTAAATCGACCAGTAAAGTTCCGATGTGCACATGTAACAACATTTATTGAGCAATCGTTATTAATGCAATAATTGTTTAACACTAAGTCATGTTGGTACAACTGAAACCTTTGCTTTGACACTACACGGTTCCTAACACCGAAATCAGCAGCCGCATCTGTCAATCTAATCTAAATATGGGCATTGTGGGAAAGTGATGCAGCGCCCTCATTTATATTTAGTTAACAAGGGACGCCACTCCGTTACTCTCAAATCACATTATGATGCTGATATAAAGAGTTAATTTTCTTCGTCGTCCCCTGGGCGTAGGCATCAAGAGAAAGTTAGTTTCTTCAAGAGTAATACAACTGATAACAAGAAAGACTTGTATATCAGTTTCTTAAACAGACAGGTCCTTTTTCCTGACACTAAGTAGGCTATATTAAAAAAAAGTGAAGATACTACTCTTATTCAACTTAAACATGGTCTGCTCAAGATGCTTTAATTTTGAAAAGTCAAAACGTGTTTAAGTTGCGTTGAAATATATAGATATGCATATCTATTTAAGTACAGAAGGTTACACAAAAGTCAACACACGGGGGTTTTGAAATTAACAAAATTTGCATAGATCAATTTTAAAAGTCGTGTTCTTTTTGCTTGGATATTTATTCTACCTGCTCTACTACTTTGAAAGTTTTTAAACTCCTACCATACATGTGTGAACATTGGGAAATAAAAGTGGGTCTTTATAGTAATTTGCCGTTTAGACCCGTTAATCTTTGAAAGTCTCGGTCAGGCTATATGGAAGCAAAGGCTAACATGATCCGCGTCAAGAAATGATTGATTGATTTGTTGGGGTTTAACGTCGTTTTTAACAATTTCTCAGTTATATGAAAACACCAGTACTCCACACAACAATCTTCCCAAGCAACTGGATTTTTTTTCCGCATAGACTTAGCCCAAGAAATGAGGAATACCAATCAGGGTGAGTGTATTGTGTATTAAGTATATCAAATTTAATACACTCACCCTGTCCCAATGAATCTGCATGCAGTGAAGATTCAGGCGAGTCAATGCATCAACACAGTTTCACCAGATCCTTCACTGTCTGTCTACACGTCATGTACTCCAAAAGTTATCTATTAACAAAAAATCCTAAAATTGTAGCCCCATGGAAAGTCCATAAACATGTTTCTTTACTGGTCCTACAGTCATGTTGGTCGGTTTTCGTGTGACCTGGCCCAAAGTAGCGTCGCCATAGGAAACGCCAAAGGATTGCCAGATGAGCCTGCGCCTTGCCTGCACCTACTCTGGTTTTGATATTCCCCGATTTGGACCTCAACCCTTCCCCACATGTAGACACATTATGACGCATCTGCAGCAGACAACTTTTGAAAACATTGTGGCAAAAGAAGAAATTGCTCAGGGACGTAGATAAGAGGGATAAGTAACTAAATTATATACTAAAATATCACCCGCGCCGACATTTGTAGCAAGTAAAACTCAAAATTCAAGATATGAAAATAAAAAAATAAAAATCTGGAAGTTTAAACATTCTTCTATTGCAGTAGATAAAAATATTTTAATATATTACAGGTTTGATATGTTATCCGTATGAAAAATGTCAGTCTATTAATTCTTTGAAAAAAATAATATAATTCAGGAATCCCAATATCTGTGTCTTTTAAACCAGTCATTGTTCAAAATACAAAGAAATTCCAGTTATTCATTGTATCTCTAACCTTAGTTGAAATGTTAAGCTTTCAGAATATGTATTATTTGTTTATGTGCCAATTGTGACTTCAGAGTTTTATTTGCTACAAAATGTGAAAATTTGGACAAATTTTCTACGTCCCTCGTCTGCTGCAGATGTGTTGTTTGTGTGAAAGGGTTAAACCCTGCTAAAGACAGAGACATATACATACAAATACAAATAAATGTATTTCTAAAGCAGGAAATGGCAAAAGTTTACACATTGAGATAAATTCTTTATCAAAATTACAATTCCAGTTATGTTAGATATTTCACCCTGAGGCATTCTAGACTATTCAGGAAATGAATTGATTGATTAATAGGTCGATTGTTCGACTGATTGATAAAAAATCAATAGGATTTGAATGCCGTTTTCAGCAGTACTTCGGTAATATTACGGCGGTCAGTTCACATAATGTGTGTTTCCTAGCTTGCTTACAAATTATGAGTAAATTTTTAGTTTCCCCTCATTTTTCCCAACTTTGTCTGCTGCAAAAATTGTGAAAGTGCGTCAAATTGATTGTAGAATTTGGTCTAGCAGGATAGGTAAATCGAATATCAATGTTCCAGATCATGGCCACTTATCTCCTTCTCCTTCTCCCGAGGTTTAAGTAACTTAAGTCTGCCACAACCGATAACAAATATACAGAGTGCTATAGATGATATAAATGGACCTTGTCATCTGGACTTTTCACTTTACAGTATGTTTCCAATATGTCGCATATCGTTATGATGTATATATAGACTTACCATTTTGCAAAAAGTTGCCTATGTTTTTGTTCCATCAAACATTAAGATGCAATTTATTTACGCAACCGGGTTTTTCAAATAAAAAAATGTCCACATTCAGTCAAGAATTCCATTTTCGGTAAAAAATTAGATTTCTCAAATAATGTAAATAATCAGTCAGAAATTATGAGATTCATTAATGCAAAAGAAAATCCGACATAATGTTACATGAAAGGAAAATCATGGGACATTTGTCTTTCAAATGCTGAATTATCCAGTCGAATGATATAACCAAAGACATATAAAATACGTATTTTATATGTCTCTGATATAACCTAATTCCATAGAATTTGACAAACATCTCGCGAAATTTTCTTAATTTAGAAAATAGAAACTTGTTCATAAACAAACCGTCATTCTGAAAGTCTTAACTTACCGTTAACTTAACATTTTTTAAAAGAGAAATAACGATGACCATCGTGCGTATGTCCAAAAACAGGCAACAATTTCCCCTAAATCATTCCAATCTTAATGTGAATGACGACTCACTCGATAATTGATAAACACATTTTTCGGCCACGTCATACTTAACCCTACTTTCAACAAAGTTTAAGATAAGTTCAAGATAAGCCTACTCCTCCGCATAATCTCATCAGGATCTCCATGTTTACAAAATATAAACGTACAAGCATTCTAGAAGCCCCTGGAGAAAGGTTATAACAAACGGATAAGACTAAACCAGTATGCAATTCGATCGCAATTGAATCAGAAGGTCGGTTATTGCGTGACGTGTCTCATTCGAGAGTTGAATTCTAATTTGTAATATGAGCCGTTCCACGAGAAAACCAACATTATGGCCTCTGCGTAATATATCGACCCGCATCAGCCTGCGCATTCCGCGCAGACTGATCCGGGTCGATACTTTACGCAAAGTCCACAATTAATGTTGGTTTTCTCGCGGGACGGCTTATATGTATTCCGTAGAAATAAGCAATAAGAAATTTGGTGCATTTTTAAGGTTAAAAATAAGACTAATGGGGACGAAAAAATTATACCTACTTTGTGACCCTTTTCTTCATTTTGACTCGTCAAAAAGTACCGAGAGTGCAGTGGTCTAGGCTAAAAAGGGAAAACATGTATTACAATACACGGTATCATGTGCAATGTTCCGACAATATTTCATTAAGGTGATGAGTATGAACATAATACATATAAGACAGCTCTGCAATAAATTATACATAGTGTTCAGAGGGCAACAAAGGGCATTATAATGAAAATAATATAAAAAAAGAAACAATAGTGAGAAAGAAAGAATTAGAAACATAGTGTAAGCTAGAGGCATGTTTTATTATTCATATATGCACACATACACACACATATGTATATTATATACATACACACATATAAATGCACACA